>OW443329.2:23177500-23612500 GCA_937001555.2 Hypsopygia costalis
TTCGACACTAAAGCAGTTTGGACCCGTTCCATATAAGCAGTACAAGTCGCGCCAGTCGACTTGCATAAGATATACCTATATGTATATAAAATGTCAAAATAGGCTTTAAAATGATAGGTAAGTATACTAGTATACTAATACTAAATCGATTAACCATCTTGAGGAGGTTCTGTGAGTGTTATGCACTAATACTACAGACTTGTTTTTTTGCTAGATCTGCGATTAATACAATAACATTGTCAAATTAGTTACAAAATCTGTATATGGATGGATATGCCTTGAAATTATTTTTCTTTTTCTTATACTCGTATAAGAAAAAGGGGAAAGGGGGGCAAGCGAGCATGTGGGTCACCGATAGAAAGCAATCACCACCGCCCATGGAGATCAACCTATACTTCTTCTTTCTGGCGAACTCACTACTCGCAGGAACACAACAACCCTCAAGGGAATTGTTATTTGGCTGCGGTAATGGCTGTGAGGTTACTTCCGCATTCCGTCAGCCTAAAAAATACGCTATGCCCTACCTCTCTTTTCGCCAGAGCCTCGATTGTCAGTCATTACGTGCAAGCGAGGTTGGCTTTGGTTCAAAGATGTTGATGAACCACTTACACCCCAAACTATACTATACTAAAACTTCTATCTTTGTAAATTGTTACATAGAAATAGCTAAATAGTTGGAATTGCTACATAATGCGATGCATCGGCCGCGCCGTTGAACTAAGTACCGCGAGAGCGTTAGCAGCGAAAATGTGTTAAAAGCATCTTAAGACCTATTTTCGGAATAAAAATATTCGATCTAAATCAGCTTCAGCTTGGCAAGGCCCCTGGGCGGCCAATTGATTACATTGCCAGGAACTGACTCATGCAATAATTGAATATTGTTCATCGATGAAAATATCTGATTCGTTAGTATACGTGCGTACGTACATGTAGCATCATAAATGAAAAAGTTTGTGATGATAGATTTATGGATGTTGTTATTGACGCTTAAACGATGACCGGTTTTAGATAAAATTTGACATTGAATATGAAATATCGGAGTCGCATACGGTTACGTATATGTGAATAATATTACATCTGTTTTTGTTACGGTTACGGATATGAAATTATTTCAGATTATTCGATAGTTACAAGATAAACTTTAAAAAATAGAAACCTGGTTCAAGTAAATCCAAAATCAACAAATTACAATAAGCAAAGTTTGGACTAACTAAAGAAAAATCATAATTATCATCTATAACTCCTCCAATGTCAAGTGGTAGTAATCATCTGTCATAATAGAAAGCGTCTTAATTTTTTTAGATAATTTTAATCACTCAAGAATGGATGAAAGATATTGAGAAGTATGTGTATAAACGATGCAAGCGTCGAGCGACGCAGTTAGTATGTCGACTTGGCCTGCGAAAAGCTATCAAAATGTGTCTCATGCAGGCATGAAAATACTGGCCTCCGCGAACTCGCAGTTGAGCAGCGTGGTGGAGTATGCTCTAAATCCTTTCAATTGACCCGGAGAGCCGTATCCCAGCAGTGGGATGAGTAAATGGTTGACGATGTCGATATAGATATAACTAGATTGACCTAGGCAAAAGCGATTTTGTCCTAAAATATACTCTAGGCGACAACGCCTAGTCACTATTTTACGTGAACATTTTATTCATAAATTAGAGTTTTACGTGGTTTTACTAACAAAGCATTTAAAAAACAGCAGTGACCATGACTATAATATTCAAATCATAAACATATGTAATCATATCATTTAAATAGCTTTGATATCTAATGTTCGTAACAATAATCATAACGTACGTCTTATAAACGGAATGTAAATTTATATTAATCCATTATAAATGGGATAGTCTACATATCTGTTTTATATCCAGAGAGAAATCAGTAAAAATAGGTATTCGTATCATGAAATATACGAAGAAATACACTATAATACTGGAGCTGTAGTAAGTGACAACGATGGTATAAGCTATGCGGAATGCTCCTCTGCTCACACGACTGAAGTAAAACTTGTTAAGCTCTAGTAACTTATTATTTTCCTCTCAACTTCCGTTCGCCGTTTCCGTAACGCTCTCGTCACGCATTCACCAACTTATTCCCCAAGTCAAGAGTGCGTAAAGAAGTTATATTTAAAAAATAGTATACAAATCAACACCTACACCAGCAATAACGTTCGATTCAGATTAAGTATATTCTACGCTACTGGACGAGTAAGTTACTCACCTGCGAACAGTATCCAAACAAGCCTTTCCCGCAGTGCGTAAGAAGGTATGGCGTATGTACAAGGGATCTAAACGATCACCTTTGCGAGGAGAGAGAATCTGGCCCTCACATTTATGCTTTGAAATTCATGAATGAGATTTCCTGCATAACTATCTGTTTTATATTCGAACAGTTATATAGATAGATGCCCGCAGATAAAACATTTATATGTTTAGTCGTTGCTGTTACACAATTCTAACATACAATCAACTCTATCGAATTCAATGGAAACTGTATGCGGACGAAAAAGTGACCTAGCTATTTCTGACAAAATGTGTTTTCTCCTAAAAATGAGAAGCAAATTTCGGTTGCCAGGTATTTTTATATTACAACCACCGAAATGATGAGAAATGCTCTTTTTTCACAAGCTTTTTAGCGTTCCCTAGTAAACAAGTTATCCTTAAAGTTTCGCCATGTCTGTCTATCTGTCTGTCTGTCCGTCCGTCCGTCCATCCGCGGTCTATTAGTACTAGAAAGATCAAATTTGGTATGGTACACAATATAATTTAAATGACGCCAACAAAATGGTAAAATAAATTTTGGAAAAAAACAATTTTGAATACCTCCCCTACACGTAATGTGCGGAACTGGGGATGTTTATTTTTCCTTAGCTATCGTTTGCTGTTGGGTATCGTTGGATAGGTCTTTTATAAATATTGCGTAGAATGAGAGACACCATTTTCCGATTCAAGGCTCCGTTTGCGTAATATTAAGCTTTAAAGTGCTAATTTTTGTACGAGTCAAGTAATTTTTGTGCGAATCAAGTTGAATTTATTACCTTGTATCGGCATCGGTGTTGTCAAATTTGTCCTGTACTGAACACAGGCCAGAGATCACTTTGTGATCCCAGCAATGATCCCTGAGCGTGGGCCAAAATTTCATCATCACATCCTTTATAATAAGTAATGTTGTGTTTGTTGTACTTTTGCATTGTGTATGTGAAGTTGAAATAAATATATTTCTATTTCTATTAACAATTTATAAAAGCTTAATCCAAGAAAATATTTTTTCTTATAGTTACGTGTTATTAATTTTGCCCTCGTTTTTTCGTGGTCCTTGCATTGACCTTATCTTATCTTAGAGTGGGTCCAGTGCTGCAGTACCGGTGACACGACGACCCTCATGGATCTTTTGTACAAAGTTTTGTGTGCATTGACCTTACATAATCATGTCTATATTTCAAATTAAAATGCTATTTCTAACATATTAGAAATATAGATCAACATTGTGGAATCATAGCACGTCAGTGAGTGATCCAGGGCGCGACATTTCAATTAGGCGATTGCTTGGTCAAAGCCAATCTAGGACAAACAGGCTTTGTGTCCACAATCCAAAGCGAAGCACTTGACGCGCCGAGAGCTCATCATTTGAGGCCACTCGCTGACAATCACGTAATAGCCACGTTTATTTGATTGAAGTGCTTTTTAATATTCCATTTAGTCATTAAATACGTACATTATACGTTGTTGATGACCAAATAGAAATTGTAAATTAATAGTACTGTAGTATATCTATGTGTGTATATCTATGTGTGTATATAAATAATGTATTTATATGTATGTATTTATGTGTAGAGTATATAAGTATTATATTTGTGTAGTAGTATGTATGTCTATTTTCACAGCACCACTCACCTGTTCAAATATATATTTTGTCCTATTCTACCCTAAGGTTGTCTGGAAGAAATTGCTCATAGCGATAAGATTGTACTGTTATTAAATAAAATGCTTCCTAATGTTATTAAAAAAAAAATTGTTATAAATTAATTAATAAGGTAAACGGGTCCAATCACGTATTTTGTGAGAAAAACCGACTCTTCGATCTCATGCAGAGATCTTCATTGGGGCCAAATGTCCAGAAGCGCACTCCCTCTCTCTATCACGACGAGCACTCACACACACACACACACTTAGGCACACTTGTTTGGATCCCGTGTTAATAAAGGTTTACTTTCAATGCAATATGCCGGCCGCTACAAAATGTTTTTTTTTAATACTACGTCGGGTGGCAGACAAGCATAAGGCCCGCTTGATGTGAAGCGGCTACCGTAGCCATATTAACGCTCGCAACATATAATATCGCTCGCGCGTCGCTACCTCCGTTGCCAACGCAGCATCTCCTTCCTTTCTGGTGACCTCACTCACTCGCAGGAACATAACAACCCTCAAGGGAATTGTTATTTGGCTGCGGTATTCAGTGAGGTGGAGGTACATTACCCACTCGGGTAGCTTACAATTACGCTCCCTACCTCCCTTTTCGCCAGAGCTTCGTTCAAAGATGTTGATGAACCACTTATACCCCAAAATTTTCATGGTGATTTATAATTTCCATTTCAACCACTATGTTAAGGGTATCAAATGAATCGCCCTGATTTCGGTCTATCCATTTAGGAGCCATTATAACAGACAGGCTTCAAACTATTTTCAAGCCTTTCTGTTAATGCTATCGAAATTTCGAGAGTTAAAAACCATAATGGCGTCGTATTCTAAACCTAATAAAGAGCGAAAAAAACCACGAAACCAAACCAAACTCAAACGAAATGCTCTTGCATTCATAAATAAACGAAACGAAATTAAGCCAAAGTATCTCAGGCTGAAATATTCCAGCAAAAATCAGACACACAGAGATAGAAAAGTGAAATTGTAAATAAACTGACTGTCCGAGGGACGGAAACTTTTGCGACGCACTCCAAGTGACTAGACTCCACGTTTGTAACTTTATTATTGCTATTTACAACTTCCGCAAAGTTATATTTTTAGACGTATTAGTAAATATCTAACGAATTGAAAGCTATGGATAAAAATGTGTCACAAATATATCAAGGATTGCGATGAAATTGCCCGAATACGACAAAGCCCAAAAAGTGGGTTTGTACTCACCCAAGTACATACCTGTATGTATGTACTCGTAAGTATGCATATACTCGTATGTCCGAGTCTTTATTCTCTCGTAAATTACTAAATGGCTAAATCAAATTTGATAAAATTATCCTTAGATTTGACAAACATCTGTCACTGGGTACCAAAAAACAAAAAAAAAGAATTATTGGCGCATTTTTGGCGCCAAAATGGGTGACCTTTGGAATTCATTGTAGAAAGTTTTTTAGTTTCACATAAGTAAATAATATTTATTTACATCTTATATATTTAAGTTATGTGAAATCATAACAACATCAACAATCTAACTTTGTTTGTTTTTAGTTTTTTTTTTAACTTTTAATTTGTTATAATAATACTTTTTCTATAATCAGTCCATCTATATCAATTGAAAAAAAATTCACGAATAGTATGAATAAAACATAATGAAAATACTGAGAAAGGAGTTCCACTATTATCATTGATGGTAATTCTCCACTGTAATAGTGGAACCCAAATAGACATAAGTGATTACCATGCTATTTCAAAAATTAAAATCAATCTACATACCCATACTGACTAAAACATAAAGATTTTAACTCGGGTCAACTTCAATATCATGAATAAATAATGAAATTAATCTCAATCCGAGTAATGGCCTTCCAAAACGAAGCCTTCCGTGATCGATCACATCGTATGCCTAATGGCCGCTGACACAGTTCTGTCGGTCGCAAGGTCGGCCCACGATTGGCTGGTAAACGACAATTTTGCGTGGATCCCTATCTCTCATACAATTTGTTATCACGAGACACTGTACTTAAATGGCCTGATTTATATCCGCCAAACAAGGAGTTGTACTGCAATTTTTTTGTCAATAATTTTAGTTTTCTATGATATTCTTTGAATTCGTTTGTGCTGTATTTCTTGTCTATCATCATCATCATCACCCTGTATCTACCCACTGCTGGGTCGATACAGGCCTTCCTCAATGCTTTCCACCAAATACGATCGTCCGCCTTCCACATCCAGCCGCTTCCAGCCGCTTTCTTAACGTCATCGGCCCATCTAGAACAGTGGTTCCCAACCTTTTTTAGGCTTCCGTACCTCAAAAGGACAAACGGAACCCTTATAAGATCACTTTGTTGTCCGACTGTCTGTCTGTCAAGACCCTCTATGTCGAGAAGGCGTGGAGGTATCAAACTGAAATTTGACTGTATACTGTCTACGGTCCTATGAAGTCGTAAAAAAATCAAACTGCTAAGTTTACGTAAAAAAAAAGATATTAAGCAAAAAACGCATATTTCGACACATTCTCAAGGGAATCAAAACTCATAGGGTACTTCCCGTTGACCTAAAACTATGAAATTTGGTAAGTAACTTCGTTATAGACAAACTAAATCTCAATTAAAAAGTTACAAGAATAAATCTCAAAACTATACAATTGTAATTAAATCTTAAAACATAGGGGGTCTATATTTTTTTATAGAAGGTCGAAATTTCAAATTGAAGCTACTAGCACAAATGGGGTATCAAATGAAAGGGCTTGATGTGCACATTGCAAAATATATTTTATTATTTATAATGAAAAATAACAAATTTATAATGTAATGATCCTACATACGGAACCCTCGGTGGGCGAGTCCGACTCGCACTTGTCCGGTTTTTTTATTCGCGGACCACTACGAGGTTTTTTGGGTGTAGTGTTCCCGAGTGTCATATAAATCCATTATTCTATAACTCGAGATTTTAGTATCTATCTACTCGTATAATAATAAAAGGCTTTGTCCTCACTGACTGCCTCACTAATCAAAGCACAGCCCAAACCGCTGGGTCTAGAGATTCCGAATTTGACAAGTAGGTTCCTTATGACGTCTAGTGGTACACTAAGAAAGGATTTTTCAAAATTCATCCCCTAAGGTGAAACGGGGGTCCAAAGTTTGTATGGGCAAACAAAATTAGTTACACTATTTTATCCGAAACTTTACACGAGTACTTCTATAGATAAATGAGTAAATACGTGTTTCAGGATTTTTCAAAATTCAACCCCTATAGGGGTAAAATGGAGTGAAAAAGTCTGAAAATCGTCATTGGTATTGTTTTTATGGTTTATCGATTACGAAAACAACAACTATTTTATAATCCAACATAGCCGACGTGACATAAGTGTGATGGGGTTGAAATCTCATAATATCAATATGGGTGTTGATTCTATGGTTTTCTGGGACGTCAATTACGATAATGGCATCGATCTAAAAATATAACATAGTGGACACGAAATTACTTAAAAGGATTTTTCAAATTTTACCCCTAAGAGGGTGAAACGGAGGTCCAAAGTTTGTGTAGGAAAACGAGATTAGTTGGACTATTTTATCCTCAACTTTACACTAGTACTTCTACAGATAAATGAGTAAACACGTGTTTCAGGATTTTTCAAAATTCAACCCCCAAAGGAGTAAAATGAGGTCAAAAAATGAAAATCGTCAAGGGTTTTGTTTCATCATCATCATTATCAGCCTGTATCTATCCTATGCTGGATATATAGGCCTTCCCTAGTACTTTTGGCCCAATGATATTTGTAATATAGCGTCATTGTTTCGACTATATGTGATCCTCCGCTTTCCGCATCCACCCGCTTTATTGAAGTCCTCGGTCCATTTAGGAGGGGGCGTCTAACAGCGGCTAAAAATACTAAATAGTCGACTGATATACTAGGTTAGTTAGTCAAATTCCAAAAGCTTCAATTTCCTCTGATTAATTCGTTGTGAGTTCCAAGGCAGCCGTAGTCTTACCCCTGGGCTGCAATGGACTTCATTGTTCATTGCCTTTTTGTGTGGGCGCTGCTGTTAATCCTGGCTTCACACGAGACATAGTGATGGGAATGTGTGGTGGACCTCTGTCCCGTTTACTAGGTTAGGTTAGGTTTGTTATGTAAATATTATCGTTTTTAGGCGTCAAATAGTAGGTACTAATAGTCACCCAGTTCTATAATTTTAGATGCTCGGTTTATTATTACCCTTTTATCAATACATATTTATAGATGGGTCTCCCTTAAGTAGAAGGCGGATTTGAACGTACATGCTTACTCCGACACGCCGCTATACAGCTTTTAAACAATGCGTAGGTTCGTAATTTTGGATTTTCAAATCAGATTTATTCGAAAAAAATATATGTCATAATTGAGCATAAGCACATAATAATATGCATAAGTCTATTTTAATCCTCGATTTGTGACGAAACGTGTATGTTTTGCTTTACTTTGTAACAAAACGTATATTTTTTCAGTCCTTCAGTACAAATGATTTATCGAATAAACCTGCCCTCTACCAGCTAAGTTAAAGCAGATTCCCGTCGGTTTTTTTGATTGCGAAAATCGAAAACTTCAGCTTAGCTTTATGGTACACGTGTCTAGCTTAGCTGGTACAAACCCTGAAGCTCTACCGACTAAGCTGAAGATTGACTATAACTGAAAGTAAGAACCACCCAGTATTAGATTTCTCGATTAATAAATTCCAATGACTTTAAAAAATAAATTGAGTCATTCCTTACAATATCCCTAATTCCCTACTATCCCTACTAATATTATAAATGTGAATGTGAGTTTGTTTGTTACGCTTTCACGCCGGTACGCTCTCCAGCAGGTGACCACATGCTCGGTTGCCCCCTCTGATATAAAAAAAAAGACGTGTGGCACTCGGGGACTGCCGCGGTAAAGCTATTGCATAGCATTTTGTATCAACTTATGCAATTATAATTTTATTTATTTATTTTATTCATGCAGTATTGCTTTTTCTTTGATATTAATTCAAGTTACACTTTTTGAGCGATAAGAAAACAAATTTTTCTATTATTAAATAAATAAAACGAGTTTCGTAGAGTCGTACAATACGTCTAATCGCACGCACACAACGCCGTGTCGAAGACTGCCGAACTGAAACGACGTTAGACGATGCACGGCCTTCAAGCCACACCTCCTTGCCCGTCGGAGTGGGGAGCGTGAGGTTTTTTCGTTACGGAATTTCTGGATTCGGTCCCCGCGCTCAAGGCCCGCGATAGAAGCTATGCAATAGCTTAAAAATGTGTCTACAGAAAAATAATACTTACTTACAGATCTACTAGATACTGTGGTATTTTCATCCACACATGCAAAGGCTGAAAACTTCCAAATAGAAGTCACTGAGTGAAGTCAGTGAAGTCACATGGTTATATTATTAGCCCTCGCAGCATAAATTACGTACTGTAGTTTTGACAGAAGTAAGCAGTGGCAGGTAAGCGGTTAATTCACAACTCCGTATGTAAATGCTTAGTCGGGGACGAAGCCACCTCAGTAAATTCATCGGTCCCTAGGAGTTAATGTTTTCATCCATTAACTCGACCGAGCACTTATGAAATTCGTGCCCGCGATCCGAACGAGATTATACGGGCTAGCTGACATGTTTCCAACATTAGGGCTGAGCCCCAAGTGTTAGTTTTTACACAGATTAACGTTTTCCATATATAATAAATATATTCACATCTAAGTTTTCTATTGAAATGTAAGAAGCGTTGTGAGCTCCGGAGACCCAGAACTTCCACTATTGGGATACGGGTCTCCCCTGAATCTTAAGGGGTTTGGAGCATACTCCACCACGCTGATCAATTGCCGATTGGCGTAGGTCAATGTTTTCAAGCCGCCCTAAAGCTGGAAAATACTTGGGATAACGACTGTCATTTAATGACAACAACCGGGACCGCTGGCTTAACGTGCCCTCCAAAGCACGGAGGAGCTCGAGATAAGTAGACCCATTCATAAGACAGGTTACGATCGACGTTGCTTAACTTGCGTATTCGATTAGACTGATACGCGCAACGACGCTATCGAGCTCCTCAGGTGTGGTTGTGTCACAGATTACATAATAGTTACTACGTAACAGATACTTCACTCAGTAGAAAATTTCCAATACCTACTGCTATATAATAGCCTACTCCGTCGCGTCA
Source organism: Hypsopygia costalis (assembly GCA_937001555.2). NCBI lineage: Eukaryota > Metazoa > Arthropoda > Insecta > Lepidoptera > Pyralidae > Hypsopygia > Hypsopygia costalis. The sequence goes on from OW443329.2 coordinate 23,187,595, forward strand.
GCAACCGCTGTATGCTAAAATGTGCCTAAATGCTCAAGCGTACAGTTGTGATTGCTGCGCACTGCGCGATCCCACAGCAATCGCAGGGCCTGAATTTGGTCCGCAAACGGCCCGAGACCGCTTCGGCCGGGCGGTAGGTAACTATAGCGCGCAAGTACATGGAGTGACGGAGGCCTGGTTGTGTATTATAAGTTAATATTTATTGTATTCTCACACTCGACAATGGGGTTTTTCCAAACAAAACATAAGCGATAGATAATAATGTCTATGAAATGTTGTGATAGAATCTGTATCTATAAAACCACTGACGGATTAGCTTGAAATTTGCCATACAGATAACTATTATTACGTTAGCATCCGCTAAGAAACGTTTCTTGAAAATTCCCACCGGATACTGGGATATGCACGTACGAAGTCGTAGACGTAAGCTAGTTACTTATAAAATATACTTAGATTCAGGATTTATAATGAGCTTGGTAGTCGAAGGGCTAGCAATGGCTACTTTGACTCGTAGGTCGCGGGTCCGATCCCCGCACAAGACAAACATTTGTATGCATAAACAGTCATGTCTATTTGTCTTAATCTGGGTGTTTTATATGTATTATCTGTGGTATTATATTATGTATGTATTTACAAAAAAAATGTATTTCAGTATTATATCAGTTATCTAGTACCCATAATACAAGCTTCGCTTAGTTTGGCACTAGATGGCGATGTGTAAATTTGTCCAGGAATATTGATTAATTTCTATAATTTTCATTTACTGCTAAGTAAGTACATCAGATCTTATGTGCTTCGTACAGTTTAACTTAGCACTGGCTACTGTAACCGCTTCACATCAAGCGGGCCGTATGCTAGTCTGCCACCCGACGTATTATAAAATAGCACCTATTTTAGGTACCTCAATTGTTGAAAACAGCTGATTCTGTTTCACAGATTATCATACTTTTCATTTCATTATAAATTAGATACATACTAATGAGATCATTACATAAAATGGTATAATGTAATTCACACAATAGATTGAGTGATAATGATAATATTTATTTACATAAAACATGGATTTGTAGGTGTTAAATGGTCAGTGGTATACACATGTTTCGCAAAGTCAGTGGCATGTAAATAATGAGTCTTTGGCAAATAAACTATCTATATATATATGTATAGGGGCCTATCGCAAGTACTGAAATGAAAAGAAATGAAAAATTAAATGAAATGAAATTTATTACTGTACGAGTATTACACATTGAACCTAGTAGTACTATGACCCCACACTAGGTTAGGCCTTAACGTGGGAATCAACACAGTATGACTTAAAACTTATAAAGTTTTTCCGTGATCAGTAAATGTAAACAAGTTATAATAGACGCATGAACCTTAATGTTTAAAACTTTAACATATAAATATTAAAATAATATAAAATGATAATAATTAATAACATAGATAACTAATTGATTTCTATTCTACTTATGTTATACTGTACAGCCGCCTAAGTCGATTCAAATTGAATTCCTTAAATCCTAAAACGAAACTAGCATAAATACCAGCTACTTTAGGGTTGTAAGCCGCTCACCACGATCTTCAGAGCCAAAGCCAACCTCTAGCTGCAGCAACTAGCGAAAGGGGCTCTGACAAAAGAGAGGTAGGTTACAGCATATATTATGTAAACGGCCCAACTAGGGAAAAGTACCTTAACCTCACAAAATAATTCGTTGCTTAAACGTACCTTCTGTTCTTTCACGAATAGCATGAATTTCACATTGTAATACCTAATCTTGGAATAAATAACGAACGAAGTCGCAGGCAAATATAATAAGAATTTCTACACTGTTAGACTTCACTCTGTGCTTTTAGAAGACATTTTATCCTATACTGACAACCCTATTTTCGCCTACTCGTTACCTGCCTGATGGCACCTCAGGCGTTTGTTACGTCTTACGCTATGGCCATTATAATTAGAGCTCTGATTACACGTCATATTTCCTTAAAGCCATCTAGTTACCAATCGTACGAGAAGGGTGGGACAGATCTGTATATATTAGTAATTTGAAGGGCTGGCTAAACCGTATTTGCTAATGGAATACAGATGTGAAGATGAACAACATTTTGCGGCTTGCCGTAAATTCTAACATTTGCCTGATGTTTACGAAAACGCAATACTCGTTTCTGACCACGATTTCACATGGTTGGCAGTATCAAAAGAAAGATCATGAGATTATTTTAAATATATTTTTAAATAACATTGAAATCTTAAGTGCCATGTCCGGATTAAAAACGATTAGTGCACAATACACATTTTTGCCAAACAATACAATAAAATGGATTTTATTTTACCATACATACATAAGTCATTTTTATTTTTGTTGTTCATTTGATTTTTCCAATTCAAAAAAGAAATCAGTCTTGTACCTAAAACGCATTGATTTAAGTAATGGGCATCATGCATATTTTTGTTTCTAAAAGAAGATGCCACTTTGTTACGTTCCTTTTTATTATCGTACCATATAATAGAACATTAATGATTTGTTTTCTTTTTTAATACCTATAGTCAGAAGAGGATGGTTATACCTTAGACAAAATAGTTACTTTTTATCTGATAGGGCAACAATTTTGTATGAAGAATGTATTTTGATACATTATTCATACTAAAATGTTGAACCGTCAAACAAAACTATTACTAATAACTATCTGTCTAAACAAATCGCAGACACCGACAACTTTCGCGGCGTAAAAGTGAGACCAATGGAATTGACATATTTTTTCATTAACTCATTTTTTCATTTGTCATTTGTTCTATATTTAAAGAGATATACATTTCTGAACCCACCTATTAATATTTGACAACCAATAAATATCTCAATCCTTTTTCAACTGACACTATTTATATGGGAAAATGGTTTTTCTTTTATTTTATTTTTTCGACAATTTTCCATTGTTTTAGTTATTCTGCTATTCGGGAAGGAGACAAATCCAACAATTCAAAAACCTACTTAGTTAATTCACTATACAATTCACATCATTCATTTAGATAACGAGAAATCTAACACTAATTTTCTTTACGCTTATAAAATAATGCAAGAAGATATGAATGAATCGAAACTGAAATACTATATCTATACTAATATTATAAAGCTGAAGAGTTTGTTTGTTTGTTTGTTTGTTTGTTTGTTTGAACGCGCTAATCTCAGGAACTACTGGTTCGAATTGAAAAATTCTTTCTGTGTTAGGTAGCCTATATTTCAAGGAAGGCTATAGGCTATATAGCATCACGCCACGACTAATAGGAGCGGAGCACCAGTGAAAAATAGGAAAAAAATATTCCTTTTGAGGGCTTACGTCGCGTGCGCTGCGTAAATGGTTGAAGTTACGCAAAAATCATGTATGACGGAATTGTAACTCTTTAAAAGTTCTAAAAAAAAGTCCGCGACAGCATATGTCTATCTTTTAAGATTGACTCACTATAACCTTTTTTTACCTACTTTCTCCTATTGATTACCATGAAAAAACGTTATAGTGAGTCAAATTCCGTAGTACATGATTTATGCGTAACTTCAACCGTTTACGCAGCGCACGCGACATAAGCCCTCAAAAGGAATATTTTTTTCCTATTTTTCATCGGTGCTCCGCTCCTATTGGTCGTAGCGTGATGTTATATAGCCTATAGCCTTCCTTGAAATATAGGCTAAGTATCTAACACTAAAATATTTTTTCAAGAGTAGTTCCTTAGATTAGCGCGTTCAACCAAACACACTCTTCAGCTTTATAATATTAGTATAGAATTAGATAGTATAGATTAATTTTATTAACCTAGCTGTTACCCGCGGCTTCGCCCGAGTGGTCCAGGAAAGCCTGCTGCCATTGATTTGTGTATATTTTTCTTTTGTTGTGTTTTTTTTTATTTTGTGGGATAAAAAGTAGTACCAGTATGCACAAATTTTAATGATGATTGGCTGCATAGTTAATGCATGAAGAAATAACAAACAAACGAATTTACTTTAACACTTATAATATTTGTATCGATGGAACGCCCACACTCAAGAGAAAATAATTGTTCACCACATAAATGTTTGCCCTCTTTATTTTTCCTTCGAATAAAATATTTTTCCTGGATAAAAAGTAGCCTATGTCACTCTCCAGACCGGAAACTATCCCCTGTTAAACTATCACGTCAGTACTTACGTTCCTTTCGACGTGATAGAAGGACAAATGATTACAAATTTTATTTTGTCCCATGGGATTAAAATGTTTTTCCGGGATAAAAAGTAGCTTATGTCATTCTCTAGATTACCCTATTAAAAATTCATGTCTATACTTAGGTTTCTTTTGACGTGAAAGAAGGACAAATGATTATAAACTTTATTTTTTAACTAGCTGTTACCCGCGGCTTCGCCCGCATGGTCCGGGGGAGTAGCCATTGATTTGTGTATATTTTTCTTTTGTTGTATTTTTTTTACTTCGTGAGGTATAAATAGTAATAACGTTCCTTAAATAGTATTATTAATATTATATAAATAGTAATACCTCACGGAGTAAAAAAAAATACAACAAAAGAAAAATAGGTACAAAGTTTAATGATGATCGGCTACATAGAGCGTTAAGAAATAACAAACAAACGAATTTACTTACTTTAACACTTATAGTATTAGTATGGATCAAGACAAAAAAAATTGTTCACCACGTAAATGATTGCCCTCTGCGGGGATCGAATTATTTTTTCCGTGGGAATAAAATGTTTTTTCCTGGATAAAAAGTAGCCTATGTTACTATCCAGACCGGAAACTATCCCCTGTTAAAAAAATCATGTCGGTACTTACGTTCCTTTCGACATGATAGAATGCCAAATGATTACAAAGTTTATTTTTTCCCATGGGATTAAGATGTTTTTGCGGGATAAAAGGTAGCTTATGTCACTTACCAGACAGTAAACTATCCCCATTTTAAAAAGTCATGTCCGTACTCTACTACGTAACGATTCCGTTAAAAAAAAATCATGTCGGTACTTAGGTTCCTTTCGACTTAAAAGAAGGGCAAATGATTACAAACTATGTTTTTTCCCGTGGAAATAAGATGTTTTTCCTGGATAAAAAGTAGCCTATGTCACTCTCCATACCGTAAACGTACGTTATTAAAAAATTAAGTTCATTTGTCCTTCTTTCACGTCAAAAGAAACCTAAGTACAGACATGAATTTTAATAGGGTAATCTAGAGAGTGACATACGCTAATTTTTATCACGGAAAAACATTTTAATCCCATGGAAAAAAATAAACTTTGTAATCATTTGTCCTTCTATCACGTCGAAAGGAACGTAAGTACTGACGTGATGTTTTAACAGGGGATAGTTTCCAGTCTGGAGAGTGACATAGGTTACATTTTATCCAGGAAAAAACATTTTATTCCCACGGAAATAATTATTCGATCCCCGCAGAGGGCAATCATTTACGTGGTGAACAATTTTTTTTGTCTTGATCCATACTAATACTATAAGTGTTAAAGTAAGTAAATTCGTTTGTTTGTTATTTCTTAACGCTCTATGTAGCCGATCATCATTAAACTTTGTACCTATTTTTCTTTTGTTGTATTTTTTTTTTACTTCGTGAGATATTACTATTTATATAATATTGATAATACTATTTAAGGAACGTTTGTTATTACTATTTATATCTCACGAAGTAAAAAAAATACAACAAAAGAAAAATATACACAAATCAATGGCAGCTCCCCAGGACCACGCGGGCGAAGCCGCAGGTAACAGCTAGTTCATTATAAATCCTTAGAGACTTAAACAGATTTAAACACTACGTCGGTAAACGAGGGATCCAGAGATCCTGTCGTGGGTTGCTTTCCAGCCCAACGAGTCGGGAACGCAAACCAACTCGAGTGAAGGCAAGGGTTGCGTGTTTGACTCCTCATTTAGGCCCAACAAGACAATTCGTTTCATCATAAATACACACAGCCACAGAGTTCTGTGGATATAGAGTGTGTGTGTTCGACGAGTTCGTCGAGCCGCAATATGATAAATATGTATTATTTTTATAATTTTGTTGTTGTGTTCCATTATGGAAATAGTTAACAAATAGGCAGGTGGAGTACATATATGTTGACATATATACGCACAGGTGACATGACATACGTCTGCCTACTACAGATGTATAATTTTATAATAGACATTTAACGTAGCTACAATTGAGCTAAGCCACGATATTATGTTATTTTTCGTCAACATTACATTGTACGTACTTCGAAACACTTATTTTTTGTAAATGCCTGCTAATAGTACAACGGCAACTTCATACAGTAGTTTCTGATGTGCACATTTTTGCATTTTGAAATGTCTGGTTAAAAACGGCATTCTTACATTACTCTCTGATCATTCCTTCAATGATGAAGGAATGATCAGACCATGATGATAATGATATCATCATCATTATCATCATGGTCAGCAACCTTCCGTTCAATATTGAACATTTGCCTCCCCTAATTGCTTCCATTGGATTATGCTCCCAGTGTCCCTAATCCACTGTTTCCCGGCCAACGTAGCAATGTTATTAGACCCGGTTTTCGCCTGTTCAGGGTCTCCTCTCCGTCACTCTTCCGACTCCATCTATCATCGGTACATCGCATGAGATGCCCTGCCCATCATCATCATCATCAGGATCATTTCTTAAGACATTATTTTAGAAATCTGTAGTCAACAAGTTCGTCCTGTTAACCCTTCGTTGTCAACCCTTATCCACTGATTTGATATGGATCCCCATTCAATTGAAGGGGTTTAGAGCATACTCCACCACGCTGCTCAACTGTGGGTTGGCGGAGAAGGAACACTTATTCAATGCAAATATTGTCAGTTTGTCTTTTTTTTTATATAACTTCTTTAAATGTAATATCTTTTAATATGTAAATTATAATGTAATATGTATAACAAAATATAATCGTCTTGAGAATATTTTATCTTGTTTAAAACCGATTTATTACCCAATCAGCAGAAAGAGAAATAAAAATTTGACAGTTCTTTCCGCCGTGTGTCCATCCAGTTACCTGCTAACTTCGAAACATATGGCCCGGGGCCAGACACCATTAAATTAGACAGTTATTTGTAATGAGTCTGTGAATTAACATCTCACAGGAATAAATTAAGACGATTGCCTTCGTGATAAGTTTTCTGCTTGTACACTAACCTGTAGATAACATTTCTTGTGTTGTATGTAATCGTGGATAATTTAGTGGGCGTTAGAATAACTTAAGACAATATAGATTTTTGTATGTAGTTGTACACATTGTATCGCCGTTTTTCATCACAAATAAATAAAAAAACTGGTTGTTCGTAAAGTCGGTTTACGGACGATAATTTTACGTGATAACGTCATAAGAAAACGTTGACCGATGGAGTGGAAGGGAGATAGTTGCGTCACAACACGAACGCTTAGGCCGACCGTGCCTTTCTATAGCTTATTCCGCGCTCTTTCTTGCACGTTCGGCTCACGTGACAATGAGTCATGCTTTTTCGTGCGTGCAGTTCATCGATTTATAAGACGTTATCACGTCAAAAAAGAGATACAGGATGTCGCGGACATTTAATAGTGAATATTTGTAAAACGTACGTACGAGTATACCTAAGTTAATACTTAGTTTTTGCTTGATAACACAAAACATCGATTTATAAGACGTTATCACGTCAAAAAAGAGATACAGGATGTCGCGGACATTTAATAGTGAATATTTGTAAAACGTACGTACGAGTATACCTAAGTTAATACTTAGTTTTTGCTTGATAACACAAAACAGCAATTAAAACATATTCTAGTCTAGTCATAGTCAGCCTGTTTGAAACGAAAATAGTTACATCGGTGTGTGAGTTCCTAATTAATTTTATAAGACGTTACCAAAAAAAAACCGGCCAAGTGCGAGTCGGACTCGCGCACGAAGGGTTCCGTGCCATTATCTATAAAAACGGAAAAAAAATCACGTTTGTTGTATGCGAGCCCTCCTTAAATATTTGTTTTATTTTAATTAAATTATTTATATTTAAAGTGAATATAAAACTAAATATTCTGTGAATATTTTAAGCGTCTACCTGTTTTCGTTATGAATATCGGGCAAAAACGAGCAAAAAAAAAATTACGTTTGTTGTATGGGAGCCCCCTTAAATATTTATTTTACAAACAATAGCGAACGGCGTGTTTCGGTACGAGCGCCATCTAGCTTCTGGTAATGTACTACACAATTCTATTCGTCTTGCAATACATTTACATACCTTTCTTATTGCCTGACGTTTCGACCAGGTTGCACCGGCCGTGGTCACAGGCTGACTGGTCGAAACGTCAGGCAATAATAAAGGTATGTAAATACCCATAAACATGATCGCGTTAATTCCCGTTCTTATATTTCATAAACGGTGGCTTTGTCTGAATTAAAGCTCAGACTGTGTTATAGTCAACACTCGAAGTCTAGGCGCTACTTCCTTACTTGTCTAGTCAAACCTCAGGTGCCTTTCCTCCCTCTCCAAAAGCAAGTGGAACCTTGCTCGTTTTGCTCGTTAATCACTAGCATAACCTAACGAACGTCATTGGTCAAAACTACTTTTGCCTGCATAAATTAGTTAAAAGTGGTTTTGACCAACATCTTTAGTCAAAACCACTTTTGATTGATTTACAGTAAAAAAAAAACACTTTTGACTTCGGATCAGTCAAGTGGTTTAGACTGGTTATGAGTTTTGACTGTAACATGTATATTCTTAGACGATGGTGCGTTTGGTAGATACAGCCGTTGAAACACGATAAGTGTAATTTAGTGAACTGAACTCTTAGTAGGTCATGGCTCCACGGTAACTGCTTCACATCAGGTGGAAGGTCCACCTGAGGTGGACCTTATCATTATTTGTTACCGGACATACTACAAAAGAAACATACATACATATTAAGATGAGTAAATTTCGATATTACAACATTGTCATTATCGTTTCCTTTAAAAATAAAATAGTAATTTGTTAATTCCACTGAAAAGAAAGAGAGAGAGTAATACACGGCTATTTGAAGCGGAAGTGACGTTGCAGGTAGATAATAACCACGGGCGCGCCGCCCCCGCTTGCAGCTTCCGGTCCGTGTAGGGCTCCGACTACGATAATCTTCGACGTACGTAATTCCAAAATGGAACAGGAAAATGTATGGAGTAGTGCCAATCTGAAATGGCCGAAGTTACTATTACAGAATATTAAATTTTTTGAATAAAATAAATAACTGTTGCATAACATATTATTAGGGTAAATCTCATTGCCAAGATTCTCATCGTGACCTTCGGGTACAATTTTAAATCTTTGCTTATTTGTACAATTTTTGTTAAAAAAAACTTATAGCCCTTAATAAGACCAGTTTATTCATATATAAATCAACTAAATAGTAAGTTTGTTTGGAATATACAGTGTTTTGAAGTTCTAGATACCATGAAGATATCGCGATGATCTACGAAAGTAACTCAGTAACTTTACAGCCACTATTTTCTCAAAATTGACGACTATTTATAAAACTAAATGTTAAAAAATAATGGCTAATAAAAAATAAAGATTCATGATACTACTCAACGACTTAAAATTGCCCTCACAAAAATTTCTAAATAAGAGTCAGTGAGAAACATAAATAGGGCAAATATGAAGTCTCTCCTCGATAGTTTCAATGCTAAACTCTTATAACAGAGGGATAACCAGACCGATAGACTTATATAGACAATATTTTATTTATTTGGTTTTTGAAGAGTTTTGAAAATAAATTGTGATTGATAATGAGAATGGATTCTCCGTATATTTCTATGTGCGGTTCACCCTTAACAATTGGGTGTAGTGACCCCGGGCGGAGGCAAGCAAACAGTCCCGGGAACGCTGCTACACCTGGGCACGACACTTAAAACATCAACTGCTTAGCAGGAGGACCCCAAACGAATAATGAAACGTAAACACCATTGCACACATATTACCAGCTTATTTTCTATAACATAGGTTACGTTGTTTACCTGAAGGCTTCCATGTCCAGCAGACCAAAGGGTATTTATTTTTTGAATTCGATAATTTTTCTACAGTTTTAATACATAATTATGCTCATGTGCTTCAGTCATAGTGATTTTTATTTACTAATTAGATGTGTTTTTGCTATTCATGCCCTGGAACAAAACCATATTCTTACCTACCTTATATTAATACGTCTTACTCTAACAATATAATCACATATGAATTAATCAACCAACCTATCCAGGCATCCGATATACGGGAAATCATTCGCATTTAATAAAAACATGACCTGCCGGATAGGGCTGGCAGCGTAATAGTGGAATTTTCATCAAGATCTCTCAAAGAAGAGTTTCTAAGATCTACAAAAAACTTCAATAAACAAAACAAGGATCCACTACTCATATAAATACAAGCACCGTGTAAAAACCCATGTTAATTTCTGAAATACTCAGAATTAAAGTCAATCGTCTTTTTAATCTTCGTCGTGAATTCATCAAAACCAGAGAGTGCGAGCACTGTTGGACTTCAAGGGTCCAAAATATTTATTCTTTCTTTTTATACTACTTCGGGTGGCAGACAAGCATACAACCCACCTGATGTGAAGTGGTTACCATAGCCATATTAACGCTTGCAACATGAAATATCGCTGGCGCACTGCCACCCCCGCTGTCAACGCAGCAACTCCCTCCTTTCTTTCTTTCTGGTGACCTCACTCACTCGCAGGAACACTACAAGCCTCAAGGGAATTGTTATTTGGCTGCGACGTTATGTGAGGTGGAGGTAGTTCCCCAGTCGGACAGCTTACAAAATAAAAATATGTTATATTCGCAGGAAAGAAGGACAACCCTGCATTCACATAACTTAACTTCAGAAGAAGAGTTAACTAAGCTGAAAAGAGAATGGCTATCCGACATAACAAACATGTTACAAATGAAGTAACAAGCACACGCCCAGACAACTATTTTTATTATATGAGAAGACGACAAACGAGCATGTGAGTCACCTGATGGATAGCAATCGCCACCGCCCAAGGAGATCAGCTACCATTGCCATAGGGATTGCCGATCCATTGCCAGCCTATACTCCTTCCTTTCTTTCTTTCTGGTGACCTCAGTCATTCGCAGGAACACAACAACCCTCAAGAGAATTGTTATTTGGCTACTGTATTCTGTGAGGTAGAGGTACTTCTCGATCGATTTTTCGAAAAACAAAATGTAAAGTTGCGCAAGTGCGGCTGGCGGAACTCTTGTTTATTTTGCAGTAAAAGGTTTGAAAACAAAATAGAAATCCCCTCTCGTTCTAAATCCATAAAACTGCCTCAGCAACTATGAATATCCATAAAGATATAATGGGTTATGGTCAAAAAAATTCAAACAACCCGGAATAAATCCTTATATCTCGGCAATATTTATGACGTGTGAGGCGAGCGCCGTATCTCTAGCTTTCCACGCACTTCCACAACATTGAACCGTCATAACTAAGCCGAGGGTCACTAGTATCCAGAAAAATATAGTTTTCAATAGTTTGCAAACTCTGAGCTTGAAATAATACTGACATTTTCCAATCACCGAACCAAAGGAACGTTCAGGATTTTGCGCAAAAAAATAGGTTAATCTTAAATTTCTGTTCATAAGTTCAAACAACCTGGGTATTTACATATCCATAACATAATAGGTATTTAAATTTACTAAGTAATTAAACACAGACTTTCTGTTTAACTAAATAGAAACACAGAGTTATATAGTTGAATAGATGGGCTGAAATAAGTTATTATGCTTAACAATTATTAGGGCTTTTGATAAGGCAGCAGGAGGTGGAGAATGAAGACAAGCAAAACTTAGTATGTATGTATGATATAATTTTATAAACGTAAGACAGTGAGTAGTAAAAACATATCATCGACGTTCTTTTTATTTAAAAGAAGTGTCATCTAATTTGTTTCTCAAACTCTACTAGGTTCATAGTTTGCAATTACCAAAGAGGTTTCTTCTTTAATAACAATTCCCTTTAGGGTCGTTTTATTCCTTCATCAACCAAGAAGGTCATCAAGAAGCAAGGACAACATCAAGGAGTTGCTGCATTGGCAACAGGGGTGGCGGCGCGCAAGTCATATTTCTTGTTGCGAGCGTATATAGAGTGTGCTTGTTTTCCACCCCATGTGTTATAAAAAAGTATCTATTGAGACCTTTATCAAATAACGAAAAATATTTTCTGCTGCTCGTACAAAATTTTCATAACAACTCAACTACAATTAAACAGCAGTATTTGTTTTACCATTTTGTAATGGCCCCAAGTCCAAAGTAAAAGTTTGTTACCGCGTACTAAATTTGTCCCTAAAGAGAATGCATTAATTTAATTTACACTATAATTGTGAGTAATTTCTAAATTGTACGAAAAGTGAATGTTAACAGCTTAAAGGAATTTTTTAATGATATTTTAGATGAAGGTTCATCGACCACGGCAACAAAAGCAGAGGGTCATTGCTGAGACAGTCAACCTGTGACCATCATCATCGGGTCCATTTTAGTCTCCACTACAGGAACACGACTCTCTCGTCCGTCCTAGACGGAAGGAGGATTTGGCCTACACTCCCCACGCTGCTGGCGCCAAACGGGTTGGGGAGGCCTGATCGATATTTGATAATGTATTTCCCTTAGTCGCCTTGTACGACATCCACGGGAAGAAACGGAGTGATTCTATTCTAGTCTGCCGGAAACCACACGGCCAACCTATGACCACAGCCGGTACAACCTGGTCGAAACGTCAGGCAATAATAAAGGTATGTAAATACCCTTAAGCATGATCGCGTTAATTCCCGTAATTATTTTCATAAACTTAAAAGCGGCCTTGGAAAAACTAAACGTACAATCATAACTTGACCGTCTTGGTAGATTCTCGAGTATAGCCAAGTTAATTTGGACTCAAAACAAGGACATCGGTAACTAGCGCGCTCGAGACGAGAGAGGACCAAATTGCTTGACACAATAACTAAACAACGAGCCCCAAACAATACTAACAGCTCTGGAAACTTGCAGATGGAGTTACTAATTGATCTTATACACGGACACTTCGAGCATCGCTGTTTCAAAGGAATATACACTATGGCCATAATGGCATTGTAGATAATACAGAAACAATTTCGTTTATGTAATGAATCTAATATTAATGTTTATATAATTAATGTTAGTGTGAGTAATTAGTAATAGAACAACAAAAGAAGACTAACTCTCATTAGACCTATGGGTATGGGACTCAATAGACAGTAGTTATTATATATTAACTTGTTGAATATATAAGGACAAAAAATTTGGCAGTCATGTATGGTAATATTTTTTAAATATATCAGGACTGATTATACACTGTACTATAGTATGTCCGCTGGCTGCCATTGAGGTAGCTAGGAAGAGACACAAGGTGTATGCAATTCCAGGTGGATCTTTTCAACTACCTCATTCAGTTCTTTCATTATTCAGCAACTCGCAGTAGTTCTCAGCGACCATGACCAATTTTACTGTTGTCTTAATGTTCCAGATGGCTTTTTCGTCTTCACAATTTATAGCAGTAAAATAGTTATTTGGTCCCTCAAGCAAAATCCCTCTAACACCTGTACGGCGCTAATCAACCGCTGTTAGGTATTCAGATCACGCGCGAACGCTGCCCAACGAGCCACGGCTGCATGCAATGTAATGTACCTCTGAAATTACGACCCGTGGACCTGATTGAGCTATTGTAGGGTTTACCTGACGTTATTTGCTTTGCAAACTATCAGTTTTTCAATCGGTGAGAGTCTATTCAAAGTAGGATTACAGTAGTGATGATGAATATCAAAAAGTATTTCCTGATCGTTTTCGGTCAATTAGGTGCAGCAGACCAAAATAGAAATAAGTAATTAATGCATTATATTGCAAAAGTAAGAGTTCCATGTGATTAAAAGAATGAGGTTGTAGGTTACAAATATATTTTTTTTAATGGAAAATTCACTTCCCCATCTCGATGGCAGGTCAATTAACCCATTTTCCATCCAACATTTTTTAAATATTCTGGGAAGTTAGTCCAAATTAACTATTTAAAATAATAATTAAGATAGTAGTATAAATAGAGAGGAAGAAACAAATGAAATATACCGAAGTCAACATATTTGCTATGTCTGAGAAATTGTAAAAAAAATTATAGGTAGAAGGCATCTACAAGGCTTTAGGTAAGTACCATTATAAGACATGTAAGTAGATATAGAAAGAGATGAATAAATGAAAAGTTAGTGTGCAGATTCCAAATATGTATAACTTAAAGACGATGACACTTATAAGCTTTGTTGACATTAAGTGATCATTTGCAGAAACTTCAAAGTTTATGGATACTAATATTTCTTCGTCCACATTGAACAATTTTGTTTGTTTATTGTAATCTTTTAGTAAAATAGATACATTACTGCCTATTCGCTAAGGTAATCCTATTTACTTACGAGCCTCGGTTCTACCACGTAAGCTAATGATATTTATTAAAGCTAATAGTCGAGTAAACTTTATTCGACTTCTACTTTCGCCTTCCAGTTTTAACACGCGAAGTTTACCATCAGTTTGTTATCCAACAAAATCCAGAGTGCATCTCGGCCGCACTGGCTACCGAGTTACAAATCCACCCAGCAACTGGCAGAGCAATTACTTGCTTAGACACTTTTAAAATCCCACAACATTCGGGAAATGGAAACGTCTGCTAGGATATCCAGCCATTGCAACAGCGAACTACCAAATTTTTATATTTAAAAATATATTATTCCGTACCGTGTTCAACATACAATGTTAACTTTTGCTATATGTTTTAAACTAATTAAAATTGTTATACAAAAACCTTGATACTCTCTAGATAGGCTAATGACCTCAAAAATGCGGCTGGATGCGGAAAACGGAGGATCGCATATGGTGGAAAGCATTGAAGAAGGCCTATATCCAGCAGTGGGTAGATCAGGCTAATAACGATATGCAGCCCCGCATGGAGGGTTGTTATTTTATAACAGCTCTCCTATTGTTGTCACCCGGATTCCAACTTGCTCCTTGTCTCAGTTCAGAGTAATGTTGTGAGGATTATGACGATCCCAAGCTTTTACACTCGGTGTTTTACTATTAATTCTTAGGAGAAACTTTGCGTCCTTTTGTGTGTTCTACAGACTATTGTACAATGGGTCATGTTCATAAAACTTATTATTTGATATTTAGTTTATGTACGCAGCTTCGTTCCGCAATATCCAATATTTTTATCCAAATGTCTATATATATAAATCAAAATCCGTTTCCCCGTGAAAGAGTGTGACAAATATCCTTATATCTATACATCTTTACACATTTTTACCAACTTTCACATTTGCAATTGTAGTAAGATTTTTTCCCTCTTTTACCCACGGTTTTCTATAATTGCACTGTTCAACGTCGTCGGGAAGGAATCACATTAACTCACATATGGTCCAGAGAGGTTTTATCTAGTTACTTTAGAAACTCCATATCAAAGTTTTCCCATCGTAGGGTTAATCGAAAAGTGCAAGATAACACTAGGTTTAATTTGGTCCGTAACGCGCGAGTGATGCCCCTGACATTTGCTTCCATAGTTTCCAATATTAATCATCACAACGGATCGCGAGCCTGTTTGCCTAATAAAAATTTTAATTGAAATTTATTGGCGAAAGGTGAAAGCAATGGTTGAACAATGTACCTTAGAAATTAAACCTACGAAGTCATTATACATTACAAACAAGGAAATCTATAGCTCACATTTATATCAAGTCACCAAATAAATATTAACATTGCCCTGTCAAAACGATACATTTAAGCCTTGCTAACATTAATGAAACGTGGACTTATCTATCGGGGCACGTGTGTACTATCTCTGTCACTTTGAAGTTAAGTCCCCTGTCCACGCATCCCTATTTGTCTCAAAGCCATATTTAATTGCTACCTCGTTATTTTTGGATTATTTGTACAGAACGATTTTAATCACAGTGTCCGTCTGTCTGTAGGGACACTGCCTTCAATTTGCGCTCATCAAACGATTTTTTCCTCGTATGTAACTGTTACCTAATTGCCGTTAAATTGATTTCCACTTGAAAGTGACACATCAAAGAGAATTTAATTGAATAGTTCTTGCTTTTGATTTGCAATCAACTTGTATTGCCTTTACTGTGTAATATTTTTAAATTTATTCTCTTTTTTATTTGAAAAAAATACTGTATAATCTTTAAGCTGAAGAGTTTGTTTGTTTGTTTATTGAGATGGACAAATCACCTGAACTTCTTGCTCGGTTGGAAAAAAACTTTTAGTGTTGAATAGCATATTTATTGAGAAAAAGAAGAGTTTATCATCACGCTACGGGTCATAGGAGCGGACTATCGGCAATCATGCAACAACGGGAAAAATCCACGGTCAAATCTAAGGCGCGTCGCTAGTTTACTATATTGCAAATTACTTCTATGATAAAAGATCTTCATATTCTACATGATCCGTAGTAGACATTGCTTTTAGAATCAATTAATTGGAATGGCAGTAGGAACATAACATAGCTCGCAGAACTGATCTGGTGGTCTAAGGTCTGAAAACCGCAGTGTTGAACAATCGCCACTAGCTGAATGAACAATCTGGTAAAGATCGTAAGAAGCCGATGGATACAAACAAAATCGATCATTGCGTAAGTTTAAATTACTAATAAAATTCTGTTTTGTATTAACATGTGATGGACCGGCCAAATAAAGTCAGCCGTGGGCGACCCATTGCATGAGTGTACCCAGGAGTGTCTCGAATCAGACGAGACGTCAAGATGTAGTGACACGAGCGTCCTGTCAAGAGCGTATCGAAGAAGAAGAAGAAGAATTAATGTTTGTTATATTTTATCCTTCTACTAGGTTCCTTATTCACAACGCAGAAGAATCCTAATGTAAGGACCAGGCCAGCCTAGGAAATCTTGACAGAATTATAGAAATTATTCTCTAACTTTCAATGTATCGCTAAAGCTAAGTAAAAATCAGCTGAATTGCTAAGTAAAAATCTATTTTATTGTAAATTTCATTTTTCACAGATAATCATTATGAACCAAATAATACTGCGAAAAGAAAATTTTCCGACTGAAATTGATTTTTCAGACGAGATAGTTAGCAATACATATCGTTATTTTGTTTGAGAATTCTCCGACCACCCTCAGTTCAGCAGCTTGATGAGCTTGATGACTCTCTAAACCCTATCGATTTAGGGGAGACCCATGACTGAGGGCTGAACACTGGTTGATGCTGGGGTTGAGACTTCTATGTCTGTCCTATTTAATTAAATGTTTGTAATTTTTATTACAGCAAAAAAAAATGTATGTATATGCTGTAAGAATGTCTATCTATACGCAGAGTAAGTAACTAAGTTATGTAGTACGAGTATAAGCGACTATTTAAAGACGCACATTAGTTACAGATTTTTACGTTTCCATTTTTACTGTTTTACATTTATTTGTTTGATTTTCTTACAGTGCATACGTGTGTGCATTTATGTACAGCTATTTAACATTTACACATGTAGTATACTAAATTATATAAGTGTATACTATCGACAAAGGCCATCATTTTAGTCAAAAGATTTCCGAGTAGACATACGGTTTTGCTTTCGCGTGAATTATTTTGAGTTTTATATGTAATTTATAGTAGTAAAAAACGATGCATATACCTACCTATATATTTATCACAAACAACAAATAGGTATTATATATTAAAAGCTTTACTTTTAACTCAGCATATCTAGATATAAAAATATCTACCGTACCTATATAATTATTATTCAGTGTAAACCAGGTCATTTCACAGTCGTCCTTATCGCCGGCACCAATTATGCCGTATAATCCTTTTAGCAAAAAAGACATTAATTCTGCCTGTATGGCTTATTTAAACGTCCCGTGTCAAATATTCGTTTTGTGAAAAAAATTCTAGTGAGGTCCAGGTATTAACTGTATAACTCGACTACTTCAATGAGAGGGTCTTCTTAAAGAAGAATACATAATATATAACGTATTTTTTTTTTGCCATAATAATATATAGGTAATAGATATCTTACAAGATACATATTATATAAACTATGTGTTTTGAGTATAATAGGCAAGTAGCCAATGTTCAAAATTATAAAAAATATTTTTTATTTTTTTATATTTTTTTATACTACGTCGGGTGGCAGACAAGCATACGGCCCGCCTGATGTGAAGCGGTTACCGTAGCCATATTAACGCTCGCAACATAAAATATCGCTCGCGCGCCGCCATCCCTGCTGCCAACGCAGCATCTCCTTCCTTTCTGGTGACCTCAATCACTCGCAGGAACACAACAACCCTCAAGGGAATTGTTATTTGGCTACGGTATTCTGTGAGGTGGAGGTACATTCCCCAGTCGGGTAGCTTACAATTACGCTCCCTACCTCTCTTAAAAATATTTATCTGTATCGTAAAATACACAAAACTATAAAGATCGGTGGTCTTAAAATTTTAATAACTTATTTTATAGTCTATCAGTGCTTGGTAAAAAATTCCAAAAGAACGAAAATTTCAAAACAAATATTACCATTAGAAGAACAAAAATAAGTAGGTATCATTACTTTTGTAGCACTAGCTACATAAACGTAATATTTAACAATGCTTAACATTGTACAAATTAATGCATACAAGGTGTGACGTCATAACTTTTTGGCCTTTTGTATGGAGCGTTTTCAAGAAAGTAAAAAATTGAGATTTTCAAGTAGTCGTAATAAATAAAGTAAAGTTTTTACGCTACAAAATAATTCCTTTTCTTATGGTTATTTTATTGTAACATCTTTACACAACAATACGAAAAAAAAAAATTGTCAACTGGCCTACTATGTGCACTTGACCAATATTTAACATATTAATGTTATTGGACTAAATAAAACTCAACTAACATGTAATTAAAACTAGAACATATACAAATTTTAGCCCTAAAAATATATTTTATTGTGAATGAAATTTAAAAATATATTTATAAATTTCATTCACAATAAAGACAAAATACTTATCGCTAAAAAAAATTACCAACACAATATAAACTAACTTTTTTTTTCGGCGGTAGGAGCAAAACAAATAAATAGTGCACTCTCCAGTATTAAATTTAATTATAATAGTTAAAACAACTTACATTACTTCTTTTCGGTTTAGTTAACATCCAATAAGTGTAAATAACACACAAGAGTGTTATCTTCTATTTATATGAAGATCAATTAGTGTTCTTGCTGCACTGTCCTGTCGGCACTTACATACACTTTTCAACACGCATAAAACATTATAATGGCAAACTACATTGAGGTTCTTGAGATGCAGCATGCCTTGGAAGCCACCTTATTACAGAAGTTCAGTGAGTTCGAGGCTCAGTTGAAGGCTACCACTACTCCACAGGATTCCAATTCCATCACTCGCTTGCATGCGGAAGTATGCGAGTTCAAGACCCAGGTATGGAACATATTGTCACTGTTGCGCCAGCAGATCTCTGGGCTCTCCAAGGCCATTGATGCTGTGGAAATGAGACATCGGAGAAAGTATCTACTACTTAGTGGCATCCCAGAGGACACAGTTGACCTGCCTAAGTGTACTGCAGGCCTGTTTCGAGATAAACTAGGAGTAGACATTTCGCCTGAAGAGTTCACCGCTTGCCACCGTCTCGGCAGGGTGACAGAGGGAAGATGTCGACCGGTGTTAGTTCGATTTGCGGAGTTGTCTTTGCGGTCTTTAGTCTGGAGTAAAAAGACCGCATTTAAAGGAACTTCACACACTGTCACAGAGTTTCTCACTCGCCATCGACAGGCACTCTTTGTTCGGGCGCGGAAGAGGTTTGGTATGAAGAGGTGTTGGACGATGGAAGGCAACATCACAGTCAAATTAAACGATGGCTCTAAACAGCGAGTTTTCACGGACGACGAGCTTTCTGCTATCCCTATGACGGAAGACGAACTTCAGCCGGAGGGGCAGAGCCATTCAGACACTGCAGCGCCACAGGAGGTAATTACGAAGACAAAAAGGAGCACCAGGAAAAAGTGATCTTTCTATTCAGTCTGTCTTCGATGTTATAGGTATAACTGTAGTATTATCCATTAGTAGGTGCTTTTATATTTTATTTAATTTCTACCTCTTAATATAAAACATATTAATTTTTCTAAAAGTACCTTTTTACAATGACATTATTAGATGACAATAACAAAACTTATTATTAATGTTTCACCATAAATACATGTCATGTTTCACTGTCAGTTAATGTCAAACAATATTGGTAGTGTCATTCATGTCATCTTATTTTTAATTATGGCAACCACTCCGCAATTTCTTTTTTTTTTTTTCTTTTTTCGTTATAATTTGATGTTACGCAGTCTCCAGACGATTCCTTTTTTTTATTTTTATTACTTAATATTTTTATTACGATTGTATTATATATGTATTAATCATTGTTGTTGTTAGCAGTGAACCGGCAGGACTTGCAGTAATTGGTTTTTTTTTTTTTTTTTATATTATTTCATATTTATATTCAAAATTTATTTATATTTATTATATTTTTAGTGTTATAATTTATATATTTTTGTTATGTCTGATGATGAATCATTTCATTCTGCATTAAATTTCAATCTCTCTTCCAGTATTAGCTCTGACTCCTTAAGCGAACCGGAAACTTTACGCAACATACTCGAAAACGCTATAATTTTTACACCTCACAGTTTTAATATCTGCCACATAAATGCTCAAAGCATACCCGCCCATTATACAGATTTACTAGATACATTTTCACCTTCCTCTTTTCATAGTATTCTTGTTTCAGAGAGCTGGTTTAAGCCATGCCACCTGTCTTCATCATATGCACTTCCTGGGTATGTTTTGATTCGAAATGATCGTATTGGCAAGGGCGGTGGAGGTGTAGCTATCTACTTGCGTAGTGACATTCCTTTTACCATTTTGGCCTCATCACCCTCGGTCTATTCCGGTTCTGCAGAGTACCTTTTCCTTGAAGTTTCCATCAGCGGTACTAAAGCCGTTCTAGGGGTCGTTTATTGTCCTCCTACTATTGACTATTTCTCACATCTTGAGTCTATCTTAGAACCTCTTTGTGTGGATTACAGGCATCACATAATTATGGGTGACTTCAATACTGATCTTCTAAGTAAATCCTCTCAATCTCAGAAACTCGTTGATATCATCAAATCAGTTAATTTATCTATTTTGCCATCCGAGGCTACTCATCACAATCCTATTTCTAATGATACATGGCTTGATTTGATTATTACATCCACTCCAGATCACGTGATCAAAAATGGTCAATTACCTGCCCCCGGCTTCTCCAAGCATGACCTTATTTTCGCCCAATACAAACTTAAACCGACAAAGCCTAAACCTACTACGGTGTGGATGCGTAATTTTGCACGCTTAAATATGACTAAATTGAGGGAGGACGCCGTTATGACTGATTACTCTGCAGTTTTTGAAGCCACGACAGTTAATGAAAAAGTAACCAAACTCAATCATTGCATTTTAAAATTATTCGATGATCATGCACCTATGAAGGCTGTTAGGGTTAAGCGGCCGCCTTCACCCTGGATCACTAAGGCAGTCCGTATGGCGATGACAAAGCGCGACCGCGCTTTTCGCGCCTTCAGGCATGACAGGTCTGATGCAAACTGGAATCTGTATAAAATAGCACGAAATCGATGCAATCAAGTGGTAAGAACAGCCAAAAGACAATACTTTCATGAAAATGTAGTTAATTCGTCCTCGGCCAATATATGGAAGTTTCTTCATTCACTTGGTGTTGGAAAATGTACGTCGCAATCTCAACTTCCTTCCTTTTCTCCTAATGATTTTAATAATCATTTTGCTACAACTCCTTCTCTTAATCCTTATATTAAATCATTAACAATTTCAAAAATTTCTTCCATGGCTAATTCCAATTCTAACTCCTTTTCTTTTTCCCCGGTTTCAGTAGATGAGGTACGTAAAATAATCCTTTCCATTAAGTCTAAAGCAGTTGGATGTGATGATGTGAGTAGGGAAATGGTAATATGTATTATCGAACAAATTCTTCCGGTCATTGCTCACATCATCAATTTTTCCTTTTTGGTAGGTGATTTCCCTTTTCTCTGGCACAAGGCTTTTGTTATTCCTCTCCCGAAAATTCCCACGCCAATGCAATTAAATAATTACAGGCCAATTTCAATTTTGCCTTTTCTCTCCAAAATTTTAGAAGCAGCCGCACACAAACAAGTATCTTCATATATTTACTCGAATTGCCTTCTTACCCCATTACAGTCCGGCTTCCGCCGTGGACACAGTACAACTACAGCACTTATTAAAATCACTGATGATATTAGATTTGGCATGGAGAATAAACTGGTCACCATTCTCATACTCATTGACTTCTCTAACGCTTTTAATATGGTAGACCATGATATTCTTCTTGCCATTTTGGAACATCATAATTTTTCGCCCATAGTACTGGAATGGTTCGCATCATACCTTCGCGGTCGTCAACAAGCAGTGCGCTTGGGTGGCGAATTATCAGATTGGAAAGCTTTATCTGCTGGTGTACCACAGGGTGGAATTCTGTTACTATTTTCTATCTTCATAAATTTCCTGTCCTTTTCGCTCAGTTGTTCTTACCACTTTTACGCTGATGATCTACAAATATATGTGCAGACAACGACAGAAAATGTGAACAGCGCAATTGCTAATTTAAATGGTAACCTATGTAATATCAGTTCTTGGTCGAAAGATTTCGGCATTCCTGTCAATCCAGCAAAATGTCAGGCAATTGTGATTGGTAGTTCTAGGCAGATTGCCAAGATTGATTTCAGTTCTGTGTCGCCTGTTATGTTTGAAAATAGTGTTATATCGTTTAATTGTACTGTTAAAAATCTAGGTCTTCATATGGATTCAACTCTTAGTTGGACCTCACAAATTGCCGAGGTGAGTCGTGCAGTC
The DNA here is from genome assembly GCA_937001555.2 of Hypsopygia costalis. NCBI lineage: Eukaryota > Metazoa > Arthropoda > Insecta > Lepidoptera > Pyralidae > Hypsopygia > Hypsopygia costalis. Next base: position 23,210,565 of record OW443329.2, read on the forward strand.
ATATCGGCATTGAGTTTTCTTAATCGGTTTAGGAATTTTCTCCCAATTAGCACTAAGGTCATTCTTGTTAGATCGCTTATTTTCCCTATCATTGATTATGCTGATGTCTGTTATCCAGATCTAAATTTAGATCTTCTCAATAAGTTGGACCGGCTTATCAATAACGCTATACGTTTCATCTTCTGCCTTCGTAAATTTGACCATATCTCTTCATATCGGTCTCAACTTAAGTGGCTCCCTATTCATCAACGGAGGCAACAGAGATTGCTTTGCGTACTTCACACTATTCTCACTAGTCCTACCTCTCCGGAATATTTAAAGTGCAAGTTTCAATTTCTCTGTGACTCTGACAGCCTTCAACTTCGTTCTGACAATACTCGTCAACTTTCCATTCCATTATTCCATTCTGGCTTTATGTCTGATTCCTTCACACTACAAGCTTCACGCCTCTGGAACGCGCTGCCTGAATCGCTTAGAAGTGTTTCAAACAAATTTACGTTTAAAAAGAAAATCCATGCTTACCTTTTAGATGGTTTAATAAACAAATGATCATCATCTTTCTATGTATGTGTATGTATGTTTATTATTTGATATAATACAATATTGTATGTATTTTATATGTAGGTATGTTTACTGTTAATTAGAATTGAATAGAATAGAATATTATTTTAGTTGAATAATTATTACCTCTATTTGTGAGATGTTATTTTCTGTCATTTGCTTAGGACCGCATTCATGAATTTCTGTTTTTCCCGAAGGTTGACTGGTAGAGAATGCTTTTAGCGTTAAGTCCGCCTTTTGTACCCTTATGTAATTTTGTGGTCAATAAAGTTTAAATAAATAAATAAATATAAACTAACTGGCATAACATTTTAGCCCGAACAAACAAACTCGGCATGCCAGTGAATTTCAATGTATATTTATATATTTTTCAAAGATGTCAGTTTATATTTATATATTATATTTCAAAGAGGTGAATGGTAGTGATTTTTATAGCGACCTAATAGAGCCTTTAGAAAAAACACTAGACAGCGGATATTTTTTATTGGCGCTTTATTTAAAGTAGTCTCGTTATAACAGTGCGTCCCACATTCATATTCGCAGTTAATTCGGGTTCATTGTCTGGCATTTTTCGCTTCTCTAATCCTATTAAGCAAATCTAACGGTGGTGCGTGACGTGGGTCCCAGGTTTGTGTTAACACTTACTTTTTCAGCCATTTCTTTCCACCTTTATCTACGGAAACAAAAGGATTTTACGTAAGACCTGGCGTGAATTTAAATGCAAAATTATAGATAATACCAATTTTATTTTCAAATATTTACTTAGATTTTTCTCACCTGCGAATAATGCGTTTTTTATAGTTACGCAACCTATTAATCAATAGTCCATAGACTACAGTAACTATTCCAAGACCATTGGCATAAAAAAGGCGTAGCCCACTTCTTCAATCCTTTTTGAAGAACCTTTTGTTGTGTCCTCTTCAGAAAACCTCGACAGACAGTTTCCTTCTATAATTTGGCGCTACACGGAATATAATATTTGAAAATAAACCTCTCTAGAATCTCGCAATAAAGTTTGTGAATATATTATACAAATGTACAAGCATACAGGGAAACCTACAGGAGAAGTATGTCTACCTCGCCGCAGTCTGCAAACTAATAACAAAACCCTTAACTTTATTGTATTCCTGCGAGTGAGCGACGTCGCTAGACGTGAGAAGATGTTGCGGCAGCAACGCCAGCGCATGGAGAATACTACCTACTTGTATATTATTTATTTATAAAATAAGGTAACTCCTTTAGGTACATGAGAGGGTTCGTAAGCCATATGCTTATTTGACACCCGACTTGAAATAAAAGAAAATTAGAATCAAATGAAGTAGAGTTTAATAGTAGAATTGTAGAGTCTTTTTTTTTCAAACACAAGGCATATATGCTCATAAATTGTAAATAAAATGAATTATCACTTAAAAATTTGCTTGTACAACTTTACAGGATGCTTTTGCCGGGGCATATGATATAAGTGCCCGGGCGAGTTTTAACAAGACAAACTTGAGTTGCTAACAAGTCGGGAAGTACCTGCGTTGTTAGGAGACTTATCACTCGGCTGGTAATCGGCTTAGTTAGTCAACTGCATCCCAACCCTTGAGGAATTAAACCTCCAATAATAAGATGGCTGATTAATTCTTCGAGGGTAAGAACGAAAGAAAACAATGTGCGATTAATAAGGAAAAGCTATAAAAATAGGGCCATAATAACAAAACTACAAGGTTATTTGAGCAACTATGTATGTCTATGGGCAAGCAACGTACGAGCGATGTCTCTGGTGTTGCAAACATTATAACAGTAATGCAGGAAATGGGCATAAATATAGACTGCTTAATTAATAAGGGAGTCCATATATATGCCTATTTGCTATCTAATAATCCTCCATGAAGAAATGTAATAAAAGTAGAGACGTGTTAAGTTTGCTAAAATAAGTTTTTTCTTAGATAAATTACATTTTAATGTAATGGGCATGCTTAAATATGTAATTTATGTTGGGTTTGTTCTTTTTGCGTTGCTACGAGTATAATGTCACAAATGAAGACCGTTTGTCCATAAATATGGTAAATCTATACTTATCTAGACGTATCTGTACTACATTAAAGATTTTGTCAAATACATACTGGAAAATTTCAGGAATAAGGATTAAGGAATATTTAAGATAAAACAAATCGGTTGGTTGGTTTGTTTGTTCAATAATCAACGTGCTACATGCAACAACCACTCATTGAATTCAAAGTTTAATTACTGAAACTATGAAGTTTTATTAATTAATTAACGCAATAAATTAATAAAACTGCACAGTTTCCGAAATAAAATATGCGTTACTAAGTATTGTTATTTCATCAACAGCGAATGAAAGAATGAAAATGTGCAATTTTTTTGTCTTGCATTTTACGTCATATACAGTTGTAGGCACAAGTATATATGTCGCAGCCAACTGGTTAAAATAGCCGTTCAATCAAACAGCAAGCTCTTTGACTGAACAACGCCATTCAATCACACGATTAGCTTTTTAATTGAATATTTGAGTCGCTCAAAACGTTCAACACTACAGCTGATTCAAAAGCCGCCGTCTAATTCAATTATTTCAGCGCTCAACACCGCGGCGCTAGGTGCGTTTTGTTTTCAATATGGCGTCAACTAGCCGGTGTTTGTGATTGTTTCAAGATACTTTAGAGTTAGAATACAGTTTATTCTTCTTGTTATCTTGGGGGTGGGGGGGAGGCGCAGCCACCTCGTCATATAAGATATTTTAACCAGTTGTCTGCGACATATACATACATACAGTCATATAGATTAATACACGTACGAAGAGCTCGAAGGCGTCGTTGTCCGTATCAGTCTAATCGAACACACAAGTTAATTAACGTCGTCCGCAGCCTGTCGATAGATGGGTTTATTTATCTCGAGGTCCTCCGTGCTACGGGGAGCACGTGAAGCCGTCGGTCCCGGCTGTTGTTGTTAGATAACAATCGTTAAGCCAGGTCAGTGGCCTTTAGGCGTTTTGAAAACACTGGCCTCTGCCAACCCGCAGTTGAGCAGCGTGGTGGAGTATACTCTAAATCCCTTCGTTTGAGGGGAGACCTGTATCCCAGCAGTGTGATGAATAAGGGTTGACGAAGAAGAAGAGATAATACATATGTGTTTTAGTACATAGTTATTTATTAATTATTTTAAAATGTGCCGATTTTTCACCATCTTAAGAGTAAGCACTTAGAGAAGTACTACATTAAATCTTTGAATCTCAAACCTTCACCATCCCACCTCAACATATCTGACATATCCTACTTCAATAGTTCCATCAATCCCACGGAACCTCAACCCTGAGTGCATTAACATCGATCGCATCCGGAGCTGACAATAAAAGTTAAGTGCAGTTCTCCCCTCCGTTAATCTTAACTGTTACGTGGGGTATTAAGAATTTAGGAGTGACAGCGCTGAAGCGAGCGCCGTCGATTTTACATCGGTGTTGTCTTTATAACCTTGTTTTGATTGTTGGCTATTGGGTTGAGGCTGTTTCTAGATGTCTCATCTTGTAAGATGTGAATTATAAACTTTACAACCTGTGTTTGCACTTCGATTAGCACCTCCGATGGTAGACAGCATGGTATGGTAATATAGATATCTGTGCATAAAATAAAATTAGGCTTTACAACAAAAAATACAATATTCATTTATTGCGCTATCGTACACAAACATGACAATTTATATTACATTCAAAATAAATAGCAGGAGCAGGCATACATTTTCGCCGCACGGTAGAAAGAGAGGGGGATATTACTTCCTCTCCTACGCTGCGCCGGCGGTCTACTCTCCCTCCGTCTTTCGAATTTTCGATCAGGTCACGTGTCCTGTCGCGAATTTAACATTTTTTACCCATCTCAAGAAGTTTTCACTTCAAAAAATTAAAAAAACGAACACTGGCTATTCCATTTATTTCGGAATAGAGCCCATATATAATTCGACCAAACGAAGTAGTAACAAAATAGTTGACTAAAATTTAGGTGTGGACGTTTTTAAGGTATTGATTTGTGTATCTAGTTTATGCCATATCTCCAAAATAGCTCTGAACAAAATAGACTTTCATTTAAGCTTTCTATCAAGGACCCGGTTTGTGATATATGAATATCTATCTAATAATCTCTAAAATTTAGGCTACACCAACTGTATATTTAAGTGATAAAATATATTATCATCATATATATGTATTTTGATGACATTAATGTTCGTAATATAGTTATATTTCAGTTGTCCTATGAGTTTTGTTCTGTGTAACTTTCTTAATAATTCCTTGATTTATAGAAAAGGCCATGGCACTACTCTTAAGATATCATATTGAAACATCATTGATAAGTAAAATTCAAGGACCTAAACTAAAACTGAACAGCCCCCATACCACCATCTCTCATTGCGATTCAATAACTGAATAGAACGCTTATTCATACCAATGAATAAGCGACTCTATTTCAAATGGAATAGAGTCGCTTATTCATTGGTATGAATAAGAAATCTATTCAATTATTGAATCGCAATAAGAGATGGTGGTAAGGGGGCAGAACACGTCGAACTAAAAATGTCTTTGACGTGATTACGTCTTTAAATTTGCTTACGGGGGCGATCCAAAAAAATCTAATGATAACAAAATCGAGGGATATAGTTTGGTGTTGTAGTTTCGAATCTATGCTCTAAATCCAAAATTCAATCACACCATTGGATGGATAAAGGATAAAAGAATTTATTGCGCTAAGTAAGGACTACAGCTCCCTTACCACCATCTCTTATTGCGACTCAATAACTGAATAGAATGCTTATTCATACCAATAAATAAGCGACTCTATTTCAAATGGAATAGAGTCGCTTATTCATTAGTATGAATAAGCATTCTATGAAATAGAGTCCCCCGCATACGATGGTCAGCCCCCTTACCACCATCTCTTATTGCGACTCAATAACTGAATAGAATGCTTATTCATACCAATGAATAAGCGACTCTATTCCATTTGCAATGCATATTCATAGAATGCTTATTCATACTAATGAATAAGCGACTCTATTCCATTTGAAATAGAGTCGCTTATTCATTGGTTTGAATAAGCATTCTATTCAGTTATTGAGTCGCAATAAGAGATGGTGGTAAGGGGGCTGACCATCGTATGCGGGGACGGCGAAGCGCTGCCAATTTGAGATAATTTTAGTGCACATAACGTATTCACGTATAGCACACGGCCGTGTCGATACACAGCCATACCCCATTTTTGTTCTAATGATGATGTTGGTAGATTCTTTCTTTCTTCTTCTTTTCAGCATATACGCGTCCACTGCTTCAGCAGTATACGAACTCCATGCATACGAAATCCATGCAAGAGGCATACGTTCACGTATGCCTCTTGCATGGATTTCCACGTTTCTCTGTCTGCGGCGTATCTCGTCCAGGTCGGCCCTGCCGTCTTCTTAATGTCGTCCGACCATCGGGCCGCTGGTCTGCCTACGTTTCGGCTACCCGATCGGTGTATGTAGGTTGGTAGATTACATCCCAGTAATCTTGATATACCAAAACTAGAATCATGTTACAAAGAACACTATTTCTACAACGACAATAATTCTTTATCCAATGATAAAACTTCTAAATGTCCAACTAATTGAATAATATATTCACCAAAAGCAATCCCAATGCATACAATTACTGAATATTTCGATGCAGGGAGAGACACGCCAGAACAACATAGGATTACATCCATAAACATCCGGCTCTGCACCCCAACAAAGGTCGCAATTTATCGGGAGCAGACGAATTAAAAGGAAAAAGTACGGGAACATTCATCCAGTTAGGTGCCGTAAACTGAATGATCGGTTCATAGGTCCCGCCTGCCTCTATCTAACCATTATAAGTACGTGCATGTACTTAAATGTTCTGTTTTGTACACATTCCGAAAATATTTTGTTAACCATTTTAAATTGCTCGATGAAGCATTATATATTTCTAAATGCCAAAGAATTAGACATAAATAAATAAATTTTCCTGAATAAATTACACACGGCCATCTAGTCCCAAAACTAAGCACAGCTTGTACTATGGGTACTAGATAACTGATATTATAGTTAAGTACATTTTTTTTTGTAAATACATACATATAATATATAGAAAACACCCAGACCAAGACAACAGACATGTTCATGTACATAAAATAATGTCGACATTTCGTATGATACGAGAGCCGTGGACATCTGTTTTTGTGTCATATGAAACCTTCATAGAGTCTTTACAAATTAAAATACATACCTCCATATCGTCAGTTAACTACAAGTACTCGAATTATATGTCCTCCTCGGGTTTTAAGTAATCTATATTTGTCCCAAATTCCATTCGTCTCCAGTTTCTTTTTTTTATTTTTTTTAATATAATATCCATTTATTTATGTTTTAATAAAATATGTTCTGGAATATATAAGACATTTTTTTTATCCACGTGCTGTGTTCACGGGGTGCAAATCCGCGTGTAGAAACTATTGCTATATAAGTCGCTAAATCTTAGGACTAAATAGAAACTCTAGTAAATAAGCAGTATTATCGTATCCTACTCGTATATCCTCAGTCAGAAACAAGCGCCGGTGATCCAGCGATCGTTTCAACCTCGTAACTCAAGCTGGCTTAATTAGGAACTCACTCACCGTTGTAGCTATTTTCCTTTCAAACAGGTTGCCTATGGAGAATATGTTTTGATAGTTGTTTTTGTTATCAAGCAATAACTAAGTATTGACTTAACTATACATATTTTTTGTATGTTTATATTATTAAAATTCAGTCGATTTCAGAACGTCGTTAAAATTACTTTTGTGCGTTCAAAAGTTGTTATTATACTGTCAATTAGGAGATCCTCAAAAATTAGTATATAATTGACCCTATTAAGGTAGAATAGAAACCAATTCTCATACTTCAGAAGTATTCGGAGATTTTTTTTGATTTGGAGCCTACGGCCTCTTCAACAGGCGAACCACTCACCATCAGCAGGGAATTCATCCTCACACATTGGAGCCAAGACGGTCGCTCACTGTGCGGTTCCGGAGGTTTTCTTACGCGAACTCTCAAATTGTGAATGAACACCCTGTCGAAATTTCCCCTAGAGATTACAATGTTGGGTTATGAAGAAAGTCGGGAAAGGGTTTTTACAGGATTGGTAGCGCGTGAGCAGTACTTCTGCGCGAGCGTCCATTAGCTGTGATGTCTACTTACTATCCGGCAATCGAATGCTGCTTTTGTCACCTTCGTTCTATAAAAAAATCTAAAATGTAGTTGACAGTTTCATCCATATATGCTAAATACTCCAATTAATGAAGAGACTTTAAATGTCAAGTACCTGATCTACACTCTCTCCTGAAATTCACATTACACCTCTGTGTACAACCACTGTGACTCTTGACATTAGTTGGAGGGTTGTTTCAGATGCAAAGCGGAGGTACATGACGGCAAATATGTCACCGTACACCGTGATATATGACAGGCTCCAGCTAGCTGTTAACTTATGGAGTTTCTTACGATGCACGACGCTAGGGTTGGGAAACTATAAAAAACATCGATTACTAAAATATTTGCTACTTTTACCCACAACTATGTATTTAGGGTTTCGTACATGTGAAAAAACGAACGTTAACCTTATAGGATTACATTGTCTCTGCCTCAACTAATCTTTTCTGGAACTACTGAATGACTATGTTAGACTTTGGGACACATTTTATTTTTTGTTGTAACGCAAGTAAATTTATTTTGAATATGCCACTTTTGGTTGCAAGGCTTTGACTCTCGAGAAATGAGAATTGAAATTAGAAGTTGCAGGTCCAGAGGTAAGTAAAATTGCTTATGTCTAATTATAGAAAATATTTGCTTACAAATTACTTAGATCTAACAAAGTACAAAATAATATATGTATGAAACAATATTACGATCTTGATCTTTACTCGATAATACTAAAAACAGGTAGGTACAATTTCATACATACAGCTCTGTTATTCATGCCCATGCATTTTATACTTCCTACTACTATAATAATTTAGTATGATTACATAATTCATTAAATCAGCATTACGGAGTTGTGATTGAAAAACCATGAATCATAACTCAGCAACTAACATAAATATAAAAAATTAGTACAGACTACAGCAAAAGTAGAGTAAAGGCATGGATATCAAACTTCATAATCCGAATAAAAACATATATACTTATTTCAATTTACATTCAAAACTATTTTAACTGAGTACACTAAAGATAGCATTTAAACACAACAGAGCATTTTCGTTATGAAAAACAAATTACTTTGTTCAAAAACGAGTATTGAAATCTGAAAAAGATCCTTATTTTTGCTGTTGACTGTACATTGCATAATCCAGGTCAGTTTCAAAATTTTTCAAATTATTGAATCTATAGTATATTCTAACATCGATATGTTTAAGAAAGTATCGACAACGAGCACTCATCCTTATTATACCCACTTTACATTCAACGCCCCGCACACGGCGGCAAACGACTAATCTCTTGATATATCGCCGCCCACCTTCCTTATCTGTAGAGATCTCCGAAAAATGCTCCTTTATTACGCTACGTGGATTTCACAGTAAGAGACCCCTAAAGCCTACCAGATCTCGATATAATAGACCTCTTCTCAATGGAATTACAACTTGATCGGTTTATGAATGCTTATACGGTATACCGTATAAGCATTCATAAACCGATCAAGTTGGTAAATTGAGCTAAAATTATATAAGTAGTTTAAGTTTGCATAAATACCAGTAATAACTAGCAGTTATACAAACTTAAACTACTAAAGTTTGTATAAATACTAGTAGTAACTACTAGTTATACAAACTTAAACTACTAGTTATTACAGTAGGGTCGTTTAGGATTGTGTTGTCTAGCTATCTATAAAGTTTTAAGAGTTTTTTTGTATATTTATATATGAATCGACTATACAATTTAGATGTCGTCAACCCGATTCATCCCACTGCTGGGATACCGGCCTTCCCTCAATCAAAGGGGTTTTGAGCATACTGCAGGATGGCGGAGACCAATGTTTTCAAGCCACCTAAAGACTGCTGACTTGGCTTAACGACTGTCATCTAATGACAACAACCGAAACCGATGGTTTAACGTGCCCTCCGAAGCACGGAGGGGCTCGAAAATAAATAAACCCATCCAAGGACAGGTTACCGTCGTCGTTGCTTAACTTGCGTGTCCGATTAGACTGACACGCGCAACGACGCCAAAGAGCTCCTTCATTTACAATGTAGATGTACTTGTATTATAAAACCAAATAAATTAAAATTGAAATACGAGTCCAAAAAAATCTAGATTTTGCATTCGGATTATGTCCATGTGAAGTCAGGAAACAAAAACTATTAACCGAAACCAAAAATCCGACTCTACTTTTTTTTTTGTTATTGTCTTCAATATTTTTGTTTATATTTTTTTCTGCGAGTGCCATTTTAAAACCCTATGTCACATTCACAGCTGAGACTAATCTATTGACAATTCATATATTGAAATCCGTGAAGCGGTTTATTGTATACATTTTTGAAATTATTTCAGCAATTTTCCCCCTTATCCTGCCTTGAATGTTTATCCTTTTCGTACAAGATATATAAAATAGAAAAAAAAAACCTTATTTACTACATATTTATATTAAACCTTATACTATATGAGATTATTGTAAACCCTCCTCAACTGTAAAACTCACCGTATAAAAAGTTATTGCCAATAAAGCTATGAAAAACAATGATGAAAATTTTCTCCGTGCCAAAACTTTAAGCGTGTACTCTTACATCCACACAGCTGCACAGCGGATTGCCGCTCGGTAAACTGAGAGCGGAAAGAGCACAGAGCATGATTACACAGATCTGTGACGACACAGAGATCATGTTATAAATAAAATTGGGAACACCCTAGCTGTTCCTATTCCTACTAATTTCTTCTGATTAAATTCGTTGTGAGTTTTAAGGCAGTCGTAGTTTTACCCCCGGGACTGCAACAGACTTCATTGTTTATTGCATTTTTTGGCGGTCGCCGCTGTTAATCCTGGCTACACGGGAGACACAGTGGTGGGAATGTGTGCCCCCCCCCCCCTCCCAGGGCCCCCCGTCCCGTTTAAAATAAAAACACCCTGGTTGCTGAAAATTACTTTTTTTTATTTGCCTATGCTATTATTATGTCTATGCGTCAATTATTCTAAAGTTACTATATAAGCATGGATTTAATGACATAATGTACTTTGTAGTATAATACTAGTGTCACATGCGTCCATAGATTGCAATGACTGCCTAACATCAGGCAGGTCGTACGATTGTTTGTTACCCTCATCGACAACTACAAGTAGCAGTAGTAGCTAGCAAACATACTATCTGCTAGCTGTTACCTAGTCATCGTAGCTTACGAACGCCTGGAGCACCTGAGGTGTAACCTCTTGGTAGCACTCACATGTCACCCGCCCAACAAAAACCCTTTTATACCTTTTTTGAAGAACTTCATGATGTAACCTCGTGTCCTGAAGTAACCTCGAGAGGGTACCACAACTTAAGAGATCACGGAAGAAAATCCACCTGAAATTGTACTTTCCTTAAAATATCCTCAACTCCAGTTAGACAACAAAGTCGTATTAAATTATTCCAATCCCCACGAAACGAGCTGCGAACGTGCATCGTTTCAGTTTAAACAAAATCTACTAGTATTTACACCGACAAAGCCCCTAACTCGTATAAGGGCGAAACTGAAAAAGAAATAAACCGACGAACGGGCAAGTTGGTCGAAACAAACACAAGTCGGTTATCTCTGGCGTGTGCCGGGTAAGTTTGACAAAGCATTTATTGTTAGTGAAGAAGTCCGTGCACCGCCCGATAACGAGTTCTAAAGTCGCATGATAACTGAGCCTTGGAAATCTCCCTTACTTCGCTCTGAATTCTATTATATTTATTTCATTCCTTTTTATAGAGTCTACTTTATATCTGGCTACGGCGATGCCAAAAGGAAGGGTTATAATTTAAACAGTATATATATTTTTTATACTATATCGGATGCTGGCTCCCTGATCTCAAGCGGTTACCGTATCCATATCAACGCTCGCAACATGAAATACCAGTCGCGTGTCGCCACCTCCACTGCCAACGCAGCACCTTCTTCATTTCTGGTTACCTCACTTATTCACAGGAACACCTCAAGGGAATTGTCATTTCGCTGCGGTATTCTGTGAGGTGGAGACACGTCGGGCAGCTTACAAATACGCTGTAACCAAACTCTCTTTTGCCTCTGGCAAACTCTTTCAAAACCTCTGGCCTCTTTCGCTAGTCAGCAGGGTGCGCCACGTGCAGGGGAGTTTGCCTTTGGCTCTAAAGATCGTGGTGAGCCACTTTAACCCTTAATGTATGTAATGTTGTATTTAAGTAGCGCCTAAACTATACACCCGATTTTGTTAAATAAGATGTCGTTCGATTCGTTATTATCGGCCAGATTAACATTTTAAATGTCTTCAACCATAAGAGGGGTCGATTTTTAACTTTTAGTGTGTTTTCCGTAGGTGAGTTACAGTTTTTTAAAGTTTTTCTTGTATGCTGAATATAATTTATGGTTAAATAAATAGATATAATATATGATAATTGTCTAGATGCATTCTACTTCTGGTGTGGATACATACCATTCATCTAATAGATTTTACTCATGCTCTGAAGTGACAATGTGACGATTTCTGCACATACTTCTTCACGTCTTTATTGAAGAAACCTATGCCTTCTTGAAGAAACTAGGAAAACTTTCTACGAAACTATTATTATTACAATGTAAGGACAAAGATGTCCTTGAACAATGTCAATGAAGAAGTATGTGCAGAAAACGTCACATTGTCACTTCAGAGTATAAATTATACATAATAGTAATTAAAATTTATACTATATTACTGCACACCACAGTAATTTTAACATTCTTGCACAGTATAAGTAATAGTACTACATTGTAGGCTAAGTTATTACAGTTAACCACACGAGAAGCGATACTCTCCAGAGTCTCCAATACAAGAGAGCTACGAAGCATTACCTATCACGTGGCTACGCGGGACCATCTGATACTGGACGCTCTACATATGATTGGCCTGTACGGCCAATGGCAAAAGTAGATGATCAAAATCGGGCATTCAATACTAATGATCGTAATTTGCATCAAAATAGTTTGACAGTGAAGTGTTTCTGAAGTACGTGATTGTAAAGTGTACTAAATACTAGATATGATGCTGTCGCTCAATATCCATGATCATTCATAAACTCAAAACCTCTAAACGTGTTTAGCATCTGAACTAAGAAGTGAGAAATATTCTAAACGAGATCAATGTCAAATGTATCAGCCCAGTCGAAAGCATCTATCGATCTCTTTGTTGACATTACCACAGCCTTGCAGTAAATATAATACGCAAAAATTCGCCACCTTCCAGGTAGCTCAGTTGCAAAGAAAGAGCACTCGACCGATAATCGATAGGTCGTGGGTTTGGAACCCATCTAGGCGGGAAAGGTGAATTTTCCATTTTTTTTATATTTATAATCGTGCATTGTCTCGAGATCCAAACGAGTGTGCAAAGTTTCAGCTCAATCGGACACATGAATTGGGTCAAATTTAACATACAAGATTTGATCACAGACACCGAGATAAAACTTAATAAAAGTTTGTAATTAAAAAATTGCCATAACCCTACAGGTACATTATTGAGTAATTAATTCATAGTAAAACTTGTAGTTTCGTGAATCTCAAGAAACCTTCTTCAACAGACAACGATAATCGTCACCGGGTGGCAACCTCCGCCCTCTAAGCACTCCCAACCAACCTGAGTACATAATACTGTTGTAGCTGTAACAAAAACGGGTTGTAGTGTTGCCATAAATAACGTTTAGTATTGCTCTTATCTTACTTGTGAGAGTGTTTTTGCTTTCTTTAGTACATTTTAGGTAGACAGTCGAATCAACAGTTTGCTACATGTAATACTTTTTCTTTTATTTTTGTGTCTAAGAGAAATTGATAGAGATAGTATCTATTAAGTACTGAAATGCTTGTGAAAATAACTTGGATTGCTTATTTTGCTAATGACTCCACAGGAATAAAGAGACAAACTGTATATCAAATTATAATGTTTTTCTTTTTTACAAACAAGCATACGGTCCACCTGATGAAAGCAGTTACCGTAGCCTATTGACGCCTGTAACATCTGAGGTACCACATGCGCGTTTACCGACCCTGTAAAAACCTCTTCACGCCCTTTTTGAAGAGCTGTAGTCTCCTGGGAAAACCTCTACTACTATTAAACGGGCTATTCTTGTGTATATCCATTCTATATATTCTTCATTCATCCTAAGAAATTTAATTAAAATCGGAGCACCAATTCTACATCGCTACACATACATACAAAATATAATACAAAAAAGTATTTTCACCCCAACTCGATTTGTAAACACCAGCTCGGTTTGCCCAAGTATCCTAAAAGTACGATAATATATTTAAGAAAATAAATACCCATCGAAGTAGAAACAGCACTTATCGAATCGAAAACAAAAGCAGCACGATTCTGTGAACTTTAAATTCAACTGGCAACTCGGCCAAGACGAGATACCATCAAGTCGCTCTCGAATTATGAGCTTCCGACTATTTCACTACTAAAACTATCTCGTGATTAATAGCTTGAGAACCCACAGCGTATTTGGTTAGATAACGTTCCGATGACGAAGTGCATCGCATTATGTTAAATGGCGGACAATTTCTTCCGAAACTATTCAAGGGATGTTCAGATGCTTTATCTGTGTTCATATTTCATCGAACTCTGTTTCTTACTGTATTTCAAATGTGTCTGCGATCGTTTAGCCGACGGGATATACATCAAATCCTTTGGAGATCAGGGAAAGAGGTTGTGTCAAAAAATCCTTTTGTTTTCTTAACATCAACTCAATACTTATCATATCGGGAGAGTTTACCTCACCTGAAAGTGGTGCACCCTTCTGACTGACAAATTAGCATTTTACAAAAGTTACAAAGAGTTACAGTGTATTTGTAAACTGCTCACTTGGGGAAGTACGTCTACTTCAGAAAATACGGCATAAGGAAAAGTAACAATTCTCTTGAAGATTGTTGTATCTTTTTTTTCATATGAAAGGGGGGGGGGGGGAGCAAGCGAGTATATGTGTCACCTGATGGAAAGTAATCACCACTGCCCATAGAAATCTGCTGACCGAAAGTCGCTGATCCGTTGCCTGTCTTTTATGGGAAAAATTATATTTATAATAGCTAATTAGCCAAATATTATTCTGCAATAAAAATATATCTGTGAAAAAAATAGAAAAACATTCTTAGTTAAGGTCCCTAGCGGTATGAAATATACTTCACGACCGATTCTCATACCTACCAATACATAAAAAATCATAAAAGTCATTCGAGTCGAGTTCGAGAGACTAGGATTGCGACCACAAACGCGGTGGCACGAAATTTTTATATTTAAAAGATAATTATAACAATATGATTCATGATGGTACTAAAGACTTATTACACATATACAAAAAGTAAATGAAATGAAATGTCTTTAATTGCAGCAATGCGATGGGTCGAAACAGATGATAAAGCATATCCAAATAAATACAGGCACAACGTTTCACACCAATACATATATGTATATGGCATGCAAATATAATGAACAATTATTTATTACTACATACATATATTTATGTTTAATCTATCTATCTATCTATCTATATCTATAAAAGAGAAAGTATGTATGTATGTTCCGTATAGACTCCGAAACGGCTGGACCGATTGCAACTAAATTTTCGGACAATCTTTAGATTGTCTCAGCGGATAATCCTGCACCCCTGGACTACGCGGGCGAAGCCGCGGGTAACAACTAGTTGCTTCTTCTTCTTCCTCCGGCCTTTTCCCATTTCTATTTGGGGTCGGCTCTCTTAATCCTTCGTCTCCAGAGCGATCTACTCTGTGCCATCAATGGATCTGTGTTGGATTTCTCCAGGTCTTTCTTTACGACGGATATCCATGTTAATAAGGGTCTACCGCGGCGTCTTGGTTTCGATTTCAGTTCGAGCGCTTTTCTCGTCATGTGGTTCTCTGGTCTCCTCATCAGATGACCATACCAGCGAAGTCGTATTTCTGCCAGCTTTTCGATTATAGGGTAACAGCTAGTTACTAATAAATAAAATTAATAAAAAAAACTTTTTTTAAAAACAAGCTTTTATACTTGTTAATAAAAAGAACTAAAAAGTTAAAAATAATTTAAACCATTTAATAAAAGCGTGTTACATTGTGATAGAACATTGAAGAACATTTAGCATATTACACCTTCTATAATTTTCTTTTGCAATCACAATGTAACACGCTTTTATTAAATGGTTTAAATTATTTTTAACTTTTTAGTATGTATCATCTATTTAATAACTATGTATCATCTATTGGTGTAATTACTGGTAAGTTGTTTGTAACACAAGTCAAGTATTCACAAGTCCCTTGGCAACGTCAAAGGGTTCGGTAGTCATCTCACTTACTATCGTGCGATTTTCTAACGATTCGTTTTCTCTAAGTTTAGCTACTGCTAAACTATTTTTTTCCAAGCGTTGACGCTTGTGGACATCGCTTTCGTCATCATCACCACATCATCAGACCCTGGTTACCATCTAGCACCAAAGTACTCGTCAAGACGAATCATACGAGCCCAAACTCGATAGGGTTGTTGTGTCGTTTATACAGAGTTCCTATGGCCATCTTTCCCCGTCATCATCAGACCCTGGTTACCATCAGCACTAAAGTGCTCGTCAAGACCAATCAGACGAACCCAAACTCGATAGGGTTGTGTCGTTTAATTAACGAGTCCCTATGGTCATCTTACCCCCTCCATCATCAGACCCTGGTTACCATCTGGCACCAATGTACTCATCAAGACGAACCAAACGAGCCCAAACTCGATGGGGTTGTGTCCTTTTATTACCGAGTTCCTATGGCCATCTTCCCTCTACATCATCAGATCAGGTCCATGTCATGATAATATTGCATTGTCATCCGATTTACTTAAGCATGCAAAATTTCAGCTCAATCGGTAGCCGGGAAGTGGATCAAATTTAAGTTGCAAGATTTGATTACAGACAACGGGACAGGTGAAAGTAAATAAAAGCTTGTAAAATAAAATAATATCCTAAAATAATCCAGCTCTTATGTATGCATACGCACTGCTGTACTTGGATGCTAACTGGTGTACTTACTGCGCTCTAACCAGCCATTAGAATACGTAACTTTTAATAAAATGTACATTCCTTATTTCCCGAGTATAAATTCGCCAAAATTATAATCTTGTTTACACAGCTTTGAAGAAACTGCTTGAAGATGTTTACTCAATTATGAAAGGCCAACAAATTGGTGACATTATTTCATCGCAATTTACAAATTCTCTGTGAAATTGCTTTTGTGTAGACGGTTTCCACTTATTAAGTACTCAAATTGATTGGAATAAGAAACTGAATATGTTATTTAATTACTTACGTATAACAATTGTATTACAGTACTAAGTTTTCTAAGAGGAGCTGAATGGTATCGTTACGCGTGTCAACCTAATCTAACACGCAAGTTAAGCAACCCGACCGTAGCCTGACCATGGATGGGTTTATTTAACTCCTCCGTGCTTCGGAAGACACGTTAAGCTGTCAGTCCTGGCTGTTGGCATTAGATGACAGTGGTTAAACCAAGTCAGTAGCCTTTAGGCAATTTGAAAACACTGGCCTCAGCCAACCTGCAGGTGAGTAGCGTGGTGGAGTATGCTCTAAACCCCTTTGATTGAGGAGAGGCCTGTATCAAAGCAGTGGGATGGATAAGGATTGACGACGACTAAGTTTTCCATTACAAAATGATAGCAACTTGTCCAGAATTTCTTATAAAAAATGTTTAGAGATATGACAAATCCCTAGTTTAGTGAAACTACGTGTATGAAAGATCATTAACTGAATCTAGGTACAAGTATTTAATGGAAGCTGCTTTATTAACAAAAATACTTTTATTCGCTGTTCAATTCTTACACTAACTAGGTTATTTTTTTTTATACTACGTCGGGTGGCAGACAAACCTACGGCCCGTCTGATGTGAAGAGGTTACCGTAGCCATATTTACGCTCACAACATACAATAGCGCTCGCGCGCCGCCACCCCCGCTGCCAACGCAGCATCTCCCTCCTTTCTGGTGACCTCACTCACTCGCAGGAACACAACAACCCTCTAGGTTATTTGGCTGCGGTATTCTGTGAGGTGAAGGTGTATTCCCCAGTCGGGTAGCTTACAATTACGCTTCCTACCTCTCTTTTCGCCAGTGCGTCGTTTGTCAGTCAGCATGGTGCACCGCGTGCAGGTGAAGTTGGCTTTGGTTCAAATATTTTGAAGAAACAACTTACACACCAAAAAGGTTTACGATTGGCATCATAATTTGCTTTGGAGATCATCGTCATTATTATAAACAAGCTTAGAGCGACTTAGCGTTTAAATCATAACACAAAAGGTGAACTTTGTCAGTTAATTTAAAGTGTCATAATCCAGAGATCAACAAACAACAAAACAATATAATAATTTAGGCATTGTATGGCGGCTCGTGAGGGATCTACGGCAGCATTGTGCACCGCGTGCCGGCTGCCTGCTGAAATCTGCTTTATGAATCCCTTTTCATGAAAACGATGGCTTAAAACCTCATTTAGCGGGGTCTCGACGCTTCTACCACTTAAACGTTATGGCCCAAGAAAATTGTCGCGTAATTTAAATAACTTTGTCGAGTCCTTTCCATTGTCTTCGGTTTCTGTAGCTCAGACGACCTCGAGTGCATAAATCTTCCCATTTTAGACGAGCATCTTCATTTTTGTAAGGACCGTTTACATCGTTGTCTCTTTTAGCTTTCGCCATTGCGTTATTATTAAACATGAAAATCTTTCTGCATTTAATTTCGAAGCATTCTAGTGAATTAAGATTTTCATTTTTTCCTTGTAAACCCTTCGAGTTTGATTTATGGAAAATTGTTTTATTTCAGACTTGAACATCTGTCTGCAAAGTTTATTAATTCCCTTAATTACACAGACTTGGTCGAAGTCATAAAAGCAAGTTACACATTACAAGCGGACGAATATGAGAGTACATCAAAGGCAGGTATGATACCTGAACTAAACTCAAACAGTTTCTGAACTTAATTGGAAAGCGAACGGGGCGTTGGACGTATTTACTTAGTGCTCGCCGTGACCAGACTGTGTGTACAGCTCTTGTCCGAGTTGTGTCAAAGACCAACACCGCAACAGGGGGTTTGGTCGAAGGCGACATCAAATATATAATTTTTAATGTATTTACTTGAAATTTGACGAGCTCGGTGGCGTAGCGGTCAATGACGCGGCTTCGACACCAACGCTCGTGGGTTCGTTTCCCACATAGGACAAACATTTGTGTGCATGAACATGTCTGTTTGTCTTAGTCTGGGTGTTTTCTATGTATCATAAGTATGTATTTACAAAAAAAAAATGTATTTACGTATGTTTATCAGTTGTCTAGTACCCATAACACAAGCTTCGCTTACTTTGGGGCTAGATTTTATTTTATTTTATTTTATTTTATTTTTTTTATTTTTTTTTTTATTTTTTTTTATTAGGAAGACCAACAGCTTTAAAATATATATAAGTATTTAACATTATAGTTTACAACGGAGCCAATTACAGGTCCTCACAATTAGAATTGACATAAGGTATATTAAAGTTGAACACTAATAACACGCCAGAGTTACAAAAAAAAAATCATCTCTCAGATTAAACATTAAGTTGTAAGTAATAAAAAATAAATATATATGATAGTACAGTATGCACTCAGAGTAAATTAATACTTATTTAGACTATCAATCATACATTACGATGTGCACGACTATGACACGAGTTACTATTTAAGTTACTGGAGCAAGTGAGCATAAAGCAATCGCTTTGCTTTTGTTATGCTTGTAGTGAACAAATCTATGTCGACAGTTTTTGAAACTTTATTAAACCTATTGCATGCACGCAAAATAAATGCATTTTGCCGATAATTAGTTGACACAACCGGAATGTGGAGAAGGGGATTGAACCTAAGTATTCTAGAGGGAGTGTTTAACTTGAGTTTGGCGAGGAGTTCGGGGGAGTCGACTACACCAGACGCTATCTTTAACAGATAAGCTAGATCAGCAACATCCCGACGTATATTCAAGGGTACCAGGTGATGCACTTTACACATATCCAGGTAGTTTTGAGAGCTGTAATTCAATTTTAGGCGGTAACATAAGAATTTAATAAATTTTCTTTGAATTTTTTCAATACGCTCAATATATATATTATACATGGGGTTCCAAACCTGCGAGCAATATTCGAGATGTGTACGTACGTAAGTACAGAATAAAATTTTTAAGGTTTTAATATTCTTAAAAGATGATGAGCATCTTAATACAAATCCAAGTGCCTTAAGTGCCTTCGACACTATTTTGTCAACGTGATTATCAAATATTAATTTAGTATCGTGATATATTCCCAAATCCCGAACAGATGTGGAGCGCTGTAGATATTGTTGTTTAAGCGTGTATGTCGTCGGAATTATGTTTTGTTTCCTCGCGTATGTAACTACACAGCACTTCGATGGGTTGAGGTCATGACTATTGCGAGCACAGTATAGTTCAAGACGTGAAATATCAGCTTGAAGAGCGGATGCATCGGATTGAGATGCTATTGTAGAGAATATCTTCATATCATCCGCAAAACAGAGAAGATGAGATGATAGAAGGCAGTTATGTATATCATTAATCATAATATTGAAAAGAAGAGGCCCGAGCAGTGAACCTTGAGGAACTCCACTAGGTATGAATACCCAGCTGGAAATATAGTTTTTCACAACAACTGCTTGTGACCTATGGTCTATATATGATGAAAACCATCTCAACAGATCACCGCTGATTCCTATGGCTTCTAGCTTATGTCTAAGTATAGTGTGATCTATCCGATCGAAACATTTAGAATAATCGGTATATATAACGTCCACTTGCCCACCAGCGTCCATTGCCCCTGTCAGATGGTCATTGAGGAGCACAAGGTTTGAAACGGTTGACTTACCGCTGAGGAAACCATGTTGAAAGGGACTAAAAGAATTTTTCAACGCCGGATATAACTGATTATATATTATACGCTCAAATACTTTAGCTAATAAACACAGTTTAGAAATTGGTCTGTAATTAGTGACGTCAGTTTTAGGCCCTTTTTTATGGACAGGAGTAATTAACGCAGACTTCCATATCTCCGGAACAATGCCCTCACTTAAAGACTTTTTAAATAGCAAAGTAACAGGGATTGATATTGCATCAGCGGTAGCTATGAGAAACGAGGCTGGCAAGTTATCAGGTCCGGCCGATTTTGATGTGTCAAGCGACGATAAATATTTCCTCACTTCGTCTAGGTTGATTTTAATATCGGAAATGTATGAAGCCGGGGGTGGCTATAGGTATATTAGAATGTGAGGATGAGATGGCACTGTGTAATTTGTCTGACAATATTTATTTATTTATTTATTTAAATAGGTACAATGTTCGGAGTTTCTTATCAGTGATATCGAACAAAGCTGCACTTGATTTTGTAATCTTTGACTTTTTTTTTGTTAAGTTTTGTTTGTCTGTGTAATATTACATAACACTGAATGTCATAACTTTTTAGAAATTTGTCATTGTACATTGTGTCGTGTGTATGGTATTTAATTTTAAAATAGATAGTTTATCTGACACACTCTGTTTCCTTTCAACCATAGTGGTAGTCAACCCTTACTCATCCCACTGCTGGGATACGGGTCTCTTCTCAATCGAAGGGGTTTAGAACATACTCCACCACGTTGTTCAACCGCGGATTGGCGGAAGCCAGTGTTTTCAAGCCACCCAAAGGCCACTGACTTGGCTTAACGACAGTCATCTAATGACAACAGCCGGGACCGACGGCTTAACGTGCCCTCCGAAGCACGAAGGAACTCGAGATAAATAAACCCATCCATGGACAGGCTACGGTGTCGTTGCTTAACTTGTGTCGATTAAACTGGCACGTGCGCTGACCATCCTATATCTCTTATAATCGTGGATAATAATCCACGACTATAAGAGGTAGCCGAGGTAGGATGATGATAGATATTAGATAGGATGTTTGTTCCTCTCCTACCCTTCTGCTATCTTCCCTCCACTTCCTCTTCCCCACTTTTCTGTCTCACCTCTGGTCTATATGTATAATTTCTAGCTTAAATATTTTCGGTTCTACAATTATTACAATTTTTGTGACTACAGCTGAAGCCTTACCATTTTTCTGTAAATTATAAAGTTTATGAACTGCATTTTCTTGGAGAACAAAATTTACAGAAATACTTTATAATGACGCGCGTGATGGTACCTACTTAATTTCTATTTTTGCCATAAATGTAACTGTTTCTATTTTTATATGCTGCTAAAAGGTCTTATGTCTAATTTATGTTTTTCAAACCACTAACGCATTTTCCTATCATCATCATCAGCCTGTTGAGCAACCCAACAAACTGCTGGTTGTAAGCCTTCTCCAATGCTTTCCACCAAATATGATCCTCCGCCTTCCGTATCCAGCCGCTTTCCTAAGTTCATCGGACTATCTAGAAGGAGGGCGTCCAACGCTTCGTCGTCCTACACGCGACCTCCACTCTAATACCTTTCTCCTCCATCTGCCATCACTGTTCCTGTTAAGTTCAAGACTTTTCACGTGGACAAGAACTTGATTTTTCAAATAAGGTAACGAGACGTGGGCATCAGATCGAAATCCTCATAAAATATTAGAATACTCAAGAGATAGATTCTTTATTTAAGTGATATTAACTATTAAAATTACTATGAACAAACAAACCACATGTGAAGCAATTACACAACTTACTAATCTCAATAATCAGAATTCCTCGTCGACGTTTAAATTGATACTCGATTAACTTCAGAGCCTGACGAGACGTCATAAACTTTAAACCAACAAAATTCCAACTCAAATTGGTTAATGGAGCTTATTGAAAACTGACATCTTGCTGTTAATCAATAAACATAAATGTCGAACTGAGATCAAGACGCGCAAAGCCGGGGCTTAATGCCCTGGGGGAGTTCAAACACTTTCCAATTCGGTAGTAGTGACGCGGCAAAGGTTAAGTACTATTAGTCAGGAGGAGTGTTTCCATTGCTATACGATTACGTTGACTTTGTTGCTCTACGCCTCCATGCTAAAACATCGGGGTGTAAGTGGTTCATCAACATCCTTGAAGCAAAGCCAACCCTGCATTACGTTGACTTTTTTGCTCTACGCCTCCATGCTAAAACATCGGGGTGTAAGTGGTTCATCAACATCCTTGAAGCAAAGCCAACCCTGCATTACGTTGACTTTGTTGCTCTACGCCTCCATGCTAAAACATCGGGGTGTAAGTGGTTCATCAACATCCTTGAAGCAAAGCCAACCCTGCATTACGTTGACTTTGTTGCTCTACGCCTCCATACTAAAACATCGGGGTGTAAGTGGTTGATCAACATCTTTGAAGCAAATCCAACCCTGCATTACGTTGACTTTGTTGCTCTACGCCTCCATGCTAAAACATCGGGGTGTAAATGCTTCATCAACATCCTTAAAGCAAAGCCAACCCTGCATTACGTTGACTTTGTTGCTCTATGCCTCCATGCTAAAACATCGGGGTGTAAGTGGTTCATCAACATCCTTGAACCAAAGCCAACCCTGCTAACTGACATACGAGTTAACAAAAAGAGAGGTAGGGTATAGCGTATTTTGCAAGCTACCCCGGGTTAGATGACTTCCAAGGCAGACGTAGTTTTACCCCCGGGACTGCAATGGACTTCACTGTTCATTGCCTTTTTTGGCGGTCGCCGCTGTTAATCTTGGCTACACTGGAGATACAGTAGTGGGAATGTGTGGTGGGACCCTGTCCTGTAAGCTACCCCAGGAAGTACATCTACCTCACAGAATACCGCAGCCAAATAACAATTTCCTTGATGGTTATTGAGTTTCTGCGAGTGAGTGAGGTCACCACGAAGGTGTTGCTGCGTTAGCAAAGGTTAGTGGCGGCGCCTTCATGGCCGTTAGTAAGACTCCGGTAACTGCTTCACATCAGGTGGGCCGTAAGCTTATTTGCTACCAGACGTAGTATATAAAAAAAATAAGCCGTCATCCGTCATTTAAATATTAAAACTATTACTTATACTGTGGTAAAACGTAAAAACTAAAAAAGAAACATTGTCCCTACGCTAGCGCAGCTCTCGTAGCTAGCTATTTGTGGTAGATGTAGCGGTATGCTCTACGATATTTTTATTATTATTCCATTGATTGATTTAGCTAAATGTTTAAATGCTGCGTGACTGTTTATCATACACAAAAAATATAATTTTTCACGTGTATACGTCTTCAAAATTGCGTCCATAGGGGAGCAATTCAAAAAAACGAATGATAACAAAATCGGGGGATACAGTTTAGTGTTGCAGCTACATATCTATCACCTCCATCCATAATTCAATCACACCATTGAATAGATGACGGATCAAAGAATTAATTACGCTAAGTAAGGACTATAGAACATCGCGTGCGGGAAGGGGGAAGCGCTGCCATTTTGAGATAATTTTAGTGCATAATAACGTATTCACGTACAACACACGGCCGTGTCCATGACACAATCACACCCTATTTTTTCTTAATATATAATATATTTATATGTATATATTGTAATTTCCTTTTATTTTTAACACACATATCATTAACACACAAAAATATATAATATATAAGTATCTTTTCGATACTAATCTATCATTTGATACAACAAACTTGAAATAATTAAGTGAGATCCCATATCGTTTCCAACCTAGGGCCCTATCGCCGAAACTGTAGCCGAATACCATCGGAATTTTTGAATGCGAAAATGACACTACTGCTTAGATTGCAGGTTGTTGTTTAGCTTTGCTGGTAGAAACCCTAGAGCTGTACGGACTAAGCTGAAGATGTTTGTCAATAACTTTAACCAAAGACCAATTCGGCGGTAGGGCCATAAAAACAATGCAAGCGATAACGCAGCTGTGTCTATCTATGTCATGTCTATGTCAATCTATGTCAAGAGATATTTTCACATAAATAGCAATATAGATTGTATATGCTTACCTCAGCCAACACAAACATAGGGATATTTATTCCATGCTAGCGTCAACGATAGAGCATATATTCCGCGACATCGAACGATTAGCGCTCCAAGAGCGCAATGAAGGCTGTAAGGCAGGGAATATATCTTTAAGAAAGATTAACGATCTTCAGGTAGTGCAGAACGGCGGGGTCGGCTATAATTAAACGCAACGGATGGAGCTTCCCCAAAGATTTAGAATGAGGGGTTGGCGTCTTGCTGAGTTATGATTTCACACGAGACGATGTGATTGGCACCCTGTAATGAGCTGCGTTAACTTTTTGCTATGATTTTCGCTTCTTCAATTTGGAGAGCGATCCAAGTAAAAAAAATAAATGTGATTAAGTATGTATTGTAAAACTTTTGAAATCCTTTAAAATTAAGCCGAAAAGAAAAATAAAAACACTTAAATTTTCAGGTCTGAATAGCTTAATGTTAGGAGAAATAGAATTAGACATAAATGTACTTGATCTTCGGTTTTATTTATTTGACTTGCATATTATAATATACATAAATAAATTTGTGTATATCTAGTACGATTGAAATATCTTACAAAATATTAGAAATACTTGTATCAGACGGAAGACTTCGCTCCTCAAGAAATTAATGCTTTATAAAAATTATCGACCTCCTCCAAGCTATATCAGGTTGGAATTGATCTTTTCTATTTTTAGTTTTGTCGTAATTATAAACTACTAGCTTCCACCCGCGGCTTCGCCCGAGAGACTGTCGGTTACCGCGCTTCTTCTTCTGGTCATCCCTCGGAGACAGCTCATTTTTTCGGGATAAAATATCTTTTATCCCGAAAAAATGAGCTGTACATAAGTAATATATAGGATATCTCCTATTATTTATTCTGGACTTCAAACAGATATATTCAAAATATTTATGCTACTCGATTCAGTAGGTACTTTAATCGAAAAAGTACGAATTACAGAAAGTTATACAAATTGTTCTTCCAATAAATTAAATCTTGTTACACTCAAAATATAGTACGTATTTAAATATCACAATTGCTTAACTTACAATTGAAGTTTTCAAACCGCTTATCTATCTTTTTAAACGGAGTGTAAAATTTCTAATTGCTTGCACAACTCAAGAGAACTCTTCGCTGGAGCGCGAATGGTCACATTTCTTGTACGCTCCGTGGAGCATGGCCACACTGTCACATATTTTACTCGCCCTTACTTGCGCCCCTAAAAACCATAAGGTACCTACTGTGTATTACACCCAACGTTTATTTACTACCTATTCGTACGTAACGTACTTTCTCCGCCTTATTGCATATTTTCTTGAATGATAATAATCATATTTTAAAAAGAATATTTTGAAAGTCGGTTGAAATATGAAGTTACCTTTTTCATAACCTTCGTATGAAATACGTTTTTTTTCTGTTCAATGTTAAACTCATAAACTGTTGGAGTGCAGCTTTTTATTTCTTTCTATATTTTTTATTTAAGTAGGTACTTAAGTTATATTTCTTTATTGACTTATATGTTATATTCATCCCAACAAAAAACTTAAGATATTATATCGAAGTGAGAGTCTTGTGTGATGAAGGTGATGAGCGGGAGATGATGCAAACGTCTGGTTAGGTTTACATTTTGTTTAATTATTCGTTCAGGTTACATTGACGATCTTATATATACTCTTAAATGCTATACCTATAAATACATAATATGTATATAGACATACACTACACTTGGATGTCATTTTTGTTTAACATTTCTTTATTTATTTCGAAGTCTTTGTTACTTAGATTATGGTCAATATACACATGAACATTGGTTTATAACGAAACACTTTTCGTTATAAATCTATACTCATACCACAGCTGGGATACGAGTCTCCCCTCAATCGAAGAGGTTTAGAGCATATTCTACCACGCTACTCAACTGCGATTTGGCAAAGTCTCACGCCTTACCTCGGGGTAAATATTTAGAATTTACTATCGATTCGCACTCGTGATGTAATCTTCTTATTAAAAATAATATCATAATCGGCAAAAAGAAATAATCTATATATATATATATAAGCGAAATACCACTCACTGATGAATCACGAATGGAGGTGTACTTTTTAGTACACCTCCCACACTTACTATTATAAGAAGGGATGTTTTATTATTACAATAAAAAGTATTTTAGGTTTTACAGAGAGGTTTTAAAAAAATATAGCCGTCGACTTCACTGATTCTAAAAATTTGTCCAGATGTTGATTGTTTTTATCTTACTTTTATTTTTTCCTTTCATTAGGTTTAGTTATGTGCAAATAACTAACTCCACGTGTACGAAGTCGTGGGCGGCCGCTAGTGAAATATATTTAAAACATCATAAAATACAACTGCAGCGTGTCTAAAATATAGACACATTAATGGATTAGTCTTGTTAGTGGAATCATCGGCACTGATTCTAAACGTGGCCACAATCACCATGTGTGGGCTCTGTGGAGGCTATAATAGGCTCGCAATGGACGGATCGATGGTCCGGCTGTCATCGGAATTCCGGTCGTAATCCGGCGACGGGCAGGAAGCGGTACACTCACCGATATGTCAATTAGGATATTGGATGCAACGGACGCTATGACAAACACTGGAATGCATTGTGTTAGTCATTTTATGTTTACCAACAATGCCTTTGCGTTGAAAAGCTGTGGCTTTAGCTGTATTTTGTGGAATACCATGACTTTATTGTTATTTTGTGTGTGGTTTATGACCAACTCATAATAATAAACAAACAACTTACAATAATAAATAACAAACAATTAATGTACGTATGACAGAACATTGTATTAGACTTCGGCATTAATCTATTTTAGTTTCAGTGCAAAACCTGGGGCCTTACCGCCGAAACTGAAGTGAAAATTTTTTGACCGCGAAAATCAAACTTTAGCGTAGATTGCTGGTAATTATATTTTGCTTAACTAGTAGAAACCCTAGAGCTCAACATATTTGTCATTAACTTTAACCTGAGACTGAGACCTATTTTTTAAATCAAAATATTCGATCGTAATCGGCTTCTTTTTATTGCGAAAATAAAACTTCAGCTTAGATTTATGGTACCTGTATTTAATTTAGCTGATAGTATATTTAGTGCCCTACCAACTAAGCTAAAGATGTTTGTCAATAACTAAAATGTAAGACCTAGTTTCCGAATCAAAATATTCAATGGTAATCGGCTTCAGCTTCGGCGGTACAGCGCCTGGTCTAATCCAGACTAGTCACAGATACTCCGTCTATAAATCGCCGGTGTTTATATAGAGAAAACTTTTCTTGAAAAGTTGCGAAATATTAACGAGAAAACTATTTTCTCCGTGCGAGAAGTTCCACATAGGAATAGTTTTCATTACGTTGTATCAAATAAACAGTCGGCCAGACGGAGTTTAGTATTTGCAGTGTAATTTAATTCCCCGTGCACTCAGACCTCCTAAAAATACCCTCATTTGAAATTCCAATGCGATGGTGAACATGTCTCTTATATACGTGTATGTAATCCTATTTGGTTGCACCCAGGAGAAACGTCGATTAGCTGTATTCTACTTTTATTTTTATTCTACTTCTACTTCCACGCTAATAAAGTCTCCTAAAGACAACATGTACATTGAACTAATTAAAACAAATGGAAAGGTTATGCATCCGTTCTTACTTGAAACTATAAAATTATAAACTTGAAAATATTAAAGTAATTAGATTATTAGTAATATACATATATAATATTATTAGTAAACATTATATTATAGGTATATATATTATTAATAATATATAGTATAAGTCAATACCTTGCGTGACTAATTTGCAACAATCACATTGGGCAACAGATATACTACTGTAAAATACGTGTACCACAGAATAAAAAAATGGCATGATTATGCTATAATAAAAGTAGATGAAAAAGAAAATATTATATGTCTGTGAAAACAAGGTACATACCTTCTGTTCACATTATATGTCTTTGATTTGAACACATAAGCATTACTTTTCTTCATTATTTACTTTTCTTTTTCGTGTTCTTTACTGACACTGAGATGTTGTCATATTAGTTGAACTTGTCTTTAATTCTGTTGGAGTCATTTTACTTTGTATTATATTTATGTTTTTCTACATAGGAAAGATAATACATGTAATCTCGTATATTATGTATGTAATATGTATACATAATTAAATATCACACATCGTTTCTAGATTTGTTCTTGATTTGTATTTTACGATATCGATAAATATAATATATTTATCGATATCGTAAAATACACAAATCTGTGATATTTAATTTTAATATTTTCCGCCTGGATTGTTTGTATAGTCGATCAAAGTTTGATGGGAAAGTTCATATAAATTGGGAAATTGGGGAAACAATAACAATACTATAACTTTTGTTACGGCACTTGCTACATAAACTCAATATAACATAGCTGTCGTATAAATTTCTGATTTAATGCATACAAAATTGAAACGTGTGACGTCATAGCAGCCTTTTGTATAGTATGTTTTAGGGAAAATCCAAAATGGAGATCTTCAAGTTATCATATCTCGAGAAGTTTTTATGCTGTCGAAGCAATTCTTTCATCTATAGTTTTAGTATTGTGTCATTCTTACATAAACGAAAAAAGCAATTATAGCCAATTGTAAGCTTATGTGACTTTGTTTCAAAGTCTTCTAATATCTTAAATGTTTGTTGGTACTCTACCTATTTGCTATATCATTTCAGATACTTATAAATCTGTTAATGGAATAACCCAACCCTTTTACCACTGTTTTATTTCTTACGTGTAGACTGTAGAATATAACTTAAGTATATACAGTAAAGTTCTACAACAACAACAAACCCCGAAAAAAATTGTAACAGCTGTCGTGTTTTTTGACATCTTAACGTCTTATAAATCGAGAAATGCCGGCTGCACGCACGAAAAAGCATGACTCATTGTCACGTTCCGCCTGAGCCGAGCGTGCAAGCGAGAACGCGGAACTAAAGATGGAGAGGCACGATCGGCCTAAGCGTTCAGCTTGTTATGCATCTATCTCTCTTCCACTCAATCGGCCGATGTTTTCTTATGACGTTTTCACGTAAAATTATCGTCCACAAACCGATTTTACAGACAACCATTTTTTTTAATGGATTTAACATTAGAAATGACAATTTATTACGCACTGGTAGAGATGGGCAAAATAAATAAATATTCTCAGACAAATTACACAGCGCCGTCGAGCCCCAAAGTAAGCGAAGCTTGTGTTATGGGTACTAGACAACTGATATACATAGGTAAATACATTTTTTTTTGTAAATACATACTTATGATACATAGAAAACACCCAGACTAAGACAAACAGACATGTTCATGTACATAAATGTTTATCCTATGTGGGAATCGAACCCACGAGCGTTGGTATCGAAGCCGCGTCATTGACCGCTACGCCACCGAGCTCGTCAGGGCCAAAATGCCGGGCATTTACGATAAATGCCCGAAAAATACTTATAAATTACCAATTTATGCCCAAAACTAGGCATTTATTGGGCATTTACAGGTAGTTACTAGGCACTTATTATAAATGCCTGGCATTTTGCCCATCTCTACGCACTGGTCATTTCAAGCACATTATAAAACCGCGCCGTCGCGCCGTGCCGCCGCTTTGCATTATTTGCTATTCATTAGAACAGCTAAGCAGTGTTTTAGCTATATTCCGGATCGCATTCATTCGGGCGATCGTCATCGTTTATCTAAGTAAATTTTCGCCGTAAACCACCACAATTGCTTCCGTGTTTCGTTACATTAACATGATAACAACAAGTTTTGCCATTTGCAAGTCGTTTATTTGTATGGACTGCGTAGACGTTGCGTTCAAAGCTTATTTATTTCTGTGTTGGCCACAAACAATGGCTAAAGCTATAAACTTGTTAGAAAGGATAAGATTATAGAACCATTTTTGAAACCATTACAAATTTTGTTATAAAATTTTGTTATTGACTCGCATTATGACGTTCTTTCATAATTTAATTAATTTTATTTAATAGAGTCCATTTTTGATTTATTAATCGAAATACCAACTCCCTTCAGGGTTGTTGTGTTCATGCGATAAGCGAAGTTACCAAAATGGCCTTCCATTAGTTACAGCGCTGCGTAGCAACTCTTAGTTGCTGTGTTGGCAGCGAGAGTGGCAGCGCGCGCGTAATATATCATGTTGCGAGCATTTATATAGTTCGTTTGCCAAACGACGTTATATAATAAAATATTTAATAATAGCTTCTCCCTACGGTTTCGCCCTACGCGACCTGAATACCGGGATAAAAATACATTATTACACCTTATACCTGAAAACCGTTAAAAAGAGTTTCTTTAAAAATACTAACTACAAAGCGAGTTCTTTGAATATATTCCCTATTTCTTTTCTCGGATACCACATTCAAACACCCTATGTCTACCCACATCTGCCATGAATATAAATAACGACACGGCATACGTTGAAATCCGTATTATTTTATACGTATATCCTAACGATTTGATTGTAAAGTGAAAGAATTAGATATGCACTCATACATATTTACATGAATCAGAATCATCATCATCAGCCCGTATCTATTTGCACCACACGCAATCCTCCGCTTTCCGCATCCACCCGCTCACCTCGCTCGGAGGTCACCGGTCCAACTAGAGGGTGGGTGCCCAACGCTTCGTTGCGATATACGAAACATCTACTCCAGGACTTTTACGAATGACATTAATACATTCGAAAAATATCACATCTTCTTCAGCAGTGGGTAAAAAGTATTCTTCGTATCAATCCAAGTCATATTCTCTATGTATGCCAAATTGCATGCAAATCCATTCAACCGTTTATCCGAGAAAGAATAATAACATCCATACATCCATCCTTACTCTCTTAATGATTTATTTAATTTTTTAATAATTTATTCAAAAAATAAATAATTTACAATACACTGCCACAAAATACAGTCGTTTCATGGTTTACTTTTACACTTAAATAAGACTACTGGCGTCTAAACCTGGCAAAGCCTGTATTTCAGACGCCTAATACGGGTTCCCTACATACAAACTTTCATATTTATATTTTTAGTAGGTATTAATATGAATTTAGAGATAAATCAAAGAGATCTAGAAAATGATAAAGTGTTTAACTGTCGCCAAAAATAGCTGGATTAAATAAACATTAGAGCGTCGAAGGGCAATCACTGGCCAGTATAGCTGGACAGGAAGACAGGGGCTGCGATAATGTGTGCTGAATAAGTTATGCGGCGGCACTGCAAATAGCACTGCGACACGAATCCGTGTTGGGCTTTGGCGAAATTCACTGCGAACTGTGTCTATAGAATAACTGTATGATAGACGGATTTAATAATTAATATTAGCATTAATGAGGCTTGATTTATATCATTATCAGTCTGTATCTATCCACTGCTGGACATAGGTCTTCCCTAATGCCTTCCACCATATGCGATCCTCCGCTTTCCGCATCCAGGCGCTTCCGGCCGTTCCCTTGATCTAGTGACCCATCTAGAGAGGGGCGCCCGACGCGTCGTCGCCTCATACGAGGTCTCCACTCTAGGACTTTCATTCCCCATCTGCCATCACTGACATGGCAGAGTTATGAAGTGGCAATGGAATGTGGCCAGCCCACTGCAATATCTATGTAGAGAACAATATAACATATAGAGTACCACACCTTTTCTTTAATTTTCAATAAAACACGCATCTATTATGATATTGAAATTTCCTTACATTAATTAGTGAAGAATGATTG
Organism: Hypsopygia costalis; assembly: GCA_937001555.2. Taxonomy (NCBI): domain Eukaryota; kingdom Metazoa; phylum Arthropoda; class Insecta; order Lepidoptera; family Pyralidae; genus Hypsopygia; species Hypsopygia costalis. Next base: position 23,243,100 of record OW443329.2, read on the forward strand.
GCACTACAAAACGAATTACATATTGGTATTACATAGTGAGGTAGGTAGGTTACTTCACTAATGACCCTTGACTGGACATGACAGGCATAGGTTATTAATATATGTATGGAATTTAATGTGAGACAACTAATTAAATCTGCCATCTGTTTGGACGGTTAGTCCGTTCATAAATTGCCGATATGAAATGGCTACAGAACATCTAGCCAAAATGTAGAATGTAAGCCACGTTTCTCTGTTTAGATAAGGGGACAGTAGAATCCCATGTCGATTTGAAGTGGTTAATCGTAACCATTTTTTCATTGTATATGATAGATTTAATCACTAAAAGAAATCCAGTTATAAACAAACCATTTGTAAATTACTGAATTTTTAATATCACATTTTGCGAAATACATAAGTAAATATTAAGTTTAGATAAGTTTTTTTATAGCTATGTTATATAAAAAATATAATTAAATTGAAAATAAAGTGAATTGCTAATTGAAAAAAATAAAATAAAAAAGTATAATTTTGAAGTGTGTGCTTAGACTAATCTACTAAGAAAATTTAGAGGAATTCCTATGTCCCGTAGCCCGTTATAAAAGTAAACCATTCGTGTATCAACAAATGTCAAAATGAAGCTCAGTACATGAAGTATGGTAATGAAAAATTAAATTGCTGAGAAAAATCCACATTCCTGCCTTCAGAACCATTCGCTTAACGGCAGTGATAGAGGTTACTTATGCCTTAATCAATCTTTATTCATCCCACAGTTGTGATACAAGTCTCCTCTCAATCGAATAGGTTTAAAGCATACTCCACCACGCTGCTCAACAGCGAGTTGGCGGAGGCCAGTGTTCTCAAGCCGCCTAAAGGCCACTGACGACTGACTTGGCTAACGACTGTCATCTAATGACAGCAGCCGGTACCGACAGACAGAAGAGCTTGAGATAAATAAATCCATCCATGGACAGGCTACGTCCAACGTTGCTTAACTTGGTTGTTCGATTAGATTGACACGCGCAACGACGCCATCGAGCTCCTCCTTTACCTAATAACGAAAAATACTTCACGACAAACAAACCTGCATCCAATAATACCCATAAGTCTAATAGACTTATGGGTATTATTGGATGCAGGTTGCACAAGGTCGAAGGAAATGGAAAAATCTGAAGGAGTGATACATCAGACTGCTGGTAGAAAACGGCTGAAAAGAAGAAGAAGACTTATCATAACAGCACTAAGCATATTAGGAAAAATAAGATATATAGGCAAGCATAAAAAAATATTCTCATGTTCAATACTTTCACAACAGTTATAAATACTTGTTATTGACAAATTATCAAGGAAGTGAACAATTTTCAAACTCGTAACAGCGTAATACCGTGTGATTTATACGGCGATGATATTTTATTAAGCCCATAAAACATCTTGAACCTTTCTCAGGAAAACCCTTCCTTTATACCTTAAAATATTATTTTCCCGTACGATGACAAAATTACCAGTAAAATATGATTTGTGCGTACATTGCGTTTTTCTCATATTCGTTAGTCGTAATAAGACACTGTTGGTGAAGTGGATAATTCTGTATTAAGATAATATAATACATAGGATAATATGGCTACGGTAACCGCTTTACATCAGGCGGGCCGTATGCTTGTCTGCCACTCGACGTAGTATATAGAAAAGAAAAAGAAAAAAAAGTTACTCAATTTTCACAGTTTTGCGTAAACAAACCAACTACTGTGATGTAAAAGATGTAGGTACACTTTCATAAGCGAGCACAGGCGCCTCTTTGTTTGCAACATTACGTGACAGAGTGTTTAGTGCCAAAATATATTTTTTGCCAGTTCCCAGAGCGTCTGGTGCAGCCGCCTAGCCGACGCCAGCGGCATTCACAGCTCCTTCATCTTGGGTTACTAAAATGTTGCTTTAAAGTTTCTGCGAAATAATTATACATTCCTTCTAGTAAGATGTTATTAATGTAAAGGTCACTAGAGATCACAAAATTTATTTCATGCAAGGGTTTTCTGTTTTTTTAAGATGGTATATTTTTTATTTTTTACCGGGAAATATTAAGTACCTATTAGTGGAATTTTTAAGTTTTCCTACCTCCCTAATTCATTGGGATATTTGTAATTTATTTGAAAACTAGTTTAATGATATGGTATGATTTATGAAAATTACTATAAAATGGTTCTTGAGAAACAGCTATAAACACAAAAAAGTACAGTAAGTAGAGTATACCTATAATCTTTTTTTCTTTTATACTTATTAACATTGATTTAATAGTTGTCTATAATTATAGGTTCTGTCTAAAGCAGGGATTGAATAACCGAAAAAATTTGGATATATCGGTTAAAGGTATGACGTCATACCTTTAAATTTCGATACCTTAAAGTAAAGGTATCTTAATAATTTCGGTATTGTAATATTCCGGTATCGTTATTTTTTTAGATATCTAAATTATAAAATAAAGGTTTTAAATTTCGATACCTTAAAGTAAAGGTATCTTAATAATTTCGGTATTGTAATATTCCGGTATTGTAATTTTTTTAGGTATCTAAATTATAAAATAAAGGTTTTCTATCCACAATGTCGGCCGCATTGGTAGGTAAGTACTTGTTTACACGCCAATGCTACCTACGTCGCGTCGTTGTCGCATCATTTTTTCGGTACCGAAATGGTTTTGGTTAAGGTACTGGTAATATAAAGGTATAATGGTACCGTAAAAAAATAAAGGTATTCTTCTTGTTTTACACAAACCGGTATCGTAACCACAATTCTCAACCGTTTTGGCTCTACCTTTAAATCAAAACGATATCGTAATTTTATGCCAGTACCATACCTTTATACCTTTACCGCTTTCAATCCCTGGTCTAAAGCCTAGACAAAAGTCCAGAAGTGCAATTTTATCTGTTTGAATTTAGATTCAAACAAAACTATGAAGAATTGGCTAACATTTTAGTGTTCTCTATTCCTTTCTCAATAAGAAAATCCACTTTATGTCTTTCCGTGTCAGGTATAGCAGTTTTAGCGCTCCTGTTTTGCCATCGGGCCTGTAATTGCCAAATTTATAGCACCCCACTCTAACGCAATTGCGGTCTGCGACGGTGGCGGTGGTGTGTATCACTCCAAATTAGATTCACTGGAAAGCGCAAAATGGATGTCAGTGAAAGTGGATTTGATGTTACTTAGAGGCGGGAATTATAAAGTCGAGCCAAAATCAATTACCTATATCTCCAGTTATACTCAAAAATTGGAAAATTTCTGATTTATACAAATTTATTTGTTTTTTTTTTTACAGACAAGACCAATATTTGCTATAAAACATAAATAGTACTAAGACAATGAAAGATTAGCAATAGATATGCTTTTGCTGTTGTTTTTCTGATATTTAAAAGGATTATTGCATCTCATATGCTATAATCCTTTTAAATATCAGAAAAGTAGTATCGTAGCACTCGTTGCCAGGCTACGAGTGCTACGATCGACGTTGTTCGCTTCGAGATCCTCATATACTATAATGCTTTTAAATATCAGAAAAACAACAGCAAAAGCAAGCCCCCCTTGTTCAGACTACAGAATTGGCTTTAAGGAAGGCGTAAAGGGTTTTTAAGAGAGTCTACAATTCGTGAATAAACTCTGGTATCACGAGCATGCATAGGCTACGTCGACTTTACCATCAGACAGTAGGCAAGCTTGTTTTCCACCTTACTGGCATAAAAAATAATTTATCTTTTGTCGATAACTAAAAGTGATAACCGTTTCATTGGCCTTAAAGACTCCACTCCTCAGATAGAGTAAGAGACCCATATCAGCAAGCAGTGTGAAAATCGTAAAACATGATGTTGGATATATTTATATCCCCAGCGTGTTATTGGACAATAAAATTAACATATTTAATGGACAATAAAATTAACACAGTCCTTTGGTATATGGATTTTTGAGGGTGGGACTGGATGGGAAACGCTGTATACGTGACCGCACTCTCTTCTGTGAAGAAGGAACTCTCTAGTCTATATTTGATATTCTCTGTTTATATTAGTTAAGTATTAATTTATTAACAAAAGTTGTCTAAACTGACGGTCTATAATAATATGTCATTGTGAAATGAGAAAGCGTCTACGACGTAACTAACGTCGTGGCTACGATGGCTATGTTGATGTAGCAGATAGCTGATGAGCTACGCCGCGCCGATCCATAATATAATAAAATTCTAACTGGCTGCTCGCGTCTGTACATAAGAGCTATTTAAGAAAAAGTAATATAAATGGTCTTTATAATGTATTGCATCAATAAACCAATATTGTTTAGAACCGTCATAGTAAAGGTTCCAACACATTTTATCGTAAGTCGCATAGGGTATATAACTTAGGTAGGAATAGATAACAAGTATTGTTATCTATTCCCAACTAAGTTAGGATGGCGGTTGCGCGTTAATTTCGAAAATAAATTAAAGAAAGCGCCCGCGGCGTTCGCAGCGTGCAAACCGGCAGTTGGTGTTCTCAGAGTTTAAAGAGATGTTTAGATGTTATTTTCAAAGGATTTGCTTGTTGTTCCTCTCAAAGAGCGCGTTTTGTTCAAAACTTTCACCTGTTCTGGATTGTTAGATGTGTTGTTGCTTATCTTTTATTATTGTTCACTGTGATGTAATAATAGCGCGGTATAAACTAAAGTTTTGGAGTTTAACCGAAATATTAAAGAACAGGCGTTTGTTTACCTTTATGGTTCAAAAACTTATGTGTTGGATTTAAAATGCTGCATCTGGCAACTTAATATTTTTATCAATGTATATGTGGGTTCAGGACGTTCGACGCGCTGGGCGTTAGGCGACTCACAGATACTAACAGCCCACACACACGGGTGGGCGATTTGTTTTTTTGTATAGCCAGACGGATATGATTACGTTCTGGATACTTTTAGTGATTCTTAGAATCTGGTTAGATTGTATACTTGGATAATTGGTGAATGTCGCGTTCGTAATTGGCCCGTATCTGGATTGTGCGGTCGCGTCCGGGACGGCGCGTGTAGCCGCGTCGTTCATATTATCTGGACAGTGAAACTGGGTCTTCCTTGTAGACATTCGGAGTATTAAAGGACTTATCAAGGGTGTAGTGACAGTTTCTCTATAAAGACTCTATAAACAAATTAATCTGAACTTTCATCGCATTCACACTAGAAAAAGAGCAACTTACGCCAACGCGATCGTTGCGCAAGGAAAAGAGACTAACACCCGTATTCTAATATGTTTCCTCAAGATTCTCTCCACTCAAACCTCAGCTGAGATAACCTCAAGGAAGTCCTCGAAACGACCTCAAGATTGGTATTCTTAGTGTTAATTTTTACCTTAACTCGAAATTAGCTGCAACAATGGTGGAAGAGGTAATCCTTTGTTGTTTTGGTTGGGTTGTATGGCAATCAGAGGTAATAAAATTTTCACACATGTCACTTTTCTAAAACGAAACCGTTTTTTAAACTGGTATTTGTCGTTAAACTATCGGGTTTTCAGCGTCTCTCAAATACCTCCGCGCCGGTTAATCGTAAGTATTATCATCCCACACGTAATCCATAAAGTCTTCAAAATCACTCATATTTTAATTTCAAATTAACGTAAAAAACAGTGTCGCAACAAGCGCAAACACGAAATTTATGTAGTTGAGGAGACCTTAAGGTAGATCGCGAGGTAACTTAAATTTGACAGTTCATTCCTCGACTTATCCATAACTCCAGTGAGGAAAGTCCTCAAGTCGAGGACAGAAATGTCAGCTTAAAATACCAAAATCCTTATCTGAGGTTGAGTGGAGTGGAGGAAATCTTGAGGAAACATATTAGAATACGGGTGTAAGATTGATACGTATTTATTTCACGTCCTGATTGTTTCTATGGAAAACACAATAATACGCAATACAGTTATATGACAGCGCTGTATAAAATCTAACATATTCTCTATCTCATATTTTCCACGTCTAACGTCAGAAGATATGTGTAAACTTTGCTACTGTCACAGCTGTATGTACCAAAAAAAAAAAAATAATAATACGTATACAATAATAATAGTAAAAAAACGTATATAGTTTTTTAGATTAGTTTTAGTTTAATTTAGTTTGCTAAAATTAGATAGTATTTAAAAGTAAATTATACTCTGATTACAATATTTACTTAATTCATCAAGAAAAAATAAAGTTAACAAACAGATATTGTATTTGTTATCTATACCTATAGGTCAGAATGACAGGAGAAATGAATCATGACGACTATGACTAACCAAGCTCAGACGACAAACTTCACTATGAGGCAGATTGGCCCATATGTGAACAATACAGCCATTGTGATCCAACAAAGGGATGGGTCTATTAATTAACTGCGGAGTTCCGGACAGATCGCTGTTGCACTATAGCAGTACCTTGTATGAAGCCTTGCATGTGTTAATTTAATAATATCAATGTGATCATACTAACAGATTGTGTTGAATTGAAATTAAGGTGGACATATTTTTTATACTACGTATGGTTATTGACATCCATACGGATCAGCTGATGAGAGGTGTAATGATGAGGTGTAAGTGGCTCACCACCATCTGTGAGTGACCACCTCACCTGCACGTGGTGTACCCTGCTGATTTGCTAACGAGGCATTGGATAAAGAATCTACCCCAGTCGGGCTACAATTATACTATTCCTTACCTCTCTTTGTCAGCTCTTTGACAGAGCCTCGTTAGTTAGCAGGGTGCACCACTCACAACTCAAAGATAACGATCTCAACGCTTCCTTATTGAATGATATAATTATTAAATACTTCACAATGGTAATTATACTTTACCATTGTGAAGGTTGGCTGTAATAAATCTCTTAAAGAGATAACCTCACCCTTGTACGCCATTTATTACAGTATTTATATGTAAACATGTGATATGTAATAAATAATGTAGATATAGGTACACTTCCAAAACGTAAAATCGCGGCTCTATAGTAAGTCAAATTAGCCAGTCTATAGCGGCCAGCACTATCAATGGCAAAGTACTTAGCCGGTCCCCATTAACAAGTAGAAGCAGTGAATCCTTTAAAACACACAAATGTATCGTTTCTTTCTTTCGTTTTAGTATAAACTTCAGTGCACCTATAAATTTCACGATATGTAACAAGTTTTAACAAAAGTTTGTACTTTGGGTTACTTTAAGCGAACCTTATTGTGTACACTTAGAGGTAAAATATAAGCTGTATTCAGTTAACTAAGTTGCCCAGCCATTACTCGTAACTGTGCAAGTTATGAGAAGCTATATGTTATGCGTGTTATTACATAAGATTTATTTAAGTCTTTACACGATTCAGGGTGCTTTAAGAAGGCTGCTTTTCGAAATACGCCTCTCTGGTGGCCAGATTTCGTGATTTTCGTTAATTCTTTGAAAAGCACGAAGGTCTTAGAGACATTATGAGCTGTAGTTGTAAAACGACTATCCTCTTAGCTATCCGCGTGGCAAGTGTCTAGGATCACACGACAGATACAGGGGCGGACTAAGGGCTAGGCAATTTTTATTTTTTAGGTTTCCATACCTCAAAAGGAAAAACGGAACCCTTATAAGATCACTTTGTTGTCCGTCTGTCTGTCTGTCTGTCAAGGCCCTCTAGGTCGAGAATACGAGGAGGTATCAAGCTGAAATTTGAACTGTATACTCACTCTCAAGTCTACGGTCCCATCAAGTTGTAAAAAAATAAAACTGCTAAGTTTACGTAAAAAAAAGTTACGGCCGTTTATTCAGCAAAAAACGCATATTTCGACACATTCTCAAGGGAATCAAAACCTACAGGGTACTTCCCGTTGACCTAGAACTATGAAATTTGGCAAGTATCATGGTTATAGACTACGAGTACGAGAATAAATCAAAACTCAAAACTATACATTTGTAATTAAATCTTAAAAAGTCTATATTTTTTTTAGGTCGAAATTTCCAATTGTAGCTACTAGTTCAAATGGGATATGATGTGAAAGGGCTTGATGTGCACATTGTAAAATATATTTTATTTATTTTTTCTGACGCATTATTTATTATAATGAAAAATATCAAATTTATAATGATCCTACGTACGGAACCCTCAGAGGGCGAGTCCGACTCGCACTTGACCGGTTTTTTTTATTTTTGAAGTGAAAACTTCTTTAGTAGGCCCGGAAATACAATGTTGCCTAGGGCACGCTTTAGCCTTAGGCCGCCACTGGACAGATACAAAAGAATACCACTGGATTTGACTTAGTGGCTTTTTTCGTAACATGCGATAAAACCATTAAAATGAAATGGGATGAAATGAAATTTAAATGAAATCTAAATATTTATACTGTCATTGGGCCCTTGTGGGCACTTAGACACGTTGTAACGGTACAGACCGTCTTGCATGTGGGTACGCTACCATAAGTAACCTTGGTTCACACAAGATAAATTATGATTTTAATCTGTGGTATGAATCTATGGTTTTGTTCGGGTGGTTTTGAAATAAAAAACTCAAACAAAAATTTAATAAATGTAAATCAAACAGAAAATAAGTCAATTGGTTTGATTTTATCTTTTATAATTTTATTCATAAATTATATATATATATTTCCATAATAATTTATAAATTAATATGAAAAAAAGTAATTGTCAATTATGATACTTCGAATGATTTTAATGGAGTTACTGGGGCAGTTCAAGCCAAATATGCTAAAATAATCTAATTAGATTATAAAACGAATTATTAATTCAATTAACCCATATTTTGGGACATTTTGATAAAACTTGTACTGATGTACAAGTTTTATCAAAGTATGATACGGAAGTACATCGGGATTGGCTGGCGGCAGTTCGCGCGAATAGCGTATGGATGGGTGGGGGGACGCGAGCCTTGAAGGCTGAGATGATGAGCGAGGGAATTCACTTTTGGCTGGGACGCGCTGGAGAGAAGTCGAGGCTTGGAGCTGAGATCATCAAGAATGGTTGAGTGTAATTACTTACAATATTCATTTCGGTATTGACCATTGGCTAAGGAGAAATGATTGAAAGAAACTTGCCAACTAAACAAAATTCAAATGAAAACATTGTTTTGGCTTCAATTTGCCAAAACAATTTTTTCATAGGCATTTGGCAAAAGTATAAAACATTTATTTTTAATTCAGCACCCTTTACTATTTAATCATACCTATAACTACCCTACGCCTCCGAATTCGTACGAGCATATCCCGTGGGAGTTTTCAAATATCCTTAATAACTTTTAAACTTTCGCGTTGCATGATTAAAATGATAATACCTAACCACCGGGAATTAGCGCGATCATGTAAGGTAGTTTTACATATTTTTATTATTGCCTGACATTTCGACCCGGGGGGTCCTAACGCCGAAGCTCAAGCCGTTTACCATCGGATTTTTTTAATGCGAAATTAAAACTTCAGGAGGTTAGGTTGATAGTCATTGTGTTTAGATTAGATGGTAGAAACCCTAGAGCTCTACCCAGTAAGTTGAAGATCATCATCATCAGGTCCATTTTAGTGTCCACTACAGGAGCACGACCCTCTCTCGTCCGTCCTAGACAGAAAGAGGATTTGGCCTATACTCCCCACGCTGGCCAAACGGGTTGGGGGGCCTGATCGATATTTGATAATGTATTTCCCTTAGTCGTCTTGTACGACATCCACGGGAAGAAACGGAGTGATTCTATTCTAGTCTGCCGGAAACCACACGGCCTAAGTAAGTTGAAGCTTAACTTTAACCTAAGGCCTATTTTTGGAATCAAAATATTCTTTCGGAATCGGCTTCAGCTTAGGCACTAGGGCCCCAGGTTGCACCGGCTGTGGTCACAGGATGACTTCAGTCAGGGCTCAGTCAGCTGAGTTCACTTCCTTGGTTATTAATTATCATTTCAAAAATCCTCTCTTAGCGGATACCTAAGTCCTAATAGCTGGATGCCAAATTTCAACCCAATCCGTCCAGTCGCACTCCCTGGCCACTCCATGCAAAAATCGCGCGTTTGCATGTAGTAAACCAAATGACGTCTGTACACGTACCAATCTTACCAATGTGTGCGTTATGTTATGTCCATATTTGACTCAGAGGGGAGATGAGGTCGACTACTGAGTGAGGCAGGGAATGGCCATATTGTATGTATTACTATTACTATGCCAGTGGTTTGAACATTCGTTCATAGATCCGTCAGTAACAGTTGCCTTTTATAGATACAAATTACTTATGTATAGATAGATTTGTAAGAGACGCGTTTGTGCGTGAATTTCGGTTACAGCGTTTAGGCAAAAGCCCTCGGGAAATGTTAAACAAACTTTGTAATATCTCAGCCGTAGATACCACATTGAATTATTACATCGCAATGAAATATCTCTTAGTTTACAATACATGGGACAGTGTTGCATATTTACATTACATTCACATTTCTTTCTTTGTGGAAGTTAGCGTTTTATAATTTAACTTGCTGGCCCGGCGAACTTCGTATCGCCTTTAAATATTTTACGTTAATTTTTCCGATGAGTTAGATAGATAGATAGAATGATAGTCATTTATTCCCAAGAATATGGTAGTATACAAGATGTTTCATGTAGTTGTGCATGCATATTCTGCCTTTATTGGCGTAGGAATCTTTACAATATTATTAAATTGTTTGTTACACATTTATAAGCTGGTAACTTGAGTACAGACTTTACATTATAATTTCAAATTTATATTTCACCTGTGAATTTTATTATATAATTAATTAATTACTGTATCATTGTGAATGTCACATTTAGATTATATAAAAATTGAATTAACAAATTTAATCATAATAATAATAACAATTTTGGATAGATTACAAGAAGGCCTTTGATTCTGTGCCTCATACGTGGCTTATGAAGGTCTTAGAGTTGTATAAAATAGATACAACTCTATGCACTTTCCTGAAGTCATGTATGGGGCAATGGAGAACAGTCCTTCTCTATTCAGGATCCCGATCGATCTGTGGTGATGACGAACCGATTGAGATTAAAAGAGGTATTTTCCAAGGTGACAGTCTGAGTCCCTTGTGGTTTTGTTTAGCTTTGAATCCTTTGAGCATGTTGTTAGAGGATTCAAAGCTAGGCTACAGGTTGCGAAGGGGAGGTCAGGCTATATCTCATCTTCTATACATGGATGATTTGAAACTGTTTGCATGTAACAAAGTTCAATTAATGGCGTTACTAAAGATCACTGAAAACTTTAGTAATTCTATTAAAATGGAATTCGGTACAGACAAATGCGCTGTCATGCATGTAAAGAAGGGAACGATATTAGTGTCTGAGAGACTCGACCTCTCAGATACTATACACCTGAAATCCCTTTCAGAAACTGAAACCTATAAGTACTTGGGTATGTCAGAAAATTTGGGAGTTGCCGAGTCCGACATGAAGCAATCATTGCGAGAACGTTTCCTTGGCCGCCTGAAAAAAGTACTTAATAGTCTTTTATCAGGTGGCAATAAGGTGCGTGCTTATAATGGTTGGGTCATGCCGGTATTGATATATTCCTTTGGCATACTCAAGTGGACTCAGACTGAACTTGACGCCATTGATCGTAAAGTCCGAACGATATTGACCACCCACCGTATGCATCATCCACGGTCATCAGTAATGAGGTTATATATCCCTCGAAAATGTGACGGTCGAGGCTTTCTAAATGCTAAAACCCTACATAATCGAGAGATATGTAACCTCAGGGAATATTTCCTACAAACTGACGTGGGGATGCATAGGGATGTGGTCAGTATTGATCGTGGATTAACCCCTTTATCTCTGGCTAAAAAGAACAGGCATAAACCTGTAGTATTAAGTATTGATGATCGCAGAACCGTATGGCAAGGCAAAGAACTGCATGGACGGTTTTACCAGGCTCTACATGGACCTGATGTAGATCCTGTTAGCTCCGTAACTTGGCTACGTTTCGGGGACCTCTTTGGGGAAACCGAAGGTTTTGTCTGTGGAATTATAGACGAAGTTATCAAGACGAATAACTACCGGAAATATATCATGAAGGATGGCACGCTTGACATCTGTCGGGCGTGTCATCTACCTGGGGAATCCCTCAGACATGTAATTTCCGGTTGTTCTCATCTTGCTAACGGCGAGTACTTGCACAGACATAACCAAGTAGCCAAGATCATCCATCAGCAGCTTGCCTTGAAATATGGTCTTGTGACCACCGAAATGCCGTACTACAGGTATATGCCAGAAGCGGTTCTTGAAAATGACCATGCCACATTGTACTGGGATCGATCTATTATCACTGACAGGACTATTGTAGCCAATAAACCTGACATTGTGCTAATAGATCGATCAACGCGCCGAGCAACCATTGTAGATATCGCTGTCCCACATGACGTTAATCTTGTGAAAGCTGAAAAAGATAAACTAACTAAGTATCTTGATTTGGCTCACGAGATTACCGACATGTGGGATGTCGATTCTACAATGATTGTCCCGATATTTGTAACGGTTAATGGTTTAATCGCCAAGAGCTCCGATCAACATCTCAAGAAGCTCGCGTTGGGAAGCTGGATCAAGGGTCAGATACAGAAGGCTGTCCTCCTTAGCACGGCACGTATTGTGAGGAAGTTTCTGTCTCTGTGATCTTGACCACCGGTAGTTTGGACCTTGTTCCCGCTATCGGGGGGATTCTGTTTTTTATATTTTTTAATGTATTTTTTTTTATATTATATATTAAAAAAATGTATCAAATAAGATTTAAAAATAAATAAATGTGATAACAATTTGAATATTGTCAGATAACATCATACATATATATTCCAGGATACTTGATATTTTAATTGTCATTTATAGTCTAGGTACTTATTAATATTATAGAAGCATTTGCTTAGGAGCCAGTTAAATAATTTATTTCTGAAGCTATTGTAAATCTGTGTCTCTCTAATGTCACTTGGTATTTTATTATACAATTTAATTGCCATACAAAATATGTTGTCGCTAAACGTATATTATAAACTATCCTATCTCTCAAGTTGAATCAAACTGCACACACTGTGCAAAATTTTATTAAAATCAGTCCAGTAGTTTAGGATTCTATCGCGGACAAAAAATATATTCAATATTATCTATAAATTTAATTTTAATGTACTTATCACTGACATACACACCATTAAATTTACGTATGAAATTCTAAGCTTACTTATTTTAATTACAACTAAATATAAACCTTTATGTTCATATGCCAATTAGGCGAATCACATCCATGTGTCGCCTAATTGGCATACATAAATATTTATATCTAGTTATATTTAAAACAAGAAAACTTAGAATTTCGTGTATGTAATGTTTATGGGCCATTAACTGAATAGTGAAATTAAAAACTAGCTTGCGACGGAAGCAGTGGTGTAGATCAAATTGCCTGTAAATTATACTTCTGCAAAAATCACACATGAGCTCGATGACGCCGTTACTGACCATAGATGGGTTTATTTATATCAAGCTTCTCCATGCTTCAGAAGGCACGTAGAGCCACCGGTCTCGGCTGTTGTCATAAGATGACTGTCGTTAAGCCAAGTCAGTGGCCTTTGGACGCCTTAAAAACATTGGCCTCCGCCAACCCGCAGTTGAACAGTGTGGTGGAGTATGCTCTAACCCCCTTGGACCCTCCTCGAGGGTTGGAGACCTGTATCCCAGTAGTGGGATAAATAAGGGTTAATTACGAGACGAGACGAGAAATAATATTATTAAGGCCAAGTATAACTATCTAAGAAACTATATATCGGAACGTACTATTTAAGTTGAAAAGACTCGTCTGTCAGACCCTACGATCAATATGTTTAGATGATTCAATATGAAAAATCAATCAGATTTTTCTATGTCAACGATAACACTTTATCACGGTGAGTGGACCCCAATGATGGATGTGAATTGATGTGAATTTATTTTATTTCTCCCCTAACTCGTTCATCCACCGATCGGTGTCATACGGAATTGATTGCTTGTGAAAACACCAGAGGCCAAAAGGCCGATTAATTTTTACGGCTTTTTGTTGTGTCCACGTATGAGAAAGTATAATTTTATATACAAAGCTGTCGAAATATAATTAATTCATTTAGATATTCAACCAAAATGTTCTTTGCAAAAACTTTTTGCCTAAATGCAACTCACACTTGACAATAAGTTTTCGATATTAAATTGACCTCAGTAACGTCAGTACTAGTATTATGTAAATTATTTATTAATAAAAAAACAACGGGTTGCACTCCGGCAGAAGTAAAAACTTGAACATTAACGTTGTGCATTTTTGAATATTTTGGAATGGTTAGGAAATAATTTCGCATGAATTGCTTTCATGAATACTTTGTTCAATTTCCATATTTTAAACACTTTATATACACGAATTTTTACAAGTATACAGACGCCATCAACAGTCACCATCCGTGGATGCGCGTAGCAGACTGTAGTACAAACACACACACTCACTCGCGCAAGCGTCATGCACCGCACTAAAATTTACTTTATGTGTTAAGTATTATGTTCTAATTTCTTTTGAACGCAAACCTCGTTCTCGAACGAGGTGACACAACGTATTTCATCATTCTATTATAATTCTTATCGTCGTTAAGTTGAATTTTGTAGTCTCGCAGCTTTATCTATTTTTAAAATGTCAAAACTATTTCGATTCAAACCAATCTCAATCGTATCGTCTTTGCTTAAAGTTGAATTTTGTAGTTTCGCCGCTTTATCTTACGGTCAGGACACGTGACTCTGACACGAGTTTAACATTTTTTACCCATCCCAAAAAAGTGCATAGCGCCGCTAAAGAAGTTTTCACTTCAAAAATCGTGCTTCGGAGAGCACGTTAAGCCGTCACATTTACAAAATTAAATTACTCACATCTAAACATTTATTCACATCAACAACAGAATCATCATACGTAATTTCATTACAGTCGATCAAATATGGGAAATAGAATTCCATTGATCGGTCACGCGACGGGATATGGGCCACAGTCGTTCGAGTCAATTCAGTTTAAAGTACTAGGCATTTCAAAATGCACATCGGGAATAAAAGAGAGTCTGCTCATTATCCTTATCTATATATGTGAGATAACTTTTTATGTTTGTCGACACTTCTAAAATTGTCTCACATATCTTCTCCATTATGTATTTATTTATTATCAGCCTGTGGACTTTAAGTAAATCTATTAAGTGGTATTTTTTTATGCTACGTCAGGAGCCAACAAGCATACGGGCCGCCTGAAGTGAAGCGGTTATCATAGCAATATAAACGCTAGCAACATGCGAATTCGCTCACTCGGTACCACCCCCGCTGCCTACCTATTAAAAGAGCCGTTTCACATAAGTTCTATTTATTAGACTACACTACACTCTCTTGAGAGCTTTGAGGAGCTCGATGTCGTCGTTGCGCATGTCAGTCGAATCGATCACGCAAGTTAAGCAACGTCCTCGAACGTACCCTGTCCGTAGATGAGTTTGTTTATCTTGAGCTCTTTTGTGCTTCGGCACGTTAAGCCGTCGATCTCAGCTGTTGTCATTAGATGGACAGTCGTTGAGACAATTCAGTGGGCATCGGGCGGCTTAAAAACACTAGCCTCTGCCAATCTGTAGTTGAGCAGCAATCTGTAGTTGGTGGAGCATGCTTTTAGACCCCTCCATCGAAGGAAAAAGGCGATTGAGGGAAGACCCATAATCCAACATTAAGATTATTATGGGCTGATGAAGACACTCTTGAGAACTGTCGTGCGAATGTGTAAGGAGATACCGCAGATACTGCTGAGAACATCTTGAATTGCTAACGTCTTTTTTAGGCTAACCTTCAGGTAATCACTTTACAGCAGCCGGCTCACATACATATTTGGCACCAGGCAGGCATAAGAAAAATGTGACAATACACATGCCAAGTAAAATTGTACACTTATACAGGATGTTTTCGATTAAATTAGACTAAGTTGGCAATTGACTATGCGACCTTCTTGATGGTAAGCACCAGCCACCAGGTGGACGCTAGCAACACCACAGCAGTGGCATCATTCACATGACAAATGAATTACACAATTTTGCCAAAAATCCACGCATGTTTTCTGGACCCAAATGTATCTAATGTTTGGACAAGTTAGTACTGTGTCAACTGCCACATTTTTTGAACCAACTTCAAAAAAGGTGGTTCTTTGTATGTGTATGATGTAAGTATGTTTGCGATTTTCGCATTTAAAAAGAAGGTTTAAAAAAAGCAATAACCGAGACTATAAAAAACGTAAGCTATAGACTAAAATGTAGCAGAAATGATTTTTGTACAAGTTTATTGCAATCACAAATATAATACATACGTAAAAAATATAATGATCTGCAAAGGCGGGCATCCTTCTAGGAATCTCTTTCAGCCAACCAGTGCCTTTGAATTTCATAGTAGAAGTAAGAAGCCGTATTTTGCAGAAAAAAAAATAAAAAAGGACAAACTACCAAGTCAGTAATAAATTACTAACCGTATATATGACATATGTATATGAAGTGGAATAAAATACATAGTTAATAATTACAAAGTAAGACATTACCAATTGTCTATAACTATAAATAGGTACTTATTATATAAATAATTTAGCTCGTTTTGTCGCTGGACTGCTGAAAAAGTTGTTAAGTCGCTGTTTAAAGGAACTTCTAGTCTATTGCTTTCTGATATCGAGAGGAAGCGCGATCCATAACCTTGACCCGTGTAATATACTTATATACATACCGATAAAATAATAATAATGATTAAAGAAAATCCGGTCTCCATTTGTTGCTCGGATTATCATCCAAGCCACAGAGTACAAGGTAGAATAGCAGAATAAATAATGCTACAAGTCCAAACCATATATTTTCATTGAGCCTATCAGTGCACTAGTTTGTCACCTTAGTGTGGTATAAAAAAAGAAAACAGCTTGAAATGTTTGTATTTTCAGAACCAACCATCCTGTGTATAGAAAAAATATGTTCCTGGAAGTTGGCAGTGTGACGAATTCGCATGCAACCCCATGGTGAAACGCTGGCGGAAATACGTTAATGTGAGCTTGGCACGAACAATGATCGACCTATATTCTAACTGGATTACTATTGTCAGGGCTATTTGCATTTCATTAAGCGATAAACACAAAGAAGTATTGTATAAAGATGTCACTCTGACTGACACAATTACTTCCATGTGCAAATAGACTTATTTATATTAACTAACTGGTCGAAATTCGACCATAAAATAAACAAAAGAGTATATATGAAAATTATGCATAAAAAATTCATTAAATCAATAAAAAAAACATTACACACACTACCATTTATTTGAAGAAAAAAATTACACACACTACCTTTTTTTTATTGGGTTAATTTTTTATGCATAATTTTCAAAAAATACTTGAATTTTGCACTCCTTCTCAATATATACTACAAGCACTTGTGCGTGTGCGTTCATACTCCTAGGTGCAATTTTCGTAAAAAAGAGGTACAAAGGTTTTGCTACACGTATTAATATATAGATAATGAGATTAGCTTGTTCATACATTCTGTTTGCAAGGATCTTTAATTAAACAAACATTTTTGGCTGAATGCACATGAAATTATTTCATATGTAGATAAATTGTTTTTAACACTCTTACAAGATATTTATTTCTTATTATTTTTTGCGAGTATCTCTAAAATAACCACGGTTGAAGTCAAGTTTCAATGTTGCTTACTCCTACTAATTTAGTATAATCTAATTCGTGGCGCGCTCCTGTGAGACTTGTCTAGGAAGGAATCTTGCAGGAACTGCAATGAACTTCATTATATTCATTGATGGATTGGTCGAAATGAAATAAAATTCTTTATTCTGCTGTTGGCCCTTGTGGTACTTAGACACGTCTGACATCTTGTAATATGTTTATTCTTTGTCATTTACTTTTATCTACTAGAATGGGTGATGAGCCTGACCCGTTTCCCACTTACGGTTAGTGCAATCATCCCAATCTTTCATTGGGCTGGTCTTACAGCATTCTGGACATGCGAATTTCTTACTGAGGAGTAAGAAATTGTGATTGTGTGAGAAGCTCGAGGTAATCTTTGCGCATTTCAGTCTCGAACGAATCGAACCTGAAAGTTAAACAACGTTGACTATATCCTGTCTGGGGCAAGTTTATCTATCTTGACCTTTTCTGTCTTCAGAAAGCATGTTAAGGTGTCGCAGGCGGCTGCTATTTCTAGACGGTAGAGGTTAAGGTAAAACAGTTGCCAGTTGCAACGGGCGGCTTGGAAACACTTATTCATACGGTCTACCCCAATCGAAGGGGGTTTAAAGCATACTCCACCACGCTGCTCAACTGCGGGTTGGCAGAGACCAAAGCAACCACGGCAGTCTTATGCATCTACTAACGTTAGTGGGTGGATGCCGGCCGGCAATAGTTTACATTACAACTAACTGATGGTTTAATCACGCAAACTGGTGAAGATCAATTTACCTATTACTAATATCAATGAGATTGAAACATTTTTTATACCTACTATAATAAAATACCTACATAGCCACATAGCAATACTGTTTCAGCACGACACGATGATAAATGTATAAATCAAATGTCGTGGCGCCACGGTACAATCGAACGCCGTCCATAAAAAATCAGTAGGTAGGTAATAAAAAGCATAATGTTGCCACAAGCAAGCGCCACGGACACGTTCCCGCAATTTATCGCCATCCTTTTCAACCGCAATGTTGCATACATTTAAAAAATACAGGATGGGTCGGCAGTGAAATATGCTATGTATCTTTCAGCTGAAATTGTGATTGGGGTTTAGGGAGCGATAACTTTCACTTTATGACCCAATTTTTGCCGGATAAACAATGGAATTTGAAATTTTATCGCGGGCCCTTCACCCGGCTCGTTATCGGACACACGCACTGTCGAATTTTAAATATAATGTTTGAGTTTTGTTTCCCTTCTGGTAACTGCCATTTTTTACCAACATAATGATGATGAACAGAGTTTGCAAGCTGAAGTGGCAATGGGCCGCTCACATCTACGGAATAAGGGATGGCAGATGGGTGACGAAGTTATTAGAGTGGAAACCGCGTGTAGGACGACGAAGCGTTGGACGCCCTCCTTCTAGATGGTCCGATGACCTTAAGAAAGCGGCTAGAAGCGGCTGGATGCGGAAGGCCGAGGATCGTATATGGTGGAAAGTATTGGGGAAGGTTTATAGCCAGTAGTGGGTAGATACAGGCTGATGATGAGGAATGATGGATGATGCTAGCCGTTTCGTAGACCTCTGAGCGGAGGTCGAATTCCGATTCCGAAGGTCTCGGATTCGATCCCTTCTCGAGACAAAGACATTTAAGTCTTGTTCAGCGTGTTTTATATGTATTCACAAACAAAATAATTTAAATAGGTATGTTTCAGTTATCCATGGCACGAGCTTAGCTCAATTTGGTACGAGATACCACTGATTAAAATACGAGTAGATGCATACAAATTATACATAAACAATACCAGACAGTTTTCTCGATATACAGACAGACACTCCCTATAGTGGAGTCTATAGTGGAGTATAGGAGGAGTGGAGTATCCGCTTTCGGCCGTTCCCTTTGAGGTCATCGGTCCATCTAGAGGGGGGGGCGCCAGATGCTTCGTCGCCTCATACGAGGTCTCCACTAGGCTTTTCCTCCCCCATCTGCCATCACTGACTCGGCAGATGCTGCCACTCTAACAGCTGCTGATTCTGAGAGCTATGTTTGGTTCTCGAAATGACGATCATAGCTCTCTCCATCGCTCGCTACGCGCCTTTTGATTTATGGACTAGCCCAACGGTCAGAGTTCAAGTTTCTGCACCGTAGCTCATGGCGGGGAGTTATTAGCATATACCTAGCGAAATCTACGAAATACAAATGCCATAAACAGTTTATGCATAACTCGAATTTTAATATCCTCAGACAACGAACTCATTTTGATGTTAAATAAAAACTACTTCCAAACAAAAATAAAATGCGCCAGAGAATAACGCAGTACGAAATTAAACGACCAACTTGTGAATATTCATTAACACTCACATAAACAGGTTGTAAGTGTGGGTAGGAGCGTCTTAAACTGCCTATCTTTATAGCTCCAAGGGTGCATCTAAATGTCCGAAGTCAACAACAATGAAATTCTGCTGTGTACGTAAGGAAACGTTACTGTCATGCAAATTTTACGGTACTCGGAACTAATTACTTCTCTCAGCACACACACACAGATAAACCCTTTATGTTTGTATAGTTTTCAAACATACTAAACTTCTGTTTGAAGCCTAGAGTTTGCTTTAGTAAGTTTCGTTCGCTCAGGTAATAGAGAAGTTTGTTTAAGAGTTTCCTGAGTATATTATTGAATATTATGGAGTACGAGTCTAGACAAATACAGACTTTACTACGCAAGCCTGCTCACTGAAACTGTTCAAACATTTTAATTTATTCGAATAAACTGAAATTAGTTGAATGGGATAGTTAATTGACACCTCAGTCGTTAATCAAAATAGTGACTATTGATAAGGTAAAAACTGTTAATTTGTATGATTAATATAAATAAAAAAAATATTATGACGTCACTATGTAATAACAAGATTTTAATTTTAAGTTATGAAAAAAGAAAACTTTTGCTATATAAATGTATATCTGTCTTCCTATTTATCTAAGAGACAAAATTTTAATATGGATTTTAATAATTTGGTATCCTATTTGTTTAAGACGTAAACATTACATTATAACAGCAACATTTATAGTTAATTATTTTACCCAATTTAAGTGTCACCCTTGTGTAACCTAAAACATGGCTAAAAAGACAAAATCTTTGCCTTTTGCAAGTCGCCAAAGATTAAAAATCCTCATTTACAGCTACAGATAAAACAAAAAACTTTCGCTAACGTAACTTTTGTTATTTTTCACTGGCAACACAAATGGGTCATCGACGTACCCGGCATTGTTGCGACGGCACAACAATGGTTAAATGGGAACAGTTGTCAGCCACCGGCTTTGTCCAATATCCACTCGATGTATCTATGGCTTCCTGCTTTCATCGCGAGATTGAAAAGAAAATATTACGATAGATGCATTGTACAAGATTCAGTTTTATTCGCCGGTGTTATTATTCAATGTTTCTATTACATTTTATATAAGAATTTATTTACATCCACATGCATAAACACACACATATATCGATAGGTGATAATATAATATAAACATTGCTTAATAAACCATGTAAGTATTGTCCTTACAATTTATTACCATATTTAAATATGATACAGAGAAGCTGCTTATGACTATTTTAGTAAAATCAAGCAACATAGCTCTGTAAAACATGTAGAGTCTCTAATCTCTATTCTTATTATTGACAATGTTATTATAATGTATTTAAATTGATTTCTCTCCCCAGAAAAAATGCATTCGAATAGCGAAATCCTCTGCCAAATTGGATGAGCTGTTTCGTGAAATTGCGAATGTTCGCATGTAAGGAAGGATATGAAATGGGTCAAACGAAGAACCACCTTAACCGAAGTCGGTTAATACCAGTGACCTTATGTTAATATCTTTCCAATATACCTATATACATATTGAAAAGGGTAAGTGAGATTTTCTTCTCCATTATTTTATTACAAATAAATTAGATAAATAATAATCCTATAATTACTACTAAACAGGTTTCGTTTTATATTTTATAGAAAAAAATATTATACTGACATCTTCATTGAAACCAACATAGATGCTTCCTTATTTCTCCATAGTAAAATGCCATATCAAACAGTATCCACTCCAACACCATTACGGTATGATTTACGCCACGTCAACAAACAAAAATAAATAAAGTGATAAATAAAAAAAAAAGGATTTTCAGAAAAGAAATCAAACAAAACGCACAACAAAATTGAACGACGAGTCATTCATTACATCCTATTGTTTTCCTTTGTTTCAATCTGTAACCCGTCGAAATACAAAATCAGTTGTGAACAGAAAATTTTGGGAAATTTCAATATAAATTTAATGTTATCAGTGAGTCGCAGGCTGTTATTGAGGCTGTATAAATCTCGCAATATGAACACGTCGATAACGTATGATTTTGTATAATGCACACAAATAAAGTTAATTGTTCGACTAATACAATACTCTTTATGCATCTAAATAAATAATTGTACATAAAAGATACATTAGCTAAAAGAACAAAAGGCGTTTTTATTTTGACCTATAGATGCGTTCCTTCATTGTGGCCAGAAGAAAACAAGGTAATTGCCCAGAATTCACTCAGCGTTAGAGGTAATAAAAACCAATTTTTGAAAAGTTGGTGATTAAATGTCTTCCTGTGTGTTCACGTTCATTTTCTTTCTTTAGGTAGGTACTGCATGAATACATTCGTAGGTATTGAGTAAACGCTTTATCGCCAATTTTTACTGTCGTGATGTTCAGTGTATGGTCCATAGATAGACATAATATGTGGTATGATTACAAACGGCGTCGTCAGTTTCTAAATGCTCGCTATTTTGCGTTTTGCCGAAGGCTATCTAAATTTTTAGATGCATTCGGCAAGTGCGCAAAAACGGAGTTTTAGAGTGACTATGGATTCAAATACAAGATATTTGTTTTTAGTGTTACGAGTGATTATATCATACATTAAAAATTGTATATTCTTATTTCTATGATTATTAATAATCACCGACCCTTGGTCAATGTAATAAAACTTGTTTTGGTTAGATTTGAGTTGATTTTTGGATAGGATGGGTTTTCTTGTATCCTGTCACCGGAAATATCTGCAAAGTGTTTGAAAAGATCATGCCTCCATGTCAGATGTAGTGTCATTTTGGAAAAATACTTCACAAGGTGCAATTGAAATGAAATGAAATGTTCATCAACAATTTTTGCTCTCGAAATGCTGAAATCGAATGACTCTGATATAAAAATGAGTGTGGCCCAGGAATAAATTTTAGTTCCTTTTTGTTCCTGACATATACACATAAACAATTTGCCCTACTTAGTGCAGAAACTTGCGGATATATACGGTTTGCTGGCAATATAAATGAGTTAACAGTAAACTTTCCGCTGTTTTGAACTGGTTCAGAATTAACAATCTTTTATTAAATGCAAATAAAACCAAATGTACTAAATTCATTCTTTCCGACGTGAGGCAAGTTCATTCGATATAGGTGGTTGATAAAAACTTAGGTTTTAATTATGACACAGAATTTCTTGGTATTACAATTGACTAGAAATTACAATGGGACCCCATATAACTAAGCTGGCTGGTAAACTTAGTTCTGCTACTTATGCAGTCAGCAGAATCAGACGATTGACAGATGTAGTTACCGCACGGCTGGACTACTTTAGTTATTTCCACAGCAATAATCATTATCATAGTGTATATAATTGTCATAGTGTATATTATTATGGGGTAAAGCTGCCGATATAGAGACAATTTTCATTTTACAGAAAAGAGCTTTTCGTTCAATTTACGGAATGGATCCTAGGGACTCACGAGAAGTTTTCAAAGAAATAAATATTTTAAAGAGAATCAAGAGGAAGATAGTGCGCTTTCGCAAGATTTAATATAATTTTATAGCCTACATAATATTACAGCATTTTTTTTTTTATTTATTTATCAAAGAAGATTATTTTATATAAATTTTATAAGAATAATTTTACTCTTCGCGCGAATTGAGTAACAACACAACCAAAACAAAATAAAAAATATACAAAAACAGAAATAAAAAGAAAAATCATTGAAACCAAACGAATCAATAGAATATAGACAACTTATTTATTACTCGTACACATGTTAACTTTAGGTAATTTATCACTTTGCTACAACAGATTTGATTTAAATTTTACGCCAAGAAAAAAAGCAACGGTACGTTTCATACCATTTAGATGGAAATAAGAGTACAGCCTTCCTTATGTGATATAGTTCTCGTAGCCAATCGTCTCTGGCGTTGCAGTCCAGAGGCTACACTCACGCTTTACCGATACCTTAACTACCTACTAGGCCTTACTTAGCGAACCTCATTCCCAGAAATATTTAGCAAAGATTTTATTCCACAACATATACTCATACGCAAAAAGTCATTACATATACAGAAAGACCAGCCCCATTACCACCAACTCTTATTGCGATTCAATAACTGGATAAAATGCTTATTCATACCAATGAATAAGCGACTCTATTTGAAATGAAATAGAGTCGCTTATTCACTGGTATGAATAAGCAATCTATTCAATTATTGAATCGCAATAAGAGATGGTGGTAAGGGGGCTGATTCTTTTTTTTTTTTATTTATGTATTTTACGGATTTTTCGGCTATAAATACAAGTACTTTTTGTTGCGTCAACAGTAAAAACGGGCTTCCATTATCATACTTCCGATGCTTTAATAATAAATTTTCCATTACAACTCACTCACATTCGCAATTTCCAAAGTCACAATCCGTAGACTACAACAATAATATCAAACGTTACAAAATGGCGCCCTTCAATAAATAATTCAACGGATTGGCAGTATCAAACGGTTGAACAAATGGAAACGTGGTTCTGGTTTACGCAAATAAATGAAAATTCATCCGAGCAAACAATAGACTCCTCACTCGTACGAAAGTAAACATCTTATGCGCCTTTGAAAATAGCTTTCATGAGCCACGTAAATTAGATTAGCAGAGGAATTTTCATCTTCCAAGATGCCAGCGTTCTTAGTTCATTACAAAATTCGCAACAACGATATTAATATTCTCATTATTAAGATTAAATAGGCAGTAAAATATATTAATTTTCGATATAAAATTGGGTGAAGTTCTTCATCAAATTGAAATACAAGGGTTGAGTAATAAGCACAATTTGTTTAAAATAAAGTCATCATAATAAATTAAGGAACCGACTTAGTTGTAATTAACGTTTTTTAGGATTAACAACGAGTTTAACATTTTTTAGCGTTCCGTACCACAAAAGGAAAAACGGAACCCTTATAAGATCACTTTGTTGTCCGTCTGTCTGTCTGTCAAGACACTCTATGTCGAGAATGCGTGGAGGTATCAAGCTGAAATTTCAACAGTATACTCAGGTCTACGGTCCCATGAAGTTGTAAAAAATCAAACTGCTAAGTTTACGTAAAGAAAAAGATACGGCCGTTTATTCAGCAAAAAAGGCATATATCGACACATTCTCAAGGGAATCAAAACTCATAGGGTACTTCCCGTTGACCTAGAACTATGAAATTTTGCAAGTGGGTCATTATACGAAGTACAAGAAAAACTGTTCTTGTGTCATATTTAATTAATTATAAGTTATGTCAACAGTGAAATTAATCAATTTAGTTTATATCTGTGCCTATTTATCGAAAACATAACAAATTCAACCACATCTTATTTATAAACTCGTAAAAAAATTAAAAATAGAGGCTCTTGTCATACTCCGTGAACTGTTCGGAAGACATGTTTCGTCAAAAAAGCTAAAAAAATAAATAACGTAATACACTTTATTAAAATTAAATTATATTATCTGTTTCTAGACATACCAATGAATATCAAAACACATCGATATATTTTTTCCTTTTAATAAATTCATATTTGTAGCTGTTATACGGGTGTTATCAAAATTAACATCAATTCTGTGAACCGCTATTTTCATCCAAAAAAAAAATTTATCTACTAAATCATTACTCTAATTTCCTGGCGACACTACTCTTTACTGTTAGTTCAGTTATGTGTGTCCACAAACGAGAAGGGTAATTTCTGTGAAGTTTTATTAAAAAAATATAAGCAATATACGGTTTTTGTCAAGTTTGTTCCATCAATTCGGTTAAGAAAGATTTTTGATAAGTAATTACGTATTTTATTTGCCACCATAGCTCATAATTAATGCTATGAGGACTAATATTGGTTGAGGTTATAAATAGTTAGGCTACTTCTAAAACCAGGATGTGGCTTGATTTTAAAAACGATTCGTCAAACCCGTGATCATCACTTCCGTGAACTCGTTGTTCACAGAAATGACAGGTTTCACGGAAATGATAGCACTTTTAAAATAAATAGTATTAGGACTTAAAAACGCTCGTGCACCGGCTACTTCCAGTTAAATTAATTGTTGGCCTTTATAATCTATACTTATAATTTGATATTTTCTAAAAAACCATTCATGTTCACGGAATTGATGGGTTTCACAAAAATAACGTTTTGTTTGTTTATTTGTGTCTGATAGCAAAATAAAACTTATACACTGGTTGTGTAGTTTTGCTGTGGTTGTGGGCATGTTATTTTTTCGTATTAGGTACAGACAAAAATGGCAAAAACAAGAAAGAAGATGTCAGATGAAGAAAGAAAGGCTAGGAGAAGAGAGCAAATAAAGCTTAGTGTGCGTCGACAAAAACACAAACAAGATTTTACAGGAAGAAGTGAAAAGGAAAGACGGAGAGAGATATCACAAGAAAAAAGAAAAGGGATTACTTAAAACTATAAAAGATTATACACCTCGGCAACAAATAAAAATACTAAAATACTGTTTAGATGATATCAAAAGTATAGTTCCTTATTTAACAAAAATGCATTTTTTGAGTGATGGGCCAACTACTCAATATACGAGTATAAAACAATTAATTGTAACTGTCAAATATTTCAGTTCAATGTTTAGTGCTGACGCTGTTTTGTGGCAATACTCGGAGTGTGGCGATGGAAAAAGAGCCTCAGACTGTGTAGGTGGCTACTTAAAAAGAACTGCCGATCGACGAGTGGCTTTGGGGGATGACATACCAGACTATCCAACTTTGATTACTTGTTTACAAAAAAACTGTCCTTCGGTTAAAGTAATACCAGTAAGTGATCATTGTATTGAGTCAATAGAGAATATTTTAAAGAATAGTGATATAAAACCCTTTGAAGGCACAATGAAAGTGCACCAAATTATATGGGTAAAAGAACGCCAGAATGTTCTTCAAGCCAGGCGGCTTACTTGCTTGAAATGTCCTTTAAACATCACCTGTCTTCATTTTGGACTAAGGAAAATAGCTATCTAATGAAAATGGTCATCTGATCATAACTCCAGTGATACAGACAATATATTTGTTTAATATCACAAAAATGACGTACCTGTTCAATGTTATTTCCGTGAACAAGAATGTTTGATTTTTTATTTCTGTTTCAAAATAATATTTTGTGTTTTATTTTGTCTTGGTATAATTATTACTGATAAAACTTTTAAGTTACATATGTTAAACTCATGTCTTTATATTAATTATTAATTAATGATCAGTTCCATCATTTCAGTGAACACATGCGCCACTTCTGTGAGCACCAAAAAATGTTTTTTCTGAGATTTACGTATTAAACTCAATTAAAATTTTGTTTTCTGCAGTGATTATAATATTTATTTTTATTTTGCAAGACATGAATCTTTAAAACCTATAAAATCCTAATTTTTATTTTTGTAATTTAAAAAATGTTGTTCTGTATAATGACCCAAGTGACATCGTTATAGACTACAGTCTACAAGGACAAGAATAAGCCTCAAAACTTTGTAATTAAATCTTAAAAAATAGGTGTCTTTATTTTTATAGGGGAAGGGAAATTTCAAATTGAAGCTACTAGTTCAAATGGAGTATCATATGAAAGGCCTTGATGTGCACATTGCAAAATATATTTTATTTATTTTTCCGACGCATTATTTCTTATTTATAAAGAAAAGTATCAAATTTATAATGATCCTACGCACGAAACCCTCGGTAGGCCAGTCCGACTAGCACTTGTCCGGTTTTTTTTTTATTCTAAATCAACACATATTCATACCACTAGAGCTGAACCGCTACGCTGATCACGAGGCCAGGGTTTTCAAGCCACCCAAAGGCCGCTTGGCTTAATGACTGTCATCTAATAATAACAATCAACAGTAGGTATATTTGTTATCTCTGGATATCTTGGCTATGAAGCCGAATTAACTGCATGACCAATATTTGATCAAATAGGTCCTAATAATATTTATATGGCCCCACCGCTGGAGCACCTTCTTTTGTATAGAAAAATAATTTCGAAAATTGTTTCTTACACACGGGCGTCAAAGTTTTGTTTTACCTGCCGCTTTGTGTACTTTGGTTTAACTCCCGTTATACGCTTTGTGGGCACTATCCCGGACATATTAAAAAATAAACAGTCGAGTCGAAAACCTTCTGCTTTAACCTGCTTTATAATTTATGAGTACAAGAAAATTTAACGTAACAACATCGACATCCTCTTATGTATAATAAACATATGGAAAGTGATTGAACAGACCAGTCGGACACGAAGGGAATGCCTCCCGAAGTTGAGAATATGTGGGGAGAATCAGATTCTAGGCTCATATTCCAAATTAAAATCAACGAGTTTTTTATAGAGATAGTAGGAAAAAATAGACGTTTGTATGAAAAAAAATTAGATTCCTTTGTTGCTTTTTGTTTTCCTTCAACATTAAAACTTAAAACCATGACAAATTTATCATTTTTTTAATGTTCGGTTATATTATTAATTTATTTCAATTATTTTTGCATACCTTATTATATTATCAAACCTTATTGTATTATGCATAATTAAATACGGGATTTATGGTTTCATATCTTTGGAGAGTACGTTAAGCCATTGGTCCCGGCTGTTGTCATTAGATGACAGTTATTAAGCCAAGTCCGTGGCCTTTGGACAGCTTGAAAATACTGGCCTTACGACAACCCGCATATAAGCAGTGTGGTGGAATATGCTCTAAACCCCCTTCGATTGGAGGAAGACCCGTATCCCAACAGTGGGATGATTATGTTGATGCCGATTTTGACAGAACAGAACTGACAATATCTGTAAATTATTTTTATGCAAAATATCAAGTCGCTTAATCGATGTGCTTGTAACCATTTAACTCCTGTGAAAAATAGAAGCTCTGGCGAAAAGAGAGGTAGGGAGCGTAATTGAAAGCTTCCCGACTGGGGAATGTACCTCCACCTCACAGAATCCCGTAGCCAAATAACGGTTCCCTTGAGGGCTGTTGTTTTGCTGCGAGTGAGTGAGGTCACCAGAAAAGAACGAGATGCTGCGATGGCAGCGGGGGTGGCGGCGCGCGAGCGATATTTTATGTTGCTACGGTACCTGCTTCACATCAGGCGGGATGTATGCTTGTCTGCCACCCGACGTAGTATAAAAAAAAATTGTCTGCCATCGCCACCGAGTTGTGAGTTTATAAGTTGTGCATATGATATAACAAAAAATTGTACAGCGAATACAAATAGGCCGAAAAAAATAATAATTAAAACAGTAAAAATTGAAAGAAAGACATTGGGGATGAACGAAGAATCTGTGGATTTGGGATGAAACAGAATTAATATTTATTTCTCCACAGGAACATTAGAAATAATATTTTATTCATTGACTTTATGAAAATTTCTGTCGCACTCACATCACCATCTACTTAGCAACTCTCCCTATTATTATTTAACGTTTAAAAGTGTAGGAACAGACATAATCGCCTTTGTGTTAAGACTTATTGCCGAGTTGAAAGCTTTTGCAATCTTTTCAGACACACTTTTATAATAAAAACCGCAACACTCGAATTATTTATCGTCGCCATTAAGAATATTCGCGCCGCATTTTACTCATTCACTGGAATATTTCATTTCGAGCATTTATGATTTGGCTTTAAACGCTCTTAAATCTTAATACAAAGCTAATAAAAACGAGGTGGGTGAATCTGTTGCATAAATTTTATCATAAGTATGTATTTTTCGTATGGTTCGCATCATTGAGTTTATGAGAATAAATATTTGCCTTTGTGCACTCTATGAAACTGGTTCGAAACTTTCTTCTCCCTATTAACACCAAATCTTTGCTAGCGCATACTCTTCTACTTCCGCTCCTAGATTACGAAGATACTGCATATCTGTACCCTTCGGAAGATTTGATGAATAAATTGGAGCGAATACATAAAAAAGAGGAGGTCGATGGCGTCGTTGCACGTCAGTCTAATCGAACACTCAAGTAAAGCAACGTCGACAATAGTCTGCCTATGGATGGGTATATTTATCTCGAACTCCTCCGTGCGTCGGAGGACACGTTAGGCCGTCAGTACCGGCTGTTCTCATTAGATGACAATCGTTAAGCTACCTAAATCAGTGGCCTTAGGGCTTGAAAACACTGGCCTCCGCCAACCCGCAGTTGAGCAGCGTAGTGGAGTATGCTCTAAAACCCCTTCGATTGAGAGGAGACCCGTAGCCCAACAGTGCGATGATTATGGGTTGATGCCGACGAATACATTTGTGTATCAGATATGTTTTTGTCTTGCATAAATCAGACCCTATAACTGAATATAGTAATCGGCTTAATTTACTACCAGTGCGGCAGCTTAGGAGTTTCCATATCCTCAGTCTCCTTTCCCAAGTCCTCTTTTATCCTTCGGCACCTCACTAACTGCGGGAAAGATTCACGTTTCGCGTTTTCGATGACCAGCTACGGTCGAGCAATAATCCCTTTCGAAGTATTCCTGTCTCCAACTCCTATTCCTACATCCTTCGCGTGCTACGTGTATATGCAATGTGTCTTTGGAACTAACTCCCAGAGAATGTCAAAATGTCACCAAATTGAGGAAGCTCTTAATTAGCACTCCTAATATTTTGTGTTAGTAATGTTTTCTCATTCATTTATATATCCTGGATCTTATAGTATATACAGCGTGTCTTTTAAAGTTTGTGATGTTTATATCAATTAAAAAAATTCAAAACCATTTCTGTTTACGTGTATAGGCTACTGTGGTTTTACGTGTATATTTTTTTTATATGAGAGGGGGGCAAACGAGCATATGGGTTACCTGGTGGAAAGCAATCGTCACCGCCCATGGAGATCAGCGACACCAAGGAGTCACCGATCCGGTGCCAGCCTTTTAAGGGAAATGTTATTAAAGGCACCCTTGTCGTAGTTATTCGGAAATACCGCTGAGGGAAGTTGATTCCACAGTTTCACTGTTCGTGGTATAAAATGTCTTAGGACACGTACTGTAGTAGATCGCCAATTATCAAGATGATATGGATGGAATTTTAATTTATGGCGAGTTGTACGATAGTGGAATTCAGCGGCAGGTATCAAATCAAATAACTCATCCGAGCACTCCCCGTGATATAATTTGTATACAATGCAAAGATACGCTACAACTCTGGGTGTAGAGTCCAATCAAATAAAAAATATTACTCGTACATATATTATTTATATTATTTAATTACTGTTTTTTTTTCTTCAATGAGATATATATAATACACGCTTCTATTAATTCTTAACAAATTATAAGTATCCTTTCAGATTTTCTTTGGTTGATTGGAAGAAATCCCAAGTGGAATAAGTCCGCCATTCATGTTAAAGTCTCTTTTATATCATGTATTTTATGATGAAATGATATGACGATGATAGTCGTTATGTCTTTGGGCAGCTTGAAAACACTGACCTCCACCAACCCGCAGTTGAGCAGCGTGATGGAGTATACTCTAAACCTCTTCGATTGAGGAGAGATCCGTATCCCAACAGTGGGATAATTATATATAATCATGGATTGATGCCGTTCAATAACACTGACAAGCGCAACGGCGCCTTCGAGGTCCTCACTGATTTATATAAAAGTTAAATAAATATATAAAAGTTCAACAGCTGGAAAATAAACCTAAACACATTATCTCGTAAATGTCGTTCAATAATGTTCCCATTCTTATTTCGTCATGTAGCCTCCGAGGTGCGAGCTTGCTCCATCCGGGGCCAATTTCACGGGCCGTCGTTCGTCGTACTCGCTTCTGTAATTCGTTCGCGACAAGCAAATATGCCTAACGCGGCGCTGAAAAATTTCATCTATTACTTTATTCAAACAATGTTCCGTCTAATTTCCTTGCAGTGCTCCCTTGACGTTAAATATGAATTAGGTTGACTGATGTTTTGTTTATGAGAATAAATGTAGCATTGTTGTGTGTGTATTTAAATTATCTATGTAAACCTTTTTTATTTTTGCTTTATCGTAAATTACGATCTAGTCAACTTTCGCTAAGTATCGCATCGCATTCACGGAATTAGCCCGAAAATAAAAACATTTCTGTATAATATAATGTATAATAAGTCTTTTATTTTGAAGTACTATAATATTACATCCGTACAACAGCACATCAAACTTCTCAAAGGGGCATCTACGCATTGGATCTATATCCCCGCGCACGCCTATAAAATGACCGGGCAAAATAAAATCTCTTTTTAATCACGGTTGATTATTTATTATTTTATTTTATTTATTAAGAAAACCAAGAGCTTACATAATTATGGTTAAATAATATACATGTATTATTAGATCGTAATGCTAATGATAGGTTTTGCTATTAGAATATTAATCAACATTCAAATATTCTTATGACGTTAAAGTTTATAAAGCTTGTTATAGTTGGCAGTAGAAAAATAATTTTGTATCAAATTACATGAATAATAATAGATACAGATAATATAATAAGTAATAATAATAATTGTAATATATCCTGGAACGGGTCACGACGGGTGTAGAACACTACATCAAACTTCTCAAAGGAGCCTCTACGCGTTGGATCTATATCCCCGCGCACGCCTATCAAATGACCGGGCTTGACCCATGATCAATAGGGAGATATAATATAATAATAATATTTTATTGTACACACAACCGTGTAGAATAAAATACTTACGTATTTACATTATTATGGTTTTGCTACAGTATGTACACCGTAGCCACACCATACAAATGTCGCGTTGTTGACTACTACATAGACGGTAACGTCTGTACAGCGCGTTTATAAGCGTATGTGCGTGCGGCGCCATACAAACTGTTCCAGATTTGTCTCAGAGGGAAGGTGAGGTCGATACGAGAGAGCGGCAGGGAGTGGCCGTACTGTACGTAGTACTATTACTTATACTATGCCGTAATTCAGTGTGCCTCTTGGCATAAGCCTCCTCCAACACTGTCCACTGGGTCCTCTCCACGGAGTACCCGACTGTGGAGAGTTCGCAGGGGGAACTACGGGTCCCCCTGTTTGGATCAGGGTACCTCGGGGACTGGCGGCAGCCCAATTTGCCAGTCATGGGTTCGGATTCGAGGTGGCTTTATGTGCGTGTAATCACTCACGCGCATGTGGTTTAGCTACAGAGGTCGGGCATGTTCGTCTGCCTGGCCATATTGTCGGCCGGGCGCTCGGCCTCGCGCGTAGCGAGTTGGTTATCACTGGCCTAAGGCGAAGGGCGGCCGCCACAGTGGTTCTCAACGGGGCTTGGAGCGGCCCTTATAGCGGCCGTCGGCTTCCCAGCTGACGTCGCGGCTCGGGTACTTGCCTGCTGAGCAAGGAGGTTGACGGGCGTTCGCTTCCGTCACCCCTGTCACCCTACCGTAGGCTCGGGGTAGGCGTTTCTTCTTTGAAGGACGTCGGGAAGTGAGCGCGCCTTATACAGCTCCGGTACCTGTCATGGAAATCAGGGAGCCGGCTATCCGGCGCCCCAGTGTGGGTACAAACACTAGGCGCGCTTGTACTTGTACTTGTGCGCCGGGATGTGAGCGTGCCATACAGCTCCGGCTACCCATCATGGAGAATGGGGAGTGGTAGTAGGGCCCCGATGCTTCTCGGAGCGTCGGTCGCCACGAGCTACTCGACTTAAGAGTACGTAAGTAGCCTGTATGCAGGTGAAAGCGGAGTAAGACCTGCTACTGCTACGCTTGCGTGCTCGGTTGGTTTACCGAGCGCAAAAGCGGTGCAGGTAAAGGTCCTCTCGTCTGGTTGATTTACTGGACGAGAGACTCGCATCCCCCGTGATATAACCGGAAGGTTGGCACACGGGGCGCATTAGCTGTTAGGTATAGGGTGCGTGTCCACTGGGTCCTGTCACGTGCTACCCTTCCTCAATGATGTGCTGCTGTTAGTCTCAGGTCGTCTTCCCATCTTGTTGCCTGGTGACCCCTACTTCGCGTGTCATCTCTGGGACACCAGTCAGTGACCGTCTTCCACCACTTATCTTGTGGCTGACGTATCATGTGGCCTGTCCATCTCAATATAATGTAGTATTGTTTTTAGGGTTCCGTACCTCAAAAGGAAAAACGGAACCCTTTTAAGATCACTTTGTCCGTCTGTTTGTCTGTCAAGACCCTCTATGTCGAGAATGCGTGGAGGTATCAAGCTGAAATTTGAACTGTATACTCAGGTGTACAGTCCCATGAAGTTGTAAAAAAATCAAACTGCTAAGTTTACGTAAAAAAAAAGATGCGGCCGTTTATTCAGCAAAAAAACGCATATTTTGACACATTCTCAAAGGAATCAAAACTCATAGGGTTTACTCATCATATATCATATAACATCAATCCCGTTGACCTAGAACTATGAAATTTGGCAAGTAACATAGTTATAGACTACAAGTACAAGAATACATCTCAAAACTATACATTTGTAATTAAGTCTTAAAAAATAGGGGTCTATATTTTTTTATAGAGGGTCGAAATTTCAAATTAAAGATACTAGTTCAAATGGGGTATCAGTTCCAGTAGCAGTGATACAATTTAGTAACTGGGGCCAAGTAATTGTACATATATGTGCTTGAAGTAGTGTACAACAACACATTCAGTATTATATAAATGGTTCTTCGTAGCCTCGAGATCAACGTAGCATTCGTAGCTCTACGCCGTAGTGCTACGGATAATACTACCCGGCACCCTAATTACACTGTTAAGGTCATGGCACATTATACCGGCACCGCAACTGCACAGCTCCAGCACGGCATCATCGCCTCGAATTTAGGCTACCGTTAGCCGCCAGAGCTCTAACTACGCGTCAGACGCGACGTGCAAGCTTGCAGTCCCCGCGCCTGCTGCGAGTTGCAAGCTGACAGTCTCGAAACCGTTTTGCAGAAACGGGTATCTGCGTAATTCTTCTATGCGTTTTTCTTTATTCATAGGAAGCAAAGCGTTTCTACTTGATCATATCTGATTCGATAGAGAAAGGATGTAGCGAGGCGAAAATAGGTCTTCAGTTTAAGTTATTAACGAACATGTTCAACTTTATCGGTAGCGCTTCAGGGTTTCTAACCTAAACAGTATTTCCAGTACCACTATACAAAGCTAAAGTCTGATTTCGAAATAAAGAAATTCAGTTCTTCATTGGCGATTGAGCACCAATTCGGCATCATTATAATAACTATTAATATTTTTTAGACACATTTATTAATATTATTTGTTTTATGATTCCATTAAACACTGTTTGTTAAATCATTCCATATCGTACTAATATTGACATAAACTTTGTATAAATAAACACACTACATGTAAATATTGTATGTAGTTGAAATACAGACAAATATGAAACCGTGCAATGAGCAATACAATAGACAAATGTACATATTGCTCGAAACTCAGCCATTACCTCTCAATTAGTTTAGTTAAGTCGAGTATACGCGGTGCAGGCATCCCAGCATAAATTAGTCTTGTTAAGTGCAGTACAGGAATTTAATCCTCATATTTCGTCTGCTCCGGGGTTCGGCATATCTTTTCAGGTCTACAATGAATTCTATATGAGCTAATTATCTTGGTGTAATTTCAACTTAATATCAAAACCTCAAGGGTTAATTTTGCTTGATAACGCGGAATATGTAACGTTTTTCTATAATACTGTTTTGAGCAACCTATTGGGTTATTCCCGACTTTATTACTAGATAGGGAAGGTTCATTTTATACACATATAGTGTTGGTGTATATCCCTATTTAGAAATCAATGAAAGTATGTTTAATGTTGCTCATTACTTGGCGAATGAAATCGGATTACCAAACGGCAACTAAGCTTGAACTCTGACTAAAATAGTAGGCTTTTAATTTTAGATGAACTATCTGTAATAAGTGTTCTTATATTCTAAACATTCGATATTACATTATATCTGGACGAGCTCGGTGGTCGAATGGTTAGCAATGGCCACTTTGACTCTGAGGTCGCGGGTTCGATTCTCGCACAAGACAAACATTTGTGTGCATGAACATGTCTGTTTGTCTTGGTCTGGGTGTTTTCTATGTATTATAAGTATATATTTACAAAAAAAATGTATTTAAGTACATTTATCAGTTGTCAGTACCCATAACACAAGCCTTCCGTTTAATTTGGGACTAGATGGCGCTGTGTAAATTGTCCAGAAATATTTATTTATTTATGTACAAAATCCATTGATACCTAAAATAGGTACACAGGTATATAATTTGGAATACAGGTATATAAGAAAGATTTTAGGGTTTATAGTCTCACCAAAATTTATTTTGTTTTCTGGGGCAATGAAGCAAATAAGATAGTTATGTAAGCTAGCCATGACACTTGGACATGACATGTTTCAGTAGCCTGGACTCTGACCGTTAGGTTGATCCATAAATTGAAAGTCGCACAGCAAGCGATGGAGAGAGCTGTGCTCGGGATTTCTCTTAGGAATCGAATCGTTCATCCAAGGATATTTACCTACCAAGTTCCTTGGATTAAAACCAAATAGTTTTATAAATTATAATCCAACCGTTAATGTAAAGTGCGTCCATCCAAAGGAACTCACAAGGTTTAAGCACTACTTTAATGTTAATACCAGACAAGATAATTATTATTATCGAATAGTTTTACGATAAGTCAGCAGGTGTATAAAAACATTAGCTACTTTATTACTTCACTAACTCGAATATTTTTATTAGATCCTTTGTCTGGACCGGTACCGCGTCGATTTCTTAGTTTTTAAGAGCGTATAATGCTGGATTTTGCCCATAGCTAAGGAAAATTAGGTTTACTTTTATTATCATATCAGGTGATAGACAAGCATACGGTCTTCTTGATATGAAGCGTTAACCTAATGCTTACAATATAAACTTAATACATAACTATAAATACATTAATTATCTTTCTGTACTGTACTCAAGTGGGCAAAGCCGCAGGCAGTAGTTAGTAAGTATATAATATTTTATAAAGTCGAAAATTAACCAGCATTTAATACTGCTGCGTAGTCCACACAAGTTAACCCCTTTATAGGGGCTCTAAGTGAGAATTAAACACTTATTCGAGACAGCAATTCGCTACACCTATCAAATTGTATTTAGAGGACACAAAATTAAGTTGGGGCCGCCGAGTATTTGAGCACTTGAGCTGAATTGTATAGGGTTTGTAAAGTCAAGCAAAATAAGAGGATGTCCGCTGCAAAGGCGAATAAACCTACACGATTCTAGAAAAAAATAGAATGTCTTTAATTATTAAATCTTTTAAAGGCTTTGCGGCTCTGGACTCAATATATATAATAGATATCCTTTAGAACCCGTGTATGTGTTATTTCTTTATCTTATTCGTGGCTTCAAGGACATACCAAAAAAAATCGTCAGAATCTTCTTGTTCCTTTATTGCTTGGAATAACTCAACAGTAAAACCGATAGTGCAATAAGATTTCGTAGGATACCCTCTAGCCCAACACGTTGTGCACGTGAGGCGAAGTCCAGCTTCTTAAATACTAGAATATACAGTCATTTGCAAAAGTGCGCATACAATTTGCGAAATAAATCTCTTGTTCGCTTACAATAGCGAGCAAGTGATTTTAGTCTTTAAGCTATATAACTTAAAAAGTATATACTTTTGCAAATGTCTATGAAGACACGCCGGGTAAACTGAACATCTTATTTGAAGCAGCAGCACTCACAAAAGTGTGAACTTAAGGAACATAAAATACAATGTAAGACGAAGGCAAGAAGTCAGGAGTTTACAACCCGCTTGTTATCATCCCATAGAACATGCATTAATATGTTCTGTAAGCTGAAGGGTTCGAATTTGAGTTTAGGTTTGTTCGAAAGTTTGTTTGAACACGCAAATCTCTGTAATTACCACATGGAGCTGAAAATATATTTCTACATATAGCACATCCTTAAGGTAGATTCGTATTTTATATATATTTCAGTATTTTCTTCTAGGTATAACATAAGTCAACTACAGGGCAACTTAAAGGGTTTCCCTCGATTTTTCTGGGATCCCATCATCAGACCCTGAATCTTCTACATATATAAAATTCAAAGTCCTGACTGACTGATGTATCAACGCACAGCCCAAACCGCTGGGTCTAGAGATTCCAAACTTGGCACGTAAGTTCTTTATGATATCTAGGGGTACATTAAGAAAGGATTTTTCAAAATTCATTCCCATACAAACTTTGGACCCCCGTTTCACTAAACGGGGGTCCAAAGTTTATATGGGGAAACAAGATTAGTTAGACTATTTTATCCGAAACTTTACACGAGTACTTCTATAGATAAATGAGTAAAAATGTGTTTTAGGATTTTTCAATATTCAACTCCTAAAGGGGTAAAATAAAAACGCCTGAAAATCGTCATTGTTATTATTGTTTATCGGGTCGCTGATTACGAAAACAACAAAGATTTTAAAATTGAACGTGGGTAACGTGACAATCACCTCCCATGGGGGTTGAAATGTCTAAAATGGGTTGAGAAACTCTGAAAATTTGAGTATTGTTTTTATGGTTTATCGGGTCGCTGATTACGAAAAAACAACTATATTATAATCAAACGTAGCCGACGTGACATAAATTCACTCCTGTGGAGGTGCGATAGGGTTGAAATGTCATAACATCAATATGGGTGTTGATGCTATGGTTTTCTGGGAGGTCAATTACGAAAATGCCTTCGATTTGGAAATATAACATAGTAGACACGAAATTACTTAAAAAGATTTCTTAAATTTTACCTCTA
Organism: Hypsopygia costalis; assembly: GCA_937001555.2. Classification (NCBI taxonomy): domain Eukaryota; kingdom Metazoa; phylum Arthropoda; class Insecta; order Lepidoptera; family Pyralidae; genus Hypsopygia; species Hypsopygia costalis. The sequence goes on from OW443329.2 coordinate 23,281,797, forward strand.
AGAGGGTGAAACGGAGGTCCAAAGTTTGTATGGGGAAACGAGGTTAGTTGGAGTATTTTATCCTAAACTTTACACGAGTACTGGTAGAGATAATTGAGTATATACCTGTTTCAGGATTTTTTTTAATATAACCCCTAAAAGGGTAATATGGTATCAAAAAATTAGAAAATCATCATGTGTATTGTTTTTATGGTTTATCGGGTCGCTGATTATTACGAAAACAACAACGATTTTAAAATTCAACTTGGCGAACGTGACCATCATCCCCTATTGGGGTGTGATGGGGTTGAAATGTCTAAAATGGGGTGAAAAGGTCTGAAAATCATCATGGGTATTGTTTGTATAGTTTATCGGGTCGCTGATTACGAAAAAAAAAACAACTATTTTATAATACAACATGGCCGACGTGACATAAAATCATGATTGATTTTATGTCATGTTTTACCTCTAATAAGGTGAAACGGAGGTCCAAACTTTGTTTGGGAAAACGAGATTAGTTAGACTATTTTATCCTAAAATTTACATGAGTACTTCTATACATAAATGAGTAAACACGTGTTTGCCCCGATTTCACGCGAGCGAAGCCGCGGCGATAACTGTTTGGTGAAAATGAGACCACCTCGCAATCACACCCTTTCAAATAAAAAACAGAATTTGACCATACGTGCTTATAAAATTTAAAGATTTCCCTTGATTTGCCTGGGATCATCAGATACGTGACTTGGTAAATATGGGACCACCTTGCAGTCATACCCTTTCAAATAAAAAAATAATTATGAAAATCTGTTCACAATTCGCGAACATAACGAAGAACATACATACAAAAAAAAACATTTAGTCGAATTGAGTACATCATCCTTTTCTTGAAGTCGGTTAAAAAAATGTAGTTTGTTCTTTGAAGATCTCGGTCTGCAATATTTTTGTTAAGTGTTATACCTGGGTTAGGGGCTCATGTACAGAGAAACTTTCAGTTTTTATAACAACGAAAGTCTGTCAGTCACGCCTAAGAGGCTATAAGATACTAAGTAACAAACATATTGTGTAATCATTATTCAGTTTACGGGTATTGTCTATCGCATTGCAAACGTTTATGTTTGGAATACTATAGCATTTCACAATGTCTCCAATGATTTCCACCATTTACGTTTTTCGCATCTGGCCACTTCCGTCCCGAAGAGATTTGTCGCCTATTATGCGGTACCAGTTTCCTCCATCTGCCATCCCTGACACAACAAACGCAGCCGGCCCTGCCACTTCAAATTGCTGAAAAATCGGAGAGTTTTATCGACCACTTTGGTTCCAAATTTAATTTCGAATCGATCGCATGCAATCCCTTAAAGAAATACCAAGCATGGCTCTCTTGGTCACTCTCTGCCTGATTAGCCTGTTGACCTGCTAGATGGTCAGAATCCATGTCTCTACCTAGCATCTTAGGTATCTATACCGCAGATTTTTATAGCAAGTCTGATAGGGAAAATGTCTCTATCTCACAGAATATCGCACCCAGATAACAATACCTTTAGTGATTGTTGTGTTCCTGTGAGCGTGTTCACTAGAAACTATAGCAACCGCTTTACCTCAGGCGGATCATATACTTGTTAGGCATGGTATAAAAAAGTCCTAACATGCTTAATAGTCATTATAACAAAATGCGCAATGTACTGAAGTAGCAGTGAGTGGTAAAACACAGAAAACTAATCAAAACTTTCACTAACATTGTGTTATATTTTCATTTAGTATCTAGACAATCTTGCGACAAGTAATGTTATACCCCATATATTGCCAGCAATGGACTCACAAAAATCTTAAAGCCTCTTCATACTATAGTTGTAATTTCCTCGCAGACGAGCCTCGCGACAATCCCTCCCGACTTATCTTTGTTCCTTCACAACACTTTCCCTTGGGCGTGCTCCAGGCATACTTATAAACGCAGCTGAAACCATTCCTAAAATTACTGTGATTAAGTTCATTTTTCTTTGCTTTGACTCTGGGAGATATATCTAAGAGACGCAACTCTGTATTTATAAGGCAACTTCACAACTTTTGTAGTCGCTTCCATTTCACACACCACTAAGCCTGCTGGTTTGTTTTGTTTAGTTTTATTATGTTCTTAAATATAGGTTGAACTCATAGGTGGTTAGTAAAATAGCACAATCGCGTATGCCTGTTATATATAGTTTTATATTATTTATTATTTACTTTGAACGAGGCCTATGTAGATGGTGATAATATTTACAATTTTAATAAAATAACCCGTATAATAAAATTGTCCCAAAAGTAAGTATATAATGATTATTTCTCCGCTAACTCGTAGTTGAGCAGAGTGGTGGAGTGGAGAGAATAAGGATTGTCGACGACTCATATAGTTTTTGAAAAATCGTTCACATCCGAACATACACAGAACGCTGAGTATATATTTTTTTTATACTACGTCATGTGCCAAACAAACATACGGCTCGCCTGATGTCAAACGATAAACGCCCATAATATGAAATACCGCTCGCTCGCTGCAACTGCCGCTGCCAACGCAGCAACTCCTACCTTCCTGATGACCTCATTCACGAGAATTCTGCGCTACGCCTACGACAACCGACTTTACTTTATTACGATTTGTAGTGATGAACAAGGGCAACCTACAAACACACTTTAGCATTTCTGATAACAAATATTAATTAAGTACAATTAATACATAAGTTAACAATTTATAAAATCTAAATTAACACATTTATGTTATTTTAGGCGAGCTTATCTTTTTAAGAGATCTCTTCCAGCTAACCTGTGCTGTGGGAATGGTTTGTAAAATAACGAATATATACTGTTGCATAGTCTAAACAACATATCTATAAACATGTACACAAAATAATATGACGTATATGTTTGTACGCATATATAGATATTTAATTAATGGAACATTATTAGTACATGAGTAAAAAACAAGAGTACTAAAAGCCGAGCTTAGATTCAGAGCTTATAATAAAACCGACCTATTAAAATTGAGCACATTATATTTCACACAGTACAGCAAAGGCTGGCGTGTAATCAGCGGTAAACTTAGACCACAGCATAAATTTGAAGTAGACTCACTCCAACGGAGCTGGTAAATCGGTTAACTTAACGATCTCCACAATGCAAATTTGAATATTGGGTGTGTAACGAAACCTGATAGTATCGGCTTTCAGTATACTTAATATATAGATATTCCAATATTAACTATCCACTTCTGATGGCTCTACCGGCGTGGATTTATATCTACACTATGATTATAGATCATAATAGAACCACAGTATAAGTAATAGTACTACGTACAGTATGGCCACTCCCTGCCGCTCTCTCGTGTCAACCTCACCTCCCCTCTGAGACAAATCTGGAACCGTTTGTATGGAGCCGCACGCGCACACGCATATTCATCGTCATTGTTTATATAGTAGCAAACGACGCGACATGTGTATAGAGTGACCGAGGTGTAATAGAACAACGGATCCTATGCTAACCGCTAATGCGCCCCTTCCAGTTATATCACAGGACTGCGAGTCTCTCGTCTAGTAAACCATCTAGACGAGAGGACCTTTACCGGCAACGCTCTTGCGCTCGGTAAACCAGCACACAAGCAGATTGCTAGCAGGTCTTACTCCCCTTTCTCTTGCAAGCAGGCTATTTAGGCATTCTTAAGTCGAGTAGCCCATGGCGAACCGACGCTCGGTCTCCCAAACATCGGGGCCCTACCACCGGAGCTGTAGGCACGTTCACTTCCAGACGCACTACGTACTCCTAGTGTAACTGTACCCACACTTGGGCGCCAGATGGCTGTCTTCCTGATTTCCATGACAGGTACCGGAGCTGTATAAGGTACGCTTACTTCCCGACCCCCAAAGAAAGCATACCTCTCAACATCATAATAATAGAGGAGGATCATAATGGGGCAGTATTTTTGAAATTTTATTCGTAAACTATACAATGTATGATGATTGTGAATATTGATAAAAAATCGGAAATTTGTTATCTAGGTTTCTCAAAAGCCACTGTTTACTCCTGGAAGTCAGTGTATATAACAATGTGTGTACTTTCGGAAATAGAGAGGTCTCTCTTTGAATTTTCATGCAATCGTATATGCATAAAAATCCGTGAATTTATCGCTCTTTGTCAAGAATCACAAAAGTAGTACGAGACACTTTTGAAATATCTGAAATGCCTCATTCTAATCGTCCATCCGTTTGACAGATATTGAATGTCTTAATTAGTCAATTCTTCTTCTGTATCTATAAGGCAACTGTTACTGACTGTTCTATTAACGCATTGCTCAAACTACGGTTGCCTAATACTGATTGAAATTTAACATACAGATATGATATAGGTCGTCGTTGTCAAGCCGTATTCATCCCACTGCTGGGATACGAGTCTTCCTCAAACGAAAGGTTTGGAGAATACTCCACCACGCTGCTCAACTGCGGGTTGGCGTTTTCAAGATGCCTAATGGCCACTGACTTAGCTTAACGACTGTTATCTTATGACACCAGCCGGGACCGACGGCTAAACGTGCCCTCCGGAGGACGGAGAAGCTCGAGATAAATAAACCCATCCATGGACAGGCTACGGTCGATGTTGCTTAACTTGCGTGTTCAATTAAACTGACATGCGCAAGACTTGGGGTGTAAGTGGTTCATCAACATCTTTGAACCTAAGCCAACTTCACCTGCACGCGGTACACCCTGCTGAATGACAAACGAAGCTCTGGCGAAAAGAGAGGTAGGGAGTGTAATTGTCAGCTACCCTTCTGGGGTATGTACCTCCACCTCATAGCATGCCGCAGCCAAATAACAATTCCATTGAGGGTTTTTGTGTTCCTACGAGTGAGTGAGGTCACCAGAAAGGAAGGAGATGCTGCATTGGCACCGGGGGTAGCGGCGCGCGGGCGATATTTTATTTTGAGAGCGTTAATATGGCTATGGTAACCGCTTTACATCAGGCGGGCCGTGTGCTTGTTTGCCACCCGACGTAGTATAAAAAAAAAAATGACGCCATCGAGTTCCTCTTGGTGTAGGTATCCTATAAGAAAGGATTATTGAAAGTACCGGAATACGCGCGAACGAAGTCGGGAATACAAGCAAGTTTAAAGATAAAATAGGAATTGTTTGTTCACCCTGTACTACTTTACACTTTCTTTGTTGCACATTTCGTAAGCCCGCAAAAAATATATAGTACCAAAGGTTTTACTGCAAAAACCCGGTAGAACCCGTTACTTTCGACGTGCATCGCGTAAATTAGCTGCACGTAGCTATCGCGGTTGTTCTAATGTCCGTGATCTATGGCCGCCCGTTGCGAGAGACGTATAAATTGCATACGATTGCACGCCCGGACGAGTGTACTGTCGGCCCCGACGGCAAGCGTTAGATCCGATGACGTTAGCAACCCGGATCACAATAATGCCGAGCGTTGGCGAAGATATCCTTATTTGAGCTCTCTTTGTTTTGAATCTTTGATTTTGAACTCAGGGTAGTAGAATTTATTGGGGTTGTTACTTATTCTATTTCTATGTATGATGTCTATTTCTATGTTTGATATATTATTTCTATCTCAGTCGACTAAAGAACTGCAGATCAAATGTTACTCTTTGGCCTACGTATCGTTCTTGCCTCGTTATATTAATAATGGTATTTTGATTGCTGGCAATGCTACTGATCTACTGTTGTCTGTACCTTCATACATTTAGATACGTTATCGTAGTCGTAAACCCTTAATCATCCCACTACTGGGATACGGGTCTCCCCTCAAGAGTATACTCCTCTGCGCTGGTGAACTGTGGATTAGCGAAGGCCAGTATTTGCAAGCCAGCTAGAGGATACTGACTTGCTTAACGACTGTCACCTAATGACAAAGCTGGCAACGACGGCTTAACGTGCCCTCCGAAACACGAAACATTTAGATATGTCATCGTACATTTAGAAATACTTATGTCGTAACCAGACTGTAAATTGACTACATCATGAAATAATAGCATTTCATGAAATAGTACCCTGCCATCTGACAATATCGTGATGTTCCTTGACCTGAACTATGAAACAGGTAAATTTTACAGGAGTAAACGTTACAGTCTTCGGAGTATACTCTAATTTAGGGAGCCTCGTATTCCAGCAGTGGGATGTACGAGTATATGAGTTGATGCCGTAGCGTTAACGTTACAGTGGTAAGTATTCCAGCCCAAGCCAAGTGTAATTCGTAGCGTAACGAACGTTAGATAGATCACGTGACATTTGTCAATTCGAACATTTTAGTATGAGCTCCACAGTTCAAATTAGCGATCGCTACGCTTTTCTACTTCGCAAACTGCCAAATGGCAGTTACTGGGGGGCTAGCCACGCTTATACAGTGATAAATGTTATATAGTAGTTAGAGTTAAATTGGTTAGCATTACCGTGTTGAGCGTTGCGGTGGCTAGCGTTATAGTGGTAAATATATTATTGTAAAATTTTACGTAAATTGCATACCTATAAATTTGGTAATTATATAAACTTTCTAGGCATACGTTCACTTTGATTATAATCTAGATTATTCTAGTTCAATACCGTAAAGAATTTTATTTATAAATCATATTATGATTGTAAATTGTTATATATCCTAATAAATTAATAACAAAATAAATATTTATAATATACCTAGAAAGACTATATAACTACTAAGTTTAAATGAAAATTAAATCAGCTAGAGTTATCTAATTCATATGCATTTTTGAGAAATATTATTTTAAGTTAAATTTGTTTAAATGTTACAGTTTTTCAATTTTTTTTTATACTACATCGGGTGATAGACAAGCATAGGGTCCGTCTGATGTGAAAGGGTTACCGTAGCAATATTAACACCCGAGACATTAAATATCGCTCGATAGTTAGGTGTGGCGTTACCCCATGCTTTATTTATTACAGTGGCAAAGTAAGTAAAGAGACCGCAATGGTAAGTATTGCACTGAAAATTTTAGTTTAGTTTAGAGTGGAAAACGTCTTTAACTTATAAGCAGGGTCTCGGATTGGATCAATACAGAAACATAATGTCTATATTACGATACGGGCTATCATAATTTGCTCCCACAAGCATAAAAATATAACTGACATAAATCAAGCGTCTGTTAGCTACAATTTTTATCGTCCGCCACTAAAACAAAGACATCACGTGCCAAGAGATGATAAAATAAATTTTGAACATCCCCCCATTACAAAGCTAATGGGCTGTATCTCGAAAGCTAGGGAATAAAAGATCCGTCGATTAGAAACTTTATGTTTGCAATTTTCCGGTCTCCCCCTGGAGTAGTACGCTGCTTGCAGATGTACGTACAGATTAAATAAACCTGATATGCCATAGAGTAACAAGAATTCTACGGTATGCTCGCCCAGCTTGCAGTTGGCCAAAATACTGAAAGGAGAAAATTAATAAAGTTAAAATATATCCGAATGTGAACGCAGACTGTATGGTCGTGCAAGCGAATCAAACCCCCACATTTACGCACGGAACTTAGGAAATAGACTCAATTATCTATCGATTGGAACGGTAATCTTTGGCTGAGATCTGGAGACTATTAACTGCGGGAGAGACCAGTTAGGTCTCTCTCGACGATTTCGAGTTATATTCCCACAATCTATTATTCTGGTTGTCTGAACGACAGATTAACAATTATAAGTAAACAATGATTGAAGTATTTCCTAGTTAGCCACACATCTGTCCATCTAATGAATGTTACAGATATCGGATTTAGAAGTGTCTTTACTAGATCTAATATTTTTAACTGACCTCAAAAAAGGAGGAAGTTCTCAATTGATTGTATTTTTTTATACAACTACGGTGTTGGTGCCAAATAGGTATATGACCTGCCTGATAGTAAGCAGTCATCGCAGCCTATTGACGAACACATATAGCACAAACCCCTAGGTAGACAGGCGTGATCGAACGCCTTCGCTATATCCAGGCTTACAGCCAATGCCTCATCTTGACTCTTAACTACTGAGGCCCAGCAGCGATGCCTGAGAAACACTAGAAGATCACCAGTTGAACGACCGTAGCGAAAGCCGTATTGACGATCGCTTATTAAGTCGTGCTCTTCTACGTACCCCAGGAGCCGCGTGTTAATTGCTTGCTCCACCTGCTTCGAGAGAAGTAAGGTATGTAATTCGATGGATCTGATGTATCGCCCTTCTTGTGCACCGGGTGTACGTTGGCAGTCTTCTACGAAACTTGCCCAGGGGAATACGAGAGCACGAATAGGTGCATTAGTATAGGACACAACTCGGGCCATCTGGCCCGCTCGACTTATAAGTATTGAGGGAGAGTAAAGCCCGGAAACATCACGTTGCGTAATTAAGGTCTCCGGCATGAAGTACTCGCACGACGGGATGGTAGGTGGACAGCGTCTCCTTTATTTAAAGTTCCATACCAGTTTTCACAGTGGTGGCAAGGGCGACTTAAAATTGCCTTCGGCAGCCTTAGCCAGCGCTCAAAAAATAGAGTCGTATCCGTGTCACCACCATAGCACCTATAGAGGCACGTGTAGATCCGGATGTAATCCTGAGAGGCTAACTGCAGCCACATAATTGACAGGGCCCTCTCCTCAAGATTTGTAAGGAACTCGATAGAAGATAACTTCCCGAAAGTAAGCACATATTCCGGCACGAGGCACAAAATTGTGCTCCAGGGTATATAGCCTGGATAGCACTGGTAGGAAACGTCGGCTGGGGAAGATATTTGTGTTTCGGTTAGGAAGAGCTATTTTAGTTTAAAAAAAAGGCAAATTATACATACACTGTTGTAGATTGTACGGTATTCACCATTTAATTAAGTGGAACAGTACAAGTGATTTTACTAATATAAAATGTCTATAAAGTTCCACCAAGTGCCAACAATCACCAGTGTCAACAATGTTTACCATTGCGTAGAGCATTCAAACTAGTAGAAATCTTATGTGTGTTTCTGACTGATCTATCGACGCACACCTCAAACCACGGATCCGGGTTGAAATTTGCATATAGTTAGTTATGACTATGATGACGTACATATCTGCTAAGAAAGGATTTTTGAAATCTCCCAAGGGATACCGGCGTATATCGGCTCCGCGTGTGATGGCTGGTAATTCCAGTGTAATAAATTGATGTCGTGCATCGAAAGGAAATTGACTCGGCATCCGCTAACGAAGCATCTGCCAACCCAACCTGAGGCATAGGGCCGTCGAAGCTGAAGCCGATTACCATCCAATATTTAGATTCGAAAATTAGGTCTTACGTTTTAGTTATTGGCAAACATATTTAGCTTAGTCGGTAGAGCTCCAGAGTTTCTACCAGCTAAGCCAAACACAAGTGCTATAAATCTAAGCCGAAGTTATACTTTCGCAATCAAAAATATCCGGTGGGAATCGCCTTCAGCTTAGCCGGTAGGGCTCACGGTGTGTGTTGGCAAACTGCTGCCTCACGGGTGCTAAACAAGCATATCTGCTTTTCGCCTAATGTATGTAGCACTAAGTAGTTACCTAGACAGCCGTTTTTGGCGTTTTTGGCTTCTCTACAAGCCCGATTAAACGACAGTCACTTTTTAACACGTTCGTTGCATTACGAGATCTATCAGATCTCTTGCAGGACTTTTGTATTGTGCGTTGAATATAATAGTGTTGTTTCACTCCTTGCGGGAGGATCTAACGTGTAAAGTTCTTTAGGTATGAGTAGGACAAATATACATATTTGCTTCCTACTTAAAGATAAATTCAAGGACATTAAAAAAGAAATTAGAGATGGATTAGGTCCCTAACGCCACAGTACTGTAATTATTTTCATTCCTTGCGTTAGGAGATATGTCGGTACTCGTGGAATCGTACGCCTCGTAGACGCAAGAGAGGGAAGGTGGGCGGCGCGGGCGCTGCGTGACTCGTTTTAGTGTTGTCCTAGCATCGACGTGGGAGGTCGCGCGCAAAAATATACATAAGACACTCGAATAACGAAACTAATAAAATTAGATTCCATCGCATTTACTTCACTGACATAGTTGCATGCTGTTTATTTATACAATGCACTTTATTACAGAATTACCCGAAGGAAGATGTACTGATCATGTTTTCCAACGTGGCGACAAAAAAAGACGTTGTGTGGGTTGTTACGAAAAATTACGACGCACATTAAACAGCACTGACGCTTCTAAAAAAACTAAACGAATTGTTACCATTTGCGCGCAATGCAAGCAATCAATGTGCTTACCATGTTTTAATGAAAAACACTTTGCATAATTAATAAAACTTTTTCAATCGACAACTGAGATGTTATTTTATTCCCATCACTACTTACTACACATATTGAACTATCTTCCGTTGCGGTACGAGATACAATCGATATCATTTTTTTTTTTGGTATTTGTAGTTTATTCAAATGTCATAACTGCGTGCGAACCTAGCAAAATATAAAGCAATAGGCTATCTTTCACCCACAAAAACTTCAAAATATATTTGATTGTTTTTTTGGAAGATATAAACTATTTTGAAAACTGTATCTTTAGGAGACCGATTAGGTCTCAAACGCACCAAATGGTAGGTTAGTTTGGAGATCTTTTAGGTCTCCAAAGCACCAGCTGAAAGTTTTTTGAAAGTGATGGCGCAGGGAACGTGTTAACGCCCGCAGTGCCTACTAGGTGGATATGATCTAGGACCATATACTACAGTTTGTACTTAGTATATGAGATTGTGATTGATGTTTTTTAACGCCATGGCGTATTCAATCATGGCGTTTAAAAAACGCGCTCATATACTTAGTATCAATGAGACTAAAGTGAATTTAAAATCACAATTAAGCGATTGATTTAAATATATACCGAACAAGTAAATCACGTGGTATATTAATACAGCCGTCATAATAATTATCCGTCGGTTACATCGGATTTCCATTTCCATTAAGTAACAAATTACCGCACTTTATATAAATAATTCGAACGGCTTTTATAAAGGTACCTATGCATTGTGATTGAAACGAGTGCCTTTTCGGAGGCAACGTAGCGTTCAAATTAAAAATCGCGGAAATTGACGGGTAGCTGAAAACATATAAATCTGAGGCTAGCGGAAAATTAAAAAGGTTCCCGAGGCTGCCGAGGCAGGTGGCAGCGTAGGGCCGGCGCCGAAGTAATCAGCCAATACAATTCATTGTAATAGTGTCATTTATAAATTTGAATATATCAAATAATATAAAAATTAAATAATTGATTTCGCCCGCGGCTATGATCGCTTAGAGCTCGGGCATGTAGCTCATGGTTCAAAGTAATTTCATATCTCTATATAACCCTATTTCTATGCGATATACCTTTTTTTATACTACGTTCTGGTGGCAGATAAGCATACGGCGTGATGTGCATGAAACGGTTACCGTAGTCATATTAACGTTAGCAATATGAAATATAACTTGCGCGCCGCAATTCCCGCTGCCAAAACAACTCGGTCCTTTCTGATGACCTTACTCACTCGCAGGACAAGTAATGAAATGAAATTATTTATTCAGCCATTGGGCCCTTGTCTTTTTAATAATCAGATAATACAATTTAATTTGTAAATATTTCGTAATTAAGATACCAAGTATCCGATTTAAATATTTTTACAGGAACACAACACAACAACTCTCAAGGGAATCGTTATCTGGCGGTATTCTGTGAGGTGTTCTATTTCAACTAGATAGATATGTAGTTGAACAAAAAAATAAATTACGAATATGAAGGTAAGGCATGTTGTGCATGATAGGAAGTGCCTTCACCTGATAGAAGTCCGCAGCCCAATAAAAATACTTTTCAGCATTTTTGTATGTCTGCGAGTAAGTGACGTCAACAGAGAAGGTAATTCTTATAAATTAGACTGCCATGGCTCTTTTGCCGAGAAGTATTATATAAATAGGTATCAAGCTGAAAAATAAGAACCAGGATACTATATAATAAGGAATAAGGAGTCAGTTAATGAGAATTAAGATACGACCTAAGGCGACCACGATACTACCTAGGGCGGCGAATACACGGCCTAGGGCGGCCAAGACTACAAATCCGCCTCTGCTTGTAGGCATTTTTTTTTTTATACTATGTCGGGTGGCAGACAAGCATACGGCCCGCCTGATGTGAAGCGGTTACCGCTGGCAACGTTAAAATATCGCTCGCGCGCCGCCACCCCCGCTGCTAATGCAGCATCTCCTACCTTTCTGGTGACCTCACTCACTCGCAGGAACACAACAACCCTCAAGGGAATTGTTATTTGGCTGCGGTATTCTGTGAGGTGGAGGTACATTCCCCAGTCGGGTAGCTTACAATTACGCTCCCTACCTCTCTTTTCACCAGAGCTTCGTTTGTCAGTCAGCAGGGTGCACCGCGTGCAGGTGAAGATGGCTTTGGTTCAAAGATGTTGATGAACCACATACACGCCCTGGCATGGCATGATGAGGCATGGTAGTCATTAGTCATTTATTCCATGAACAATATACATTGTGTCGGAACTAAAATCTAATTACACTATCATAATATCATCTTCTATCTATATATATATATAAAAGAAAGTCGTGTTTGTTACAACACTTATAACTCGAGAACGGCTGGACCGATTGCCATGGTTTTTGATTTGTTGGATTTGTTTCCGTCCCGAATAGCACAATAACTCTTAAAAACATTGGAAAATTCTAGAAAAATAAAATAAAAGAAAAAACATTTTCCCATACAAATGAAAGTGTCAGTTGAAAAAGGGATTACGATATTTATTGGTTGTCAAATATCAAAACGTCAAATCGATTGGTGTCACTTTTATGTCGCGAAAGTTGTCTGTGATTTGTTATGAAAATTTAAAAATGTCAAATCGATAGGGGTGAAAACGCTTTTCCCATGGGGTTCGAGCGCAAGAATCAAATCAGAGTAAACATCAAAAGAAATGACAATAACAAATCACCAAAATGATAAAACCTATTTCAAAACAAAAAAAAATAAAACAAAACTTTTTTTTTTTTTAAATTAACAAAATCTTTATTTTTATGAAATCTTCAGTTTTTATGGATACGGGTCTTCCCTCAACCGAAGGGGTTTAGAGCGTACTCCAACACGCTGCTCAACTGCGGGTTGGCGGAGGCCAGTGTTTTCGAACCGCCTAAAGGCCACTGACTTTAGGCGGTTCGAAAAACTTAACTTAACGACTGTCATTAAATGATAACAACCGGGACCGACAGCTTAACGTGCCTTCCGAAGCACGGAGGAGCTCAAGATGAGCTAATGATAACAACCGGGACCGACAGCTTAACGTGCCTTCCGAAGCACGGAGGAGCTCAAGATGAGCTAATGATAACAACCGGGACCGACGGCTTAACGTGCCTTCCGAAGCACGGAGGAGCTCAAGATCAGCTAATGATAACACCCGGGACCGATGGCTTAACGTGCCTTCCGAAGCACGGAGGAGCTCAAGATGAGCTAATGATAGCAACCGGGACCGACAGCTTAACGTGCCTTCCGAAGCACGGAGGAGCTCAAGATGAGCTAATGATAACAACCGGGACCGACGGCTTAACGTGCCTTCCGAGGCACGGAGGAGCTCAAGATGAGCTAATGATAACAACCGGGACCGACGGCTTAACATGCCTTCCGAAGCACGGAGGAGCTCAAGTTGAGCTAATGATAACAACCGGGACCGACGGCTTAACGTGCCTTCCGAAGCACGGAGGAGCTCAAGATGAGCTAATGATAACAACCGGGACCGATGGCTTAACGTGCCTTCCGAAACACGGAGGAGCTCAAGATGAGCTAATGATAACAACCGGGACCGACGGCTTAACGTGCCTTCCGAAGCACGGAGGAGCTCAAGATGAGCTAATGATAACAACCGGGACCGACGGCTTAACGTGTCTTTCGAATCACGGAGGAGCTCGAGGTAATATAAACCCATCCGTGTACAGGCTACGGTCGACGTTGCTTAACGTGCGTGTTCAATTAGACTGACACGCGCAATGACGCCATCGAGCTTCTCTATTATTTTCTACTATTCATTGTTTTAATTCCATAAAATCATAAATTTAGTTCAGCTAATATGTACCACGACATTCATTGATTGTTAGGCGGTACGAAGTTCGCCGGGACAGCTAGTACTTAATAAAATCAAAATCAAAAATATAATCAAATACAAAATCAACACCTATTAAAATTAAAATAGCGGTAATTCTCATGTGTAATTATTTCTAGGATCTCAGTTCAATTTTTACAGGTACTAAAATTGAAATAAAGTATGGCTTATATTATATATAATAACTATCGCATGTCCAAGTATCCAGGGATCATACAGAAAATAAGGTAATCGAAGCAAGCATAATTTCTAATTACATCTGTCGTCAACTCTTATTTATCCCACTGCTGGGAAACGTGTCTCCCCTTAATCGAAGTGGTTTTAAGCATACTCCACCACGATGCTCAACTGCGAGTTGGCGGAGGCCAGTTTCAAGCCGCCCTAAGGCCACAGTCTTGATTTAACGACTGTCATCTAATGACAATAGCCGGGACCGGGTGCGTTCCGAAGCACGGAGGATCTCGAGATAAATAAACCCATCCATAGACAGGCTACGGTCGACGTTGCTTAACTTGCCTGATCGATTAGCTGACACGCGCAATGACGCCAACGAGCTCCTCGAGGTAAATATGTATGGCTTATACATATATATATAATATACTATATAATAACTACCGCCTGTGCAAGTAACCAGGGATCATATACGAGCCCGGTGTGGTCGAATGGCTAGCGATGGCTAATTTGACTCCGAGGTCGGCGGATTCGATCTCCGCACAAAACAAATATTTGTGTGCAAGAACATATCTATTTGCCTTGGTCTGGGTATTTTATATAGATTACATATTGTATTCGCAAAAAAAATATTAATTTAAGTACATTTATCTAGTAACCATAGTACAAGCTTTGCGCTTAGTTTGGTACTAGATGGCGCTGTGTAAATTGTCCAGAAATATAAAAAAAATAGATATTTTTTTCTATATTTTTATATTTCTGTACAGTTTACACATTTGTAATTAGGAATTAATTACAAATATTGAAGATAAATCGCAAAAATACTTTCTCCTAAAAGGGAAGTATCTAACTTCCCTGATTAAATATTACCGAAAAATATAGATGTGATTCACGATATACCTACTAGGTTGAAACGCTGCGTCCTAATATACTATAATCAGCATTTCTTCTGTTCCGCTGGACTCGAATATGGCGATCGTACGATCGTTTCTGTTAATGATGCACTAATGCGTTTGCACTGTTACCATTACATAGGGGCTCCCATGGGACATTATAATAGCTAAAATTACACTTTGGTTCGTACAGAAATATATATTATTATAGGCAATTATGTATATCAGTAGATGATTTATACATTTCCAATGTGTAATCTATTAATTTGTGCCACCATAACCAAGGTAGCTATAGCACGCAGCTTTTACAAAGAACCAGTATACTGTTGGTTATATGATTGGGGTGTAAGAGAAGATCATCAACATCTTTGATCTTTGACAAACGAGGCTCTGGTGAAAAGAGAGGTAAGGCATAGCGTATTTTTACCGCTACCCGTCTGAGAAAGTATCTCAACCTCACAGAATACCGTACCCAAATAATAATTCCCTTAAGGGTTTTTGTATTCCTACGAGTGATTGAAGTTACCGGAAAGAAAGAAAGGAAGGAGTGGCTGGTGTTGTTGATATCCATGGGCGGTGGTAAATGCTTTCCATCAGATGACCCACATGATCGTTTGCCTTCTCTCATATAAAAAAGAAAAAAATTTCGAGGCAAATCTAACAACATCTCAACAAGGGGGGAGGGGGGCTCAAAAATCCTCAAAAATGCCTCACGTCAATGGACACCCCCTTACCCATAGTACAAAGCTTTGCTTAGTTAGAGTACTAGATGGCAGTGTTTAATTTGTCCAGGAATATTTATTTATGTAATTATTTTTATATATTTTTGTATTCTTATTTCTAATTTTTTTGGAGGCACTGTACACGGAATGTTACGCCGACCGTGGTGATAGAAAAATAACATGAAACCATTGATAATAATCTCATAATTAGGAAACTTTGCTATAAAAACATAATTATAAATCAGTGTTTGTACATTTACCTATATTTTTTCCGACACGAATTTACGCCATCCCACTAATCTTAAACAGGTAAACAATACCAGGCAATCTTAATGTATAAATATAACTACAAAAATCGTGGAAACATTAATCTTACCCGATTCTATCTGAACTTAAAGCTGGCATCCCTTCATAAAGAATTCCAGCCGTGTTTTCTCGCATTACGACCATCTCTAGATTTATGGCAACCCGCTGTCCGCCATATTGTTCCAAATTTAAAAATATTTATTTTCCCGCCGAATACTATAAATAAGGTATTCGGCGGCGTAACGATATTTGAATGGGCGTTGGATCGAGCATTGAGTGGACTTTGGAGACTTCCAGATATTATGTGGTCGGTTTGAACATCATGAACTTTGTTTTGATCGCATTTGCGACAATAGATTTATCTAATTCAAGTATAGTGTGGAAAATAATGAAAATTTCAAGGACCAATATTTAGATTTTTAATTTAGATTGTTAAATTAATTTTAAATTAATCTACCTAGTCTCGTTTTGATTTTTAGTATGCAATTTCTGTTAAAATTTATAATTGTTATTATATAAAAACATAGGTATATAACGACACAAAAAAGTATAAGGTAACCTAATCAATTATTTAGTGTTCATTTCTGAAAATAATTCATTCTGACATATTTTAGCACTGTTCTGTATTTTAGACCTAGCACAAACGACGGACTTTTTGTGCGATCGAGTAGGCGGCGGACAAAAAGTCCGCGTGGCGCACAAAAAGTATGTGGAGACTCAACACACATACAAACAGTTATCTGGCGCCCAAGTACAGCTCCGATACCCATCTTTGAGATTGGGGAGTGGTGGTAGAGCCCGATGCTTGGGTCGGTCGCCACAAGTTACACGATTTAAGCGAACTAAGCAGGCGAAAGTAGAGTAAGACCTGGGGGCCTACCGCTAAAGCTGAAGCCGATTACCACCGGATTTTTTCATTGCGAAAATCAAACTTCAGCTTAGATTTATGGTACCTGTGTTTAACTTAGCTGGTAGACCTTCTGAAGTACTACCGAATACATTAAAAATGTTTGACAATAACTTAAACGTAGGGCATATTTTTCAAATCAAAATATGCGATGGTAATCGGCTTCAGTTTCGGCGGTAGGGCCCCTGTTACCAATCCGCTTGAGCGCCTGGTTGGTTTACTAGACGAGAGACTCGCAATTCTGTGATATAACCATAAGGTTGGTGCACAGGGGAGCATTAGCTGTAGCCATAGGGTCGTCGCTCGTCGTCGTGTTCACGTACTAATCAACTCAAAAAAATAAAAAGACACGGTACTCATAGCTATTATATAAAAAAGGTTTAAAGCCCACGGTCGAGCCCGAACGGATTTAAAAATTAATCCTGCTACAAAAATAGACGGCTTCCATTCCAAACGTACCTATAAATTTAAGGATGGCGGAAAATTAAAACAGCACCCGCGGTGCCGCGCCTCCAAAATAATTCAATATCAAAATGCAATGTGTTACGATAAAACTCGAAATTTTTTAAAATGCACTATAACTCCTTCTTCTACTCACGTTTATATAACATATATTACAGGGTGTTATTACCACCATCTTTGGAGCTAAGACTAGGGTTACCATCCGTCCGGGTTTCCCCGGATTTGCCCTAGTTTGAAGGGCGCCGGGCGTCCGGAGAGCGTCCGGGCGGGGTTACATTTTGTAGTCCAGGGTTAAAAGTTTTAAATCGCTACCGTCCGTTCCATGCTGCGAATAACTGCCTTGTCACAGAATAAAAAAATACTAGGCCAAATCCTCCTTCTGTCAGGGACGGGCGAGAGAGGGTCGTGCTCCCGTAGTGGAGACTAAAATGACCTGATGATGATGAAGAAGAACCTTCTCCTGACAATAACAAACAGAACACAATAAAATTAAAAAATTAAAAAACCCCCGACCTTTTAATTTAGTCAAGCCCTTTCATTTGATACCCATATTGAAGGGGTTGTGAAAAAATATGTAATAATCTTGGAACGATTTTCTTCAAACATAGCTAAGAGAACACTCCCGACTAAATTACCTTTCAAATTAAAAAAAAATCAAAATCAGTTTTTGCGTCAAAAAATATTATTTTTTTTATATTATGTACTACTACTTCGGGTGGAATTAGGGAAATCGCTCCAACCATTCCCGCATGATGTATTTAAAACAATTTTATACATCCCTTCTTAAAATTATAAATGTGAAGTTAAGTTTGTTTGTTGTTTTCACATCTCACGTCACTCAACTGATCATTACGAAACTTTGTACACATATTCTCAAAGATATTAGGAAGGACATAGGATACTTTTTACAAAAAAAAAATGAAAACGTTGGCGAAGCCGCGAGTGGAAAAAAATGTGGTGTTTGTTTGTTTATCCTTCTTTTACATCGAAACGAACCAATGGATTAGCATGTCTTTTTTTTTTTGGGGATAGTTTCGTCATTATCATCATAATCAGGTCCATTTTAGTCTCCACTACAGGAGCACGACCCTCTCTCGTCCATCCTAGAAGGAAGGAGGAAGATTGAAAATTGACATAGGCTATTATTCCGTATCCGCTTTATTCCGTAAAAAACACGTTATTCCCACGAGAAAAAAAAAGATTTTATTAAAATAATTACCGTACGTGAGCACAGTATATGTAATAGTACTACGACGCGGGCGATGTCGCGGGTAACAGCTAGTCTTATATAAAATTATAATATAATATATAATGAGAATACAGTACCTATCGACGAGTATAATATAGTAAAGTATTCAAAGAGAGGAAAATACGGACGTTTTAAAGTGTAGCCTGAAAATCTAATAATCCGAGTTCCCGGAGCGTCTGGGATCAGTCAATTGATCAATGCCAGAAATTGACTGAATTATGGGAAATGTAATTTACGGTATAGATTGGAATTAGTTTATTGTTCTAGCTGTAAAGCTCAATTATTGTATTGAATATCAATCGAATTGTAACTAAACATATCTCGCTTCAGATGGATTCAGCATATCGTGCTTCGGAAAGCACGTTAAGCCGACGGTCCCGCCTGTTATCGTTAGATGACAGTCGTTAAGCTAAGTTAGTTAACTTAGTGGCCTTTAAACGGTTTGTAAAACACTTACCTCTGATAATTCTATAGGCATACATTAGGCGAGTCATATGCTTGTTTTACACTTTGATATTAAAAATAAATACCATCCCCGGGAAGCCTGGCAGATGTAAAACATCGTATAATATATTCGCATAATAATAGTCATATTAAAATAAATTAATTATATTAAACGAGTCACTCGCATATATTTGTCGAGAAAGTCGGCTATTTTCGATCTCAAACGGAGACCCTTATCAGAGGGTATCCAGACGCGTTCACCCTTTCTTGATCGCGAAAAACACTACACGTGCTAATACCCTCGCCGCTCGATTCGAAAGGATAGGGGAGATCGAGAGATGGTGGACGCGCCTGGACATTCGCCCTGATGATGATCTCCGTTTTAGATCGAAACTAGTCTGCTTTCTCGAGAAATAAGCGTGAGTGACCAGTTTAATATAATTTATTCATTTAATATAATTATTATTATACGAACATATAATATTTTGTGTTGAAAGTAAACATGGAAGGATGGACAAACCGGCAGCCTTGATATTTCACATCAAATATCTACAAAAATTAATCAATTTGTTTATTTCCCTAAATAGTTCATTAATAAAAAATAACCCTTAATATGATTAACAAAAATTTAATAAATACTTTCCCTCCTACATACTTCCAACAGGATGAAAAGACAATATTCGCCCCAAAGCTGCCAAGCTCGGAGATTGGAACCTCCAACAATGCGGCCGTTAAAGAAATTAACAAGAGAAGCTAGCAAACAAGTTAATCGAGTTAACCTGTAAACGTCATGTCGGAGTCAACCCTTTTCTAACTCGCCGCGATTGCTCACTCGCGCCGGTGCATAGGGTTGCTAACTATACTGTTAAAAACAGTATTATTCTTTCAAAACAGTGCACTATTTTATTGTATACTATTAATATTCATTATTGATGAGCTCTGTGGTCGAATGGTTAGCAATGGCCACTTTGACTCTGAGGTCGCGGGTTCGATTCCCGCACAAGACAAACATTTGTGTGCATAAACATGTCTGTTTTTCTTGGTATGGGTGTTTTCTATGTAATTTATGTATGTATTTACAAAAAAAATGTATTTGAGTATATTTATCAGTTGTTTAGTACCCATAACTTGTGTTATGGGTACTGATAAATAGCTTTGCGCTTAATTTGGGTGGGACTAGATGGCGCTGTGTAAATTGTGCAGAAATATTTATTTATTTACTACATTGTACTTTTTACTGTTGAACAAAAATAAAGCTTACAAAATACTGTTTTCAGCATCAAAATGCTTAACATTAACGTTAAACTTAGAATTTAATAAAAAAAAATAGCTCATATAAAAATTTGCGTATGTAATACATATTTAAAAAAGACTGTAAATTAATAAGTTGTGTGAGAATATGTAAATAAAATACTGTTCATTTTTCTAAAATACTATTTAATATTCTTCTCGGACTTAAATATACTTTATTTCTTGAAAAAAAGGTTGGCATCCCTACCGGTGCACAAAGAGATTGTGTTACCGTTCGCCCTCAGAGGTTTGTTTGAAGATTTTGTATTTGACATTTGGCTGCACGACTTATAAAATAAGAACGAAGCTGTATTGTTCGTCTCAGCCGTCTTATTAGAAACATTTTGAGGACGACCCCGGTGGACGATCATATGAATCGACAGCCGTAAATTACGAAGCTCTCTTAGTAGTAAACAAGAATAAACATTCAAAAAAAATATTGAAATATGCTCTTATTAGTAGTTAATAAAAAAAAATGTCTTACTGTGTTTTCATCAAGCCCTTTCATTCGATACCCATATCGCAGGGGTTAATGAGAAGATTATAAATCACTATTTAGTCGCGGCCGCTATACTTGATTAAAAATGGTAGAATTTAAGTAGTCATGCATTGTCGCGCAAACCCACCGAGTGTGGCAAATTTCAGGTCACTCGTACACTGGGAAGTGGGTCAAATTTAACTTGCAAAATTTGATTACAAACACTGCAATGAAACTAAATAAAACCTTGTAAAATGTTATGAGAAATTTCTATCGATTATAAACGTATGTAGTTGTTGACCGTGTTGAGAAACATACTTAGATAGTGACGTAATAACGTCTTATAAATCGATGGACGCCGGCTGCACGCACGAAAAAGCATGACTCATTGTCACGTTCCGCCTGAGCCGAGCGTGAAAGCGAGAGCGCGGGACTTTATTATGCTCATCTATCTCTCTTCGTTTTCACGTAAAATTATCGTCCGTAAATTTAACTTTACAGACAACCAATTACTTTTTTTGTAATAAAATATTAATCAAATAATGTAAATAGTTTTATTGAATTGTGGGGGCACCCAACAATGGTTTAACGATTACCTAATATCTAATCATAAAACTACATTGTGATAAAAAGAGATACCTCCAAGATACTATATCTATATCAATGTATATTGAGTCACCAGTAATGTTAGTTGTATCCCAGTGTTTTAACGGTGACTACTGTTAAAAATAAAGTTCATTGATTTTATAATAGACAAACATGACGTCTCTAGAACGTAAGTCATCTTAATATAACACAGTGCATTCTTTTGTCCAATGTTTATTTTGTGACAATTTTTTTAATGTAATTTGGCTCAATTTTAGTTCCTATAGTTAGAAACGTGTTTACGGTGCTTGTTCCTAGTAGTTATAATGGAGGGATATTTAATTAAACAGACATTTTGGCTTACATGCAAATTAAATTATTTCTTACATCGATGCATTGGTGTCGTAAAATAACAATTAAATTATTAACCCACTTGTTACTACTCATCTTTATTTATTATTACTTATTTAATTATTATTTCGCGACAATAAGTCTGCATAAAAAATAATTTCATTACCATCCATCTAAACCAAAAATGTTTGTTTTATGAAAGTATCTTCCAAACATAATGTATGAGCATGCTACTAGAAGCAATCACCTTAATGATTGATCATTAAATTAATGATCAAAGTTGAGAATACATGATTTTAATTTTGTTTCTTCTTGAACATTTGGAGCCCCGATATAATAAACAATGTTTGAATTATTTGACTGAGTGAGCGAATTGAGGTCTTTAAATTGAGCGTAAAAACACTTTTCGTATGTCTGTATGTATGTTTGTGTCGTGATAACTTTCAAAACAGTGGTCCGATTTTGATGAGATTTGGCGGATAGGTATGTCTAGGAAATGTAAATATTTTTTTAACATTTAGATATAATACAATCACTCGTACTATATATATACCACTTGATTAAAATTAATAAAATTAATATAGTACAAGTGAGTTTGATCAAAATGTTGAGAAAGTTCCACCAATTACCAACAAGCACCGGTGTCAATATTTTTTTTTAAGTTCTATGGGCTACGCAATCGATTTAGTAGGTTGTGAAATATTTCTGCATCCAACCGCTACCAGCCACTATTTTGAGGTCGTAGGTCCATCTAGAGAGAAGGCGCCCTACGCTTCGTGGCCCCATACTACTAGTTTATATGATTAAAATTATATTTCTTAAAATACTTTAACAATATAAAAGCGTTAAACAAGAGTAGAACCAAAGTAGACAATTTATGATACTTTCTAAACAAAACTTTCCAATATATGTCACAAGCGGATATCGTGTCTACATTAAAAAATACCACAGTATAAGTAATAGTACTACGTACAGTATGGCCTCTCCCTGCCGCTCTCTTGCGTCGACCTCACCTCCCCTCTGAGACGAATCTGGAACAGTTTGTATAGCGCCGCACGCACACACGCTCATTCACGCTCTGCACAGACGCCTTTGTTTATGTAGTAGTAACAGACGCGACATTTGTATGGAGTGGCCGGGGTGTGCTGATACTAAAAAATATAGTTATGTCAATGAAATGAGATTCTGTACCCGACTTCAGTGATAGAAGTTAGTGATAGATTACTTTTTCAAATTTTCAGTGATAGATTAAACAAAAATAACACTAATGAGTCATGACTCATGGATCAATGATAAATACATTTTTATCAAAGCCAATTTTTATCTAAGTACTCGTACTATATCCACGTATTATCGTCTGAGTCAGCCTCATAATATGGAAGGCGGAAAACTACGACATAATACAGGGTGCTGACAAATCTACGTGACGGTGTAAGAGGCTCACCACCATATTTACAGTCTAAGCCAACCTCACCTGCATGTGGTGCATCCTGCTGATTCACTGACAAGACACTGGCAAAAAGAGAGTTAGGGCAGCGTAATTATAAGCTAAATACCAATTTCTAAAAGCGTACCGACGACGTAGTATAAATAAAAAACCGGCCAAGTGCGAGTCGGACTCGCGCACGAAGGGTTCCGTACCATTATCTATAGATAATATTATTTGGGGATGAGAGCATACTCCACCACGCTGCTCAACTGCGGGTTGGCGTAGGCCAGTGTTTTCAAGCTGCCTAAAGGCCACTGACTTGGCTTAACGACTGTCATCTAAAGACAACAACCGGGACCGACGGCTTAACGTGTCCTCCGAAGCAAAAGCGCGGTATCGTTGACTATAAAACGTTATTTCTTTCACAGCAACCAAAGTATTACCACCTCAAAATGATATTGATAACAACACCCGACTTCTACCACCGCCCTATCCTGGACATGAACAGCCAGAGGTCATCACTCACACAGTCATCACCACCGGCCCGGCAGTGGTCGTAGCAGCTGCCCCGGCTATGATGGGACGCGTTCCCGCTAGAATTGTCTGTCGATCATGTAATATTGAAATCACTACAAGAATTGACCGCAAGAGTACGACCAAAACACATTTGATAGCTCTTTTCTTATGCCTCGTCGGGTAAGTTTCTGTATCATAGCTAAGATTTTTTTTATAATATGTCTTTGCCACGCCCATTAACTTATACTTCTTCTCACTATAGTATATTTAGCATTCTATTTCATCGTTCATATTTCATCTTATATTCATCATTTGGAGTCGATTAAACACACGACCCGCCTGATAGAAAGCAGTCATCTCAGCTTATGGACGCTTGTGACACCAGAGGCATCACTCACGTGTTGCCGACTGCAAAAACCCCTTAACGCCTTTCTTGAAAGACCCCATACTGTGTACCTTGGAAACCCACGATAGGGAGTTCATTCATTGCTTAACAAATCAATGAATGAACGTTGTAATAACGTTGCAACTCAACTCAAAGTTTGATAAGTCGAGATGTTACAATTAATTGTATTTCTTTTTTTTTTCAGTTGCTGGCCCTGTGTATTAATTCCATATTGTACGAAGTCGTGTCGAAACGCTGACCACTATTGCCCTAACTGCAACGCTTACCTTGGAACCTATCAATCATAACGCATTATACTTATTTATATCACATACTGGATATGTACCTATATAGTATACTGAAAAAACTACCAAATATCAACTCACTGCGATTCTTTTCCCAATTGGTAAAAAAATCTTCCATATGGAGTAAGGATTTTTTTACAGGAAATATAAATGTTTATGTACATATATAATAAACAAATAAATAAATATTTCTGGTCAATTTCCACAGCGCCAAATTAAGCGCAAAGCTTGTACTATGGGTACTAGACAACTAATAACTATACGTAAATACATTTTTTTTGTAAATACTTATAATACATAGAAAACACCCAGACCACGACATGTTCATGCACACAAATGTTTGTCTTCTGCGGGGATCAAACCCGCGACCTCGGAGTTAAAGTAGCCATTCGAGCACCGGGCTCATCTATGGGCACATTATATACATAAACATTAATATTTTCTGTAGCTTCGCTGTTTTGTCAAATAAGTACTGTATTTAGAGAGTAAGTTAGCTTTCGTGATTCCGAAAGAAAACATACTATTATTTATATTTTTTACAAAAAAAACCGACTCCAAACATTACTCTACATTTATGTATGTAGATACAAGTTGATGACGATGATGATGATTATTATAAAAATATGGGAATCTGGAAGTCAAAATGGAAGGAAGAAATCTCTTTCAAATAAAAATAGTTTTTTTTTTCAAATCGGTTTATAAATGACGGAGTAATGAAATAACAAACCTAACAGTGGGTAGATACAGGCTGATGATGATGGTGAAAAAAATATGGGACCAATTTGGAAGTATACTCATTCAAATAAAAAAAGTTTTTTTCAAATCGGTTTATAAATCACGGAGTAATTAAGTAACAAACATTTAAAAAAATACAGCCAAATTGAGTACCTCCTCTTTTTTTGGAGTCGGTTAAAAAGGGTAATAACCACGGGAATTAACGCGATCATGCATGTATCTATGGTATTTTTACATACCTTTATTATTGCCTGACGTTTCGACCTGGGGCCGCCGAAGCTGTAGCCGATGACCATTAGATTTTTTTATTGCGAAAATCAAACTTCAGCTTAGATTTATGGTACTTGTGTTTAGCTCAGCTGGTGGGAACCATCGAGGTCTACCGATTACGAAGATGTTTGTCAATAACTAAAACGTAAGACCTATTTTTCGAATCAAAATATTCAATGGTAATCGGCTTCAGCTACGGCGGTAGGACCCCAGGTTGCACTGGCCGTGTTAATTCCCATATTTTTTTATTTTTTTTTATACTACGTTGGGTGGCAGACAAGCATACGGCCCGCCTGATGTGAAGCGGTTACCGTAGCCATATTAACGCTCGCAACATAAAATATCGCTCGCGCGCCGCCACCCCCGCTGCCATCGCAGCATCTCCTTTCTTCTTTCTGGTGACCTCACTCACTCGCAGGAACACAACAGCCCTCAAGGGAACCGTTATTTGGCTGCGGTATTCTGTGAGGTGGAGGTACATTCCCCAGTCGGGTAGCTTACAATTACGCTCCCTACCTCTCTTAACTAAATGATTGAAATGATATCCCATGGTTAAAATGATAATGGCTATTATCATTTTAATCATGCAACGCGAAAGTTTATAAGTTATTATACTATTATTTATTTTGTTATTATTTTAATGTATCTCTCTTAATTCACGGGTCAAGCCCGGTCATTTGATAGGCGTGCGCGGGGATATGGAACCAACGCGTAGAGGCCCCTTTGAGAAGTTTGATGTAATGTTGTACGCCCACCGTGACCCGCTCCAGGATATGTCAATGGAACGATATACCCATATTATTATAATTATTATTTTGGTAGTCAAGAAGTTATAATCACCCGCTTGTAAACCGTAATATTAACAGTATAAGGGGCCGGTATTGCTACGAGTGCTACGTACATTTCATGGCTACGCGGGACCATCTTATTCTGGAAGTGTGACGTGACGGTTGACGGTTGACCATAGATCTAGTATCCCGTAGTTTGTACATTTATTTGTTAAATAATGTACACAACTACTACAAGTAATTATTGTATTATTATACATAGTTGATTTTGGCCAATTTGCCGGTACTTAGATAATTTTAAAATTTTAAATACGGCACTCTCGAGTTCTCTACCGGATAACTGTTCTGATTCAAGTAGTACCACAGTAGTAAGTAGGCTGGGAGCTGTTTCTTTTCTTTTAAAAAAAAGATTTTATAAATAAGTAGTCTGTGAAGTTCATTTATCTACGGTCGTAGATAATAATCTGTGGGTACATAATCTGGCATTATTGCAATAAGGTTTTATTTTACGTATCGTATTTCCTCCGACTATGCTTAATCTTGTGATGTGTAATGTTGTAAAATAAATGTTTATTTTTAAAAACTTTTATGAAAAAAAGTGTTTTTCTGACCTTTACAGATTTCAATAATATAAAATATAGCTTCTGACTAGTTCGAACGTTCACCAGGGTTAATAGTCAAACTATGATCATACTTATATATCAACAAAATTAGTACTGTGGAAGACAAGCAAATAAACACATTCTCGAATTTTTAATGTTTGTTTGGTTTTGACAAGTATGTTGTTTAGCCTGATAACAAATCAATTTATTGTTATGTGAAACATTATTACGGTATGAACGAAATACGCTGCATACAATTCATTGCTGATAAGCATAAAATAGCTGATGTGATGATACACTCATCTTCCATACAAGTATAGCAAATAAAAATAATATGAATACTTTATACAGAAATATATAAACGATTCAAAATAAATACTCGCATTATCAGATTAATTTCTTTCTTTGCCGGACTAGGTAACTACAAAGAAAGAAAATAATAAAATAAAGTGCTATCCACAGAAATCTAAATGACAAGGCATTGTTATTTATATTTCTGTGGTACTATCGGAGAAGGACAGAGTACCTGTAACTGAATGGCGTGTACAAGTAAGTTTTTATTAACAAGTAACAAATAACTAATAACTAATTTCACCCATCACTGTGAAACAATTCTTTAGAAACAAAATATGTAATAATATTAACAGATTTTTCTATGCATGTGGGTCACCTTATGGAAAGCAATCACCACTGCCCATGGAGCCGATCCGTTGTCGCCGTGTCACGATATATTTGCAGTAAATATGTTACAAACAGAATAATAAAACGGCTGTAATAACCTCTGAAAATAAACACTACAAACAATGCCAATATTTGCATTACAAAGCCTAGCATGCCCATTGACTGAACCACAGACTTGGGATTTTTCTCTACTCTACTGAAATTAATCTTTCCTTTATTTCTTTCTGGTGACCTCACTCACTCGCAGGAACACAACAAGCCTCAAAGGAATTGTTATTTGACCGCGGTATTCTATGAGGTGGAAGTAGGAGATAGACAACAAAATCCTAAATTAATCAGCCAATCGAAGAACTTGTATGAAAACCCAATTTAACCCACAATAGTGTCGCTGAAAACCAGTCTTAATGCTATTTTGTCTACACTAACAACAACTAAAATTTAAGTAATACCGTAATACAGAGACTTTGAACATCATAAAACAATGCTTAGCTAAGTAAACATTTCTACGTGCCACAAATAAACATGAGTTCTACATTTGCGTACAATAAACGAGGAAATATCTCCGGTAAGTCCATAATTTCATATTTTGCGAGCATTCTCCTTCATTACACATTTTTCGAGACAAGCGTCTAATCTCCAGCGAGCCGGGCCCGCCCATCCTGTCTCGGGGAATTAAATTATGCCTTTCCATGAATATTATACTCGATGTCGCAATCTTTTTGCGTTATTTAACCAGCCTCCACTGTAAAAAAAACTCAATGAATCTTAATACTGAGACCTGTGCAATGTAAAGGCGCTATATAAAGGATTGGTGCAATCTTCGTCGGATGAGGTAATTTAAACCTGTTTGGTGTTTGGTCTATTCGGTATTTTCGAAAGTAAATTTGGTATAGGCAGGCCTGTTTCACTCCGCACTTTATGTATGAAAAGACGCGGTTCCCAGGGGCCTACCGTTTAAGCTGAAGCCGATTCCAAGTGGATTTGTTGATCGCGCAAATCAAACATCAGCTTAGATTTATGATACTCGTGTTTAGCTTATCTAGTAGAAACCCTGAAGCTCTACAGACTCAGCTGAAGATATTTGGCAATAACAAAAACGTAAGACTTATTTTTCGAATCAAAATAAGTAATTGGCTTCCGCTTTGGCGGTAGGAGACTAAGCGGTCGGTTGTCACTCGCTAACGCGCTCAGCGTAAAAGCGCGAAGTTTGTGTCGTCGATCATTTGAACAAGACTTTTTTCATCTAAAGTTATTGAAATAACTAAAAAATGTAACGAATAATAAAGTTAAAATATAAACTTATATGTTTTTTTATTAAATTTGTTATTTTAAACTTTTCTGTATTTGATCGCGCATTAGACTTAAGTTATTTTGTTACCCTACGTAAAAGTATGAACTGTCAGTCGTGGTTTCCCCAGGAGACTACAGCATAGGGTTCCTCAAAAATAGGTTTTTACAGAGTTAGCAACGCGCATGTGATGCCCCTGGTGTTACAGGTGTCTATAGTCTACGGTAACTGCTTTCCAGTAGGCGGGCCGTATGCTTGTTCGCAACCTTAGTGGTATAAATAAATATTCCTGGAACATTTACACAGCGCGCTCTAATCCCAAATTAAGCGCAAAGCTTGCACTAAGGGTACTAGACAACTGATAAATGTACTTAAATGCATTTTTTTTGTAAATACTTACCTACTTATAATGCATATAAAACACCCAGGCCAAGACAAACAGATATGTTCATGCACACAAATGTTTGTCTTATGCGGAGATCGAACTCGCGACCTCGGAGTCAAAGTAGCCATTGCTAGCCATTACATTTGATAGAGGTCACTGACCTCGTCATCTACGTTGATCTAATATAAAAAAATGTTAAAAGTAAATACAACTGCACAAGGGCAAAGCATTAAACATTATCAGAATTCATTCTTAAGTTTTAAAATCAATGCTTTGCGAAGATATAGATCGAACACGTTGAATCACTTCGGAAAGATTGATGAATATAACGGCGCGACCCGCTCCAATCGGTTGTAGACATATCGATAGAACAATTTACCCATGAGCTGGCATTGAAAATATTACAAAATGTGTTAGAAACTTAATGGGCTTCTTGGCATAACATCTTATTGAATCAGGGTACCGCCGAAGCTGAAGCCAGTTACCATCGGATTTTTTGAATGCGAAAATGAAACAACTGCTTACGTTGTTGATAATTATGTTTAGCTCAGCTGATAGAAACCCTAAGGCTCTATCGATAAAGCTGAAGATGTTTGTCAATAACTTTAACCTAAGACCAATTTTTGGAATCAAAAAACCCGGTGGTGATTAACACCGGGTTTTTTGAATGGGACGCCGATTGGCTTCAGCTGCGGCGGTAGGGCCCCTGTACTGTTATAGAGAGCGGCATTTACCGACAGTTCGTAGCCAGTGCTGCAGCGTCACAATGCGTGAAGTCATGCATTCTGTCACTATTTACTTGGATGAAATTGAAATTATTAATTCTGTCATTGGGCCCTTGTGGGCATTTAGACACGTCTTACACATTTTTATTAATAATATTCTAATCTTTTGTCATTATTTTTATCTACTAGCATTTCGGTATTTACCATTGGCGAAGAAGAAATGCTTGAAAGAAACTTGCCATAATGGGTCTTTTTTTTTAAATCATCAGATAATACAATAATTACAACTTAGTTTGTATATATATAACAATATTATGTATGACAAATAATTACATGTCATATTGTATTGTGAATATCGATAGTAGTTATAGAGATGCTATGCTTTAAGACATCGTCAAACCCATTAAAATGTATCTACACTGCACGTGAACAAACAACAAACAAATCCTATTATGTAACCGTTGACAAATACCTTCTACGACGAAAGTAAATAATCATGGCAATGCATCCGTTCAGGCATGCAGCTCCAGCCCTTAGCCCAAGTTTTTTTATCGTAGCTGAGATAAATGTCCGGTTAGCGGGGGTCCAACGTTGATTTATTCGGCACGTCCATCAGCCCAACGAATTACGAAGGCTACGATGTAAATCACCTAGTCGGTGCCGAATCGATACCAACCTAATACGTTTTCGATATAAATACGGATAGCGATTCAATCCTTTTTATTTCAAATGTTTTGCACGTGGGTCTCTGCGGAGCCAAGTGGAACTGTGGGACGTGGACGACGTGAAAATATCTTGGGATAAAGGAGAGAATAAAAGAATATAAATATTTTACGGAAAATTGTGCGCCATTATGTGCCATGGCTGTGGAATTAAAAAAATATTTAAATCATAAATAACTTAGAATACAAACATAGAAGTCGCTTGTATTTGAAATAAATTTCCATATCTAAAAAAATAAATTGCCCAAAAATAATGTTAATTGCGCTTACATTATCTATATAACTATTAAAATCGGATCTTTTTAAAGTCTCTTTGTATTTTGCACTGCTGCTAGCTGGGGTGCTCTCTCTTGGCCATACGATGCGTGAAATCGCATCCCTATATGAGGTCAAGAAAGGACTGGCCCTTCCGGCGTTGGGGCACAGAGAGATCGAGTGGATGGCCTCCAGGATAGAGGCCGCGCACCCACCGGAGCTGGTGAGGTAAATAAAAAATATAGAGAAATATGTAAGTATATAAGTGAAGCCCTCCTTGTCACACTGAATCAAGTCCAAGGACATATTGGCTCAGCACTGGGAGAAGACTCCAAAAGAACCTTACTTTTCTGTTATATGCTTACTACCCATTAATAGGACTGTATAATTGTTTTACATCGCAGTACGGATAATAAATAAATTGATCTCAAACCTATTACTTATAACGAAGTGTATCTGCCATTCACCAATATTCAACATCACCACATTTTCGTTTCATTCTCTCACTTTGTTTTATGCAATAAAAACGTATTTACGTATATAAATCAAAACACGTTCGGTTCCACTAACCATCGATCTTTTATATTGATAGCTTTTGATGTCTTATGTAAGTTATTA
Organism: Hypsopygia costalis; assembly: GCA_937001555.2. Taxonomy (NCBI): domain Eukaryota; kingdom Metazoa; phylum Arthropoda; class Insecta; order Lepidoptera; family Pyralidae; genus Hypsopygia; species Hypsopygia costalis. The sequence continues at coordinate 23,313,436 of OW443329.2, forward strand.
TCTTTGACGTTAGGCCCAGTCTAGTGTGAAACTAGTTCATAAGTTACATCGTAGCGCTGGCCAAACTGGCTGTGTCGAGTTACCATTTTGTATGTGAATTATGGTAAATACCTAACGTTCAAAATTGCCTCAATATCAGAAGCGACATCAATACTATAGACTACATTGAAAGTCTCATTACAACAGCTTCTAAGAAATCTGGAAATTTGGAAATCCTGAACAGGGTGAGGTGGTTTTTCGTTCCCGAGTAGCTTTGTCTATGCAACTTGTTACTAACACGCTCGAGCTCCTACAGCTTCGCACCTACAGATTGGTAATCAGAGTATCCTCTACCGTATGTATCGTTCATGGGGAATGTTATGATGAGCTCTTTAATCTTTGCCCTCCTCCATTCTCCTCTTTACAACCCTCGTGCTGGTCAAATCGACATCCACCAGATCTCATAAGATATATAGCTATCTTCACGCACCAAAAACTTCGGCTATTATTATTTTTTTCACTACCGGCACATGTCTCTTCTCTTCTTCCTTTAATCCTGGGTCATTTAGATCAAGCCTTAAGAAATACATACATAGTCGTTAAGGGGGGACTGCCAGCGCAACGCTACTCGTATAAATAGTGGTCCCCATATTTGGTCTTCACCTACGCTTTCCAAAGCAACTCTAACTGTATCTCTATATGAAACAAATAGGCACCTATACTGAACTGTACAGAGAAATAAACAGCAAATAAAAAAAAAGTCCAACAACAGAAACTATTCATATTAGTACTTACCATAAATTCCATTCATTCTTCCAATCGATAAAGTTAAATATTGGTTAAAAGATTAAAACAATAAGTAAGCACATAAAAATGAACAGAACGCAACGCACCCTACAGTTCCGGGGCTGATGTTTATTGCGCGGCAGCTTGGTGTTAAACTTTTTTATATGGAAAAGTTGACGATCGTAAAACGTGCAGGTGGATTAAAAAAAGGCTGCTTAACTGAGGGGTGGTATTCAGGGCTATGACCGAGTAAACTCAAGAAAAGGATTTTCAACAATGTAACATTGTGCATTACAGTGATACAGCCGAATAGAAGGATTTGTTTACATTAACTGATGAATTCAAGAGAACGACTTAAGAGAGAAGGCTCTCAATTCACTACTTCAAGTAGTCAGCTGGTTGTGAAAATAGAAGAAGCTCAGATTATGGAAAGCGTTAAGAAAGGTAAAAAATGTAGCAATCGGTACAGTCTGATAACAAGATTCTGCAGTAACCCTCATTGTTTATACATATTATGTTGAATTTATATACTTAATAGTATTCTATAATTACAAGAAATAACTTTCTAGTATCTCATAAATGTTCAAAGTATACTCTGCATGTTGAGTAATTCAAGGCTACCTCTCATAAAAAAACATGTAAGTATGTAATAGAACCGACGATATATTGCTGATCTCCATGGGTGGTTGTGATTGCTTTCCATCAGATAACCCACATGCTCGTTTGCCCCTCTCTCATATAATATATATATATATATAACCGACTTTAAGCTCCAAAGCTTCATCCTCCATATTGTGTCCCAGTAATCGACTTGGAATCGATCATACAATGCAGAAACGTTCAAAACAAATCACCGGCACTTTATTACAAACTAGGAACAAGTTTTATGATAATCCATAATCTCGATTCGATTTATTTCGTCTGCATAGTAGAGACAAACGACAGCTACAATGTAGCGTTCACGAGAATGACGACATCACTCGAGACTTTCATTACGGAAACACTGCGACTATTCGGCTTACAGTGTAATTGGAACAAAATGTCTAGATCTCTTACACCTCATTATAAACTGCAATAACAACTTTAAGGCAATGTAAATAGAGTTGTTACTTGCACGCATCGTCCGACGCACAAATGTTTTGCTTTTAAAAGCACCTTGGAAAGAGTGGAGGCTCGAGCGCAACAATCAGAGCGGAGGAGGCGAAAGTGAAAACAAAACGACACTGCATCTTCTCTTGATATTTGTTAGATGTAGATTGTAAGCTAAATATTAATATCATCATCATCATCAGGTCCAGTTTAGTCTCCACTACAGGAGCACGACCCTCTCTCATCCCTTCTAGACGGAAGGAGGATTTGGCCTACACTCCCCACGCTGGCCAAACGGGTTGGGGAGGCCTGATCGATATTTTATCATTACAAAATATCGATCAGGCCTTTCCAACCCGTTTGGCCAGCGTGGGGAGTGTATTTCCCTTAGTCGCCTTGTACGACATCCACTGGAAGAGACGGAGTGATTCTATTCTAGTCTGCCGGAAACTACACGGCCAATATTAATATAGTCAATGTATATTATATATTTTACAGTCACAACCCATATATAAGTCACAGTCTCTCTTCACGATCTTTAGAGCCAAAGCCAACCTCATTTGATTAGATAGTATGTTGACGGAAAATGTGCATATTTAAAGAGAATGAATTTGAACTGAGATTCTACATTCTATGTTATTCTATGTCTAAGTCTAATTCTATGTTAATTCAAGTAGGAGATACAAGTAAGTGCCAAAAGGGTTGATTACATGCTTTCATGTCTTATACTGTTAACTAGTAGTCGATCTCTCAAAATGCTCTGTCGATTTTGTTGAAATATTTAATAAATTCTATCCGGGCCTCAATTCTAAGAAAAAACATTTAAAACTTCTATATAAATAAAAAAATATGTCGCTAAGCGCAAAACAAAACTCGAAAACGGCTCGACCAATTCAGCAATATTTTTTTTCCTATTTTTCTTAAAGCACACGGAAATTTTTAATAAAGAGAAAATATAAAAATTGCGTGGACATTAGTAAAAAAAAATAACTTTTGACAGAACGAAGTCTGCTAAAGTTAACCAGAAATAAAAATAAACAATGCTCCATTCCATGACGTCATCATAATTTATAGCAATGAACATGTTGAAATTAAATAACCTGCTACAATGAAAGTGAGTAATACAAAACATCGTAAATTCGGCGGAAACAAACCAATCCATAAAAGCCAGTGGCACATGACAAGTTTCGTTTTCTGGCAAAAAGTTTAATTTAGCACTTGAGTTATGCCCTACAGCGGGTGTCGGGGTTATTGGCGAATGCAATATGGCCGCCGAGAAAAATTACAAGTGGGAAATCTCGAGCACCCTCTGACTGCATCGAGGGAGAGGGCCGACGACGTGATCACCGGTAGAGGTGGAGATTTTACTTACGAGCGATAAAGCGTGTGTCAACTAAATAAACTATAGGCAACTTGCAACTTAATGGAATGATTGAAGACGAGTTCGGTAGTCAAATGGCTGGCAATGGCCATTTGACAACTAGATCGCGGGTTCAATCCCCACACAAGACAAATATATAGTACCCATAGTATACGCTTTGCTTAGTTTCGGACTAGATGACGCTGTGTAAATTGTCAAGAAATATATATTATTATTATTTTTGATGAGGTCATGTAATGATGAACGACGAGCCTAGATAGCCGTTACGCGCGTATACCAGTATCTCAAGGAAATTTTCAAAAATCCTTTCTTATCGAATTTCTACGTCATAATAGCTGCCTCTTTATTATTTACTAGCGGCCCGTCCCGGCTTCGCACGGGTGGACATAAGATTTTTTTATATTTTTACCTTTTATTTAGCAATAAATATAGCCTTGTTACTCGAGGTGAATGTAGCTTCTAGGGTTTGGGTCCCGGGACGTCTCGGGTCTCGAAGACCCGGGACTTTTCGTAATTTTAGTTGTCTCGAGTCCCGGGACTGGAGACTCGAGACTCGAGACGAGACAAGATTATCAAAATTCATTTTTATTCTCAAATAATTGAAGGAGCGCCATCTGTAAGTTTATTGAATAACTACGTGGTCTGCTAAGTAACTACCGGTTAACTAATAGGCCTTTTCATCACAATTTTTTTTTATGCACATGAGATAACATCAGCCATCTTTTTTGTACTGTTTTTTGTAAACAACTATACTAAAGTACCCGCTACCCGTATCAAAAATTTAAATATTAATTAAAACCGATTTATTTTTTGGAAAAAGTGAAAAAAAAGGAATGTTAGGATAATTGACTTTTTGACTCTGCAATATATTTGAACTTTCATTGGGCGTGTTTAAGATATTTAGCCATTTCCCCTTGTCAACTGTTTGGTCCACTGTGACTGGCACATTATTCTTAATTGCATTTTTGACTCTGTAAATATCATAAATCTTTTATATATTATCTCATATTAAATATTTTTGACGAGCTCGGTGGTCGAATGGTTAGCAATGGCCACTTTGACTCCGAGGTCGCGGGTTCGATTCCCGCACAAGACAAACATTTGTGTGCATGAACATGTCTGTTTGTCCTGGTCTGGGTGTTTTCTATGTATTTACAAAAAAAAAAGTATTTAAGTACATTTATCAGTTGTATCGTACCCATAACACAAGCTTTGCGCTTAATTTGGGACTAGATGGCGCTGTGAAAATTGTCCAGAAATATTTATTTTTTTATTTCCTTTATGATAAAAACTACTAAACATATTCAATTCAGCATTTACATTTGTCTAATTAATAACCTCAAATATATGTAGAGTATAGTCCCAAAATATTAATTACTTATTTTATAAATTATTTACTCCCATAAATAATACTCAAAATATATTTTCAATTCTTACAAATAAATTAAAATTATTAATAAGAATAAAATTGTAAATATTAATTTCGTTTATAAGTTTTAAGCTAGTAAGCAACTGTTGATGCCCAATTACTCAAACAGCTCACTTTTAACGGAATTCGTTTAATAACTTTAAGTAAACATTTAATTTTCTGTATAATAAATGTTGATTTTTCAAGAATTAGATTTTTTTAATAGGTACCTAATTTTAAACAAAAAACTAACTTAATTACAATTTTACGAAAGCCCCACCAAAAAAAAACAAAAAGTCTCGAAGTCCAAATACAAATCTTTCCTCTTTATAATAGTAGTGTAGATTTGACATAGATAATATTGTAAAATATATAACGAATTAAATTATAATATCTGTCTATTTAAAAAAAGAGTTTCTTTCAAGCATTTCTCCTTCGCCAATGGTCAATACCGAAATGCTGGTAGATAATAATAATGACAAAAAAAATAAGTGTTAAATAATAATAAAAATGTGTAAGACGTGTAAAAATGTGTAAGTGCCCACATGGGCCCAATGACATAATAAATAATTTTATTTCATTTCCTGTTTGCCAAAAATTCACCCCGATCCGTCAAGTGTTTGAGCTGTGCGTTGATAGATCAGTGAATAATAGTAGCCTTTTATAGATAGAGATCTAAAAACATGGTTTACTTTATCTCTGAAAACCAATTCTCTTCACGAAGTTTTTAATTTTGTAAACCGTACTCAGCATGAACGTATCTTGCGTGTATTCTTTTTGTTTTTTTTTTATATACCTCTAAGGTGGAAAACAAGCATACAGCCTACCTGATGGAAAGCAGTTACCGTAGTCTATGGACGCCTACAACACCAATAACAATAGCATCGATCTAGTAGATGGCCACTTGACCACTGATCGATAATATTTCGATAATATTTCGTATTAATTTTTATCATAATAACAGTACGTATAATCGAGTTAACCCTAAATTGAAATAGCCGGTGCTAAAATTCAACCAAATTCGTCAATGGCATTATATAATGTAGCTGTATACTTGTTAGCACTGGGACGCAAGCGAAGGCGGTTTAAGCGGCGATGGAAGAAAAAATAAATTAAATATTTAAAGTTATTATAATTCGTCCTAGAGTGGAGTGGTGAGTCCTAGAACGGAGACCTCGTATGGGGCGATGAAGCGTTCGACGTTCCCCCTCTAGATGTACCCATGAGCTCAAGGAAACGGCCGGAAGCAGTTGATGCGGAAAGCGGCGGTTCGCATATGTTGGAAGGCATTAGGGAAGGCCTACATCCAGCAGTGGATAGATACAAGCTGATGATGATGATTATAAATCGATCACAACACGGTAAAAAAGGATCGTCTAGTCCAAACATCTGCAGGCCTTTCGCTCAGACGGCAGAAAGTAGAACTATACTTAACTAGTAATTCACATTTATTATAGAGGGCGCTATATACAAAACTATAATATTGAGATAACCAAAGAGAGGGTGCAGGTGGCAACACTACTGTAATGAATAATTCACGGTCTTGGATCAAAAACCACAAATGTTTGAGAAACAACACTCTAATATGAGCGACGATGAGTTGTGTGGTCGAATGTTTAGCAATGCCCACTTTGACTCCGAGGTCTCGGATTCGATTCCCGCACAAGACAAATATTTTTGTGAATGAACATATCTGTTTGTCTTAGTCTCGGTGTTCTCCGTGTATTAAAATATCTATTTACAAAAAAAACGGGTTGCACTCCGGGAGTGCCGGCAGAAGTGAAAACATGAACATTAACGTTGTGCATTTTTGAATATTTTCTTCCTCTCCTACGCCGCGCCGGCGGTCTACGCTCCCTCCGTCTTACGAATTTTCGATTACACCACGTATCCTGACGCGAGTTTAACATTTTTTACCCATCCCAAAAAGTGCACAACGCCGCTAAAGAAGTTTTCACTTCAAAAATGTATTTAAGTATTATTTCACGGGACTAGACGGCAGTGTATAATTTGTCCAGCAATATTTATTTACTAATATAGTCTCAGGATTATATCAATCTTGACATATTTAGTAGATACAATACTGACTCCTGTTGCGAGAGACCACGAACTCAGGATAAGAACTGTGCTAAGGTCAAAGTGTTTGACATGCCTTTGACTTTGTAAATTATACTAACTCGTAACTGGCTACCTACACAGTAATATGTATATCAACTAAAACTTACATACGGGTGGATTGATAAGCCCAACTAACTGAAACTAGATCAAACTCGCCGAACCGACTCCAACTGAACCGGCCCGGTGCCATTCAACATCCGGACCGGCCGGACATCATTTCAGCTCCGGAAAATCGCCAATCTCCTCTCTCTATCTGCTATTTTTTACTGTTATTTACATCTGATGCAGAAAGATAACGTCGACACCTTTTTGTATGTACACGTCTAATTATGGATGAAGAGCTAGATTTTAACAGGAATAACAACGGCAACGAATAAATCATACCCTTATATATAGGCGAGCAGAATCATTAAGTATTATGATGCACCTTATTAATTTCCGCGGGGCGCGCCGATACCTAAAATTAATGTACACATAGAAACAATACTTCATAGAAGCACAGTATAGAAGTTCATTTCATACAAATAAATGACACAAGGAGGCATTGTAGATTTATATGAAAAAAAGCCCGTTTTTTCGTGGTCCTAGGTACTAATTTGTTTTAGTAGGACCACGAGGGAGACCTATTTCTGTCTGTCCTATTATATGCAGAATAAAAAAAAGCAACCTCCTCTATAGCTAACATTATGATAAGAACTTTAAAGTAATTTGTAACTAGCCACTTTAATGTTATAACACCAGCCCCCTTACCACCATCTCTTATTGCGATTCAATAACTGAATAGAATGCTTATTCATACCAATGAATAAGCGACTCTATTCCATTTGAAACAGAGTCGCTTATTCATTGGTATGAATAAGCATTCTATTCAGTTAGGTATTGAATCGCAATTAAATAGAGTCGCTTTTTCATTGGTATCAATAAGCATTCTATTCAGTTATTGAATCGCAATAAGAGATGGCGGTAAGGGGGCTGTATGTATAATGTATATGTACACAATAAAATAAAAAATAAACAAAATACGGTCAGTTCCATCTCAGTTTTTCTAAGTTATTTTTCGTCTATGCTATGAAAAACAGTATATGATTGACTATTCATACTCACGCGGGGATTTCCTTTACATTTAAAAAGAAACGGATCACAAATAATCGAAATTTTAGATCCTGTTATAAAAATAATTTGGTAACACATAGATTTTAGTAGACGTTAGGTAATTCGGTTAATAATCAATTCATAAAGGTTGTTAACCGTGCCGGAATATCATTGGTTCGTAAAACTTCATAAAAAAAACTGGGACCACATCATCACTCGTAATAAGTATATATCAACAACTGCGAAAAAAGTGTGCACTATAAAATGTAGAACTCCCAGCTAAATGGAATAATATTTTTCTTTTAAATCCAAAACAGCGTTCCAGTTGGCAATACTTTCTGATTTATCGTCGGGAGATATTTATTAGGCCAATAAAATTTGTCCTTACCTCACAGCAGCTCCCGCCTTCTTCATATTTCATGAGAACGGGTTTACATTGTACGGAGTGTAAATTGCATATGGGCCCCCAACAAAACAGTACAGAGCACACATAACATGTAGCGTGAGAAATAATGTTACTTTATTCTTATCAAGCGGATGATACTAAAGGCTGATGTAAAGTGGCCACCTCGGCGAATAGATGCTTACTACCACAGGGCCCCTACGCCTACCGCCGAAGCTGAAGCCAATTCCGATCGAATATTTTGATTTCAAAAATATTCCAAAAATAATATCCAATATTAAAATTCGGTATTTTAATAATGTTGTATTACAATAGTTAAATAGTATAATTAAAATAAACTTAAACTTAAAATAGATAAAATTAAACAAATACATCTAAATTAAAATAAACTAAAACCAAAATTAATATAGTAAACTGCTGCCCGTAGGCAAAGTTCCCAATATGCTGGTCCCGTCGCCTCGATGGATCGCAACAGTAATTCTTTGTGCAAAGTAGAGGCACAGGTAGAGGCCAGCATTTTAGACATTTTTTTTTTTAATATATATTTAATATCTATATCTTAGCTTAAGGTTTAATGACGAACAACTTCAGCCAATGATGTTAATAATTATAACATAATTGTCTTCAGTTTAGAGTTAGAGCTCTAGGGTCTCTAACACTAAACTTTTATTTTCGTAATCAAAAAATCCAATGGTAATCGGCTGCTACTTCGGCGGTAGGGCCCCAGGTTATGGACCTAACCTTTTAAAGTGCCCCCAGCGCCCCAGCGCCAGGCACAGTAAAACGATAAATAAATACCTACAACTAATAGAGATGTTCAGTATATATATCGATATTGGAAATGCATCTCTTTCGAACGCTTACAGTTTAATTTAAATATCTTAACATATGGAAAGCGTTACTTTGTAATTTAATAATTTTATTTATAACACAGTAGAACCTCTATAAGTCGAACCTCGATAAGTCGAAAACCTCTAAATCTCGAAGAAATGTTCAGAGGCCCGATTCTCGTAATGAAATTCCCAACGGCACCGGAACGACTTGGTCTCGTCCCTCTTTGGTTTATCTATTTTACAACGTGCCAGAGAGGGAGCGGGCGAAGTCGTTACGATGCCGTTGAGAATTTTATTACGAGAATTGGGCCTCTGTTCCCTTCCCTTCAAACACCAAAACCTCCATTACTCGAAATCTCAACCCTCTATTAGTCGAAATAATCACTGAGAATTTTGGGGTGTAAGTGGTTTATCAACATCTTTGAACCAAAGCCAACTTCACCTGCACGTGGTGCACCCTGCTGACTGACAAACGAAGCTCTGGCGAAAAGAGAGGTAGGGATCGTAATTGTAAGCTACCCGACTGGGGAATGTACCTCCACCTCACAGAATACCGCAGCCAAATAACAATTCCGTTGAGGGTTGTTGTGTTCCTGTGAGTGAGTGAGGTCACCGGAAAAGGAGATGCTGCGTTGGCAGCGGGGGTGGCGGCGCGCAAGTGATATATTATGTTGCGAGCGTTAATACGGTTACGGTAACTGCTTTTACTGCTTCACATCAGGCGGGCCGTATGCTTGTCTGCCACACGACGTATTATAAAAAAAAAAAAAAAGTGAGTCCCTCCAAGCCATTTTGGTACCTATTTTCCCTCCATAACTCGAAAAATTACTTGTATTAGTAAGTATTTTGGTAAAACAATGAAACAAAAGCGTATAAAGAAAATTGTATCGATGACACTTATGAAACACGTATAATGCAGCACAACACTAATGGAAAATTCCAGAAGGCGGCACTCTTTTATGACGTCAGAAGCGAGCGTGTTTCTCCGCTCGTGGCTACAGGAATACATATAACATTCGTTCAAAAACATGCAGACTAGGGATGGGAATTGTCAATTCAGTTTTGTTCATTCACTGACAGTTTTGGGCTATAGTCATTTAAAACAAAATAAAATAAACTCATTTATTTCTACAGTAACAATTGCTTTATTTGTTTTATAATAAATAAGTCAGTATAAACAGAAATAGTTTGATTTATGTGGATTTTTGTATCTGTCGATCATTGTTTATGCCCCATCCCTACTAACGGAATTTTCCGGCCGTGGCGCTAGACATCAATACACTTTTCTAAAAATACTATCAGTAATTTATTTAACTTTAGACATTAATTTTAAGTCCTATAATAAAGAAACTTAAGTGTAATCAATTGTAAATAATAACTTCATTATCTATTTATCAAGTAATGAACACTATTTTTATATAATACAGAGCTATTAAACAAAAAGGCAGATTTACTGAGTAGTGGTATTTACGGTTTTAAGATTTATTTATTTCTCACAAAGAATTACAGTATTCACTTACGGAGAAATACAAATTTCCAGAAATATCTGCTATCTGCTGACACAAACGAAACGCACAATAATTATTGCTATAACCAATGTAACAGTTTATAATAATTGCTTTTATATTATTATGGTAACAAATATTTTCAAGGAGTACATTACGACTATAATAATAAATCAGTGTCGGGTACACGTATAAAATTCAGTAACAGCTGACCGACTGAGCTCAACACTACGTCACGACGCAGCACCGTGCATATCACCGAGAAACACGGATGTAAAATGCACTGAGCGTAGTTGCGTTCTGGATGTGGCATTTAGAGAAAGGTGAGGAGTATTCATTTTCTTTTCGTTTGAGTGTTATGTATTGATTATTTTATTATTACATAGTATGGGTATCAAAAGCACGCCGCCCATATAAATTTACATATTTTATACTTGCACACATATACCCATACACATACATATACACATACACGTACAGATACACGTACATACACATATACATACATACACACATACATATATACCTACATATATATGCTAAGGCCAAATGCAACAAACCAGCCACTATTCACACCGACCGATACTTGGTCAATGTAATATAACATGTTTTATTTAGATTTCAGTTGTTTCTTAGTTAGGTTAGAGTTTCCTTGTATCCTGTCATCGGAAATAGACATATGCTCTGTCAACCTGGATGATGAATGATGTGGCCGGCCAATGCAACAAATTGTCGACTATTAATAATTAAGCTTAACTATTAATAATCGACAATTCACTACATTGGCCGGCCACTATAAACAATGACCAATTCACAACACCGACCGCAACACATACATGCAAATACACATACACGCACACACACAAAATACACAAAAAAACATGTCTACACTGCATTATCTGTTATATATACTTTGAGTTGTTTTTTGAAGCTAGCTATAGATTTTGCGTCTTTTATTTCAGTAGGTAGTTTGTTATACATTTTCACACCTTCATATTCAATATTTCTTTTACCGTAGTTTGTTCTTGGGGGGCGTGATATCAAATGATTTGCACTGCGTAATTTCATTCTTTGCGTGTATTGTTTTTTACGGAATGATAGGTTTGCGTGAACATGCTTGTTTAAAATTTTGTAAATTAATATGCATGTATAGTATGCGTATGTTTGTTTAATAGTCATTATTTTGGTATCCTCGTATATTTTTTTGGTTGGTGTACGAAAGTTATAGTTAAATAAAGTTTTAATTAATTTATTCTGAGCTATTTGAATGGTTTCTACGTTTGACTTAGTAGTTGATCCCCAAATTTCAATTAAGTAATCTATATGCGGCTTGACCAACGAGTTGTAAATAATGTATTTGACTTTTCGCGGGAAACATTTGGCTATGCTACGTAAGGTACCAGTTAAAGATATTAATTTGGTTTTGATTTTCTCTATGTGTTGTTTCCAGGTAAGATGATGATCCAGTAAAAGACCAAGATATTTTTCATTGGATTTTTTATTTATTGTTTCGTTATTTATTGTTAATACTACACCATCGATATTTCTTTTATTTTTAGCTGAAAATATGACGTAATTGGTTTTACTAGTGTTTATTGTAAGTAAGTTTGATAAAAACCAGTTGTTTAGCAAAATTAAATCGTTTTGTATTTTCGATTTCATAGTATTTATTGAATGGCCAAAATAAAATAGGCTTGTGTCATCTGCGTATAGGGAAATATCTGCTTTTAAACCAATATGTTGTATATTATTTATATATATTAAGAACAAAAGTGGCCCCAGAATAGAACCCTGAGGCACACCGAATGTAATGTGGCTAGGGTTACTTTGATGCGAGCCTATTTTGACTATTTGTCTACGATTTTGAAAATATGATTTTAAAAGGTCATGGGCCTTCCCATTAACACCAAGCTCAGATAATTTTTGAAGAAGTAGTTTGTGACTGATAGTATCGAAAGCTTTTTTCAGGTCGATGAATACACCGAGTACCAATTGCTTTTCATCGATTTTATTTTTAATTTTAGTTATTAGGTCAATCGTTGCCGAAAGCGTGTTGGATTTAGATCTAAAGCCATATTGTTTTTTATACAAAAAGTTAATTGAATTTAAGTAATGTTCTATACGCGAGTAAATTACCTTTTCAAAAATTTTTGATATAATGGGCAAAACGGAGATTGGACGATAATTGCATGGATCAAGTTTGCTTCCAGATTTATAAATCGGTGTAACTTTTGCTATTTTCAGGCTATCAGGGAAAACTCCTCGATCCAAGCAATCGTTTATGCAATTTGTAAGCGGAGTGGCAATTAATTTTTTTACACATTTTATTGCTTTCGTACTAATGCCATCAATACCAGAACTCGTGTTAGGATCTAAGTCGTCAATAATTTTGATAATTTCTTCCGTGGTTGCTGGCGCAAAGTTTGTGAGCTCAGTCGTTCTAGCTGTGACAGGTACTTGAGGGAAAATTTGTTCTGGCAGTTTCTTTTTTGAGATTTCGCTTGCCAATACTGAACCGATGGTCGAGAAGTAGCGGTTAAAACATTCACAAATCTCGATTTCGTCGGTGATTGTGCTTGAATTCTCAATAAGTTTTTTCGGTCCGACCGTATCCTTTATTTTATTACTAGCCAGAGTATTAATTGCTTTCCACATCTTCTTAGGCTTACTGGCATGATCAGTAAAGTACTTATGGTAATATGTTTTTTTGGCTTTCTGTATGGTTTCATGTACTTTGGCTCTAATATCGTCGTATTCTTGTTTTAACTTCATATTTGATTTATTTTTTTTATACTTTTGCCATATTAAGTTTCGCTTATTTATACCTTTAATGATGTCTTTATTTATCCAGTCTTGACGTGGGGCATTTAGAATCTTTGATTTATTGATTTTACTTTCAGATAAACAGTTCAACAGTTTTTCTTCCAGTATGTCATATTTCTGTTCATCACTAATGTTTATGATTTGTTCTGTAGTTTTATACAACTTGTTGTAATCGATAGCTGTGTAATTGATTTTTTTGACGGGTGCAGGATGGTAATTCTCACTCTCTAAGTATATTTGCTTATGGTCAGATATTGCAGATTCAATGACGAAAAAATTGAAGTTGTTTTCTTTTAAATTAGTGCATACATGATCTATAATAGATTTAGTGGCCGCTGTTTCGCGCGTGCAGTATTTTTCACTGATTTTGTTTAGAATTTTATAGTCGTTTTCTTTTAATGTGTTCTTATATTTACGCGTTTCTGGGTCTAATGCGAGCAAATCAAAGTTGAAGTCACCGAACACAATTGCTCTCTTCCGCTTTTGTAGCTGTTGTGAGTATATTTCTAGGAAGCTGTCTACTTTATTCTTATTCGGATTGTATACAACGCCAATATCCAGAGATTGTTTTTCCAGGTGCACCCAGAGATAGTGAATGTCATCCTTTATACAATGTTCTTCTATAAGATTGTGCTTTAAATTATTATGTACAAAAATAGAGACTCCTCCTCCTTTACGGTGTTTCCTAAAATTATTGTAATGCGTGTAACATGGGATTTGTAGCTTTTGGACATCATTCTCAGTTTTAATCCATGTTTCCGTCACTACGACTATATGCGGCTGAAGTGAGGCAAGTATACACTTGAGCTCATCCAGTTTACCCGGTTTAACGAGACTACGTGCATTCATATAAAAAAATTTTAGGGACCTTCTTGTTCTTATTATATCACTGTAGGTATTTGCAATTGTGTGCGTTATTTTCCCTCTCAAAGCGGTTAGTTTTTTGCTGTTGACATCGGTTTTTCTTGTTTCTGTTCTGTGAGTGTGATAATTCTGGGAGTTCCTTTAATGTATTTAATGATTAAGTTGGTCTCCCCATTTGTGGTGCGTCTTTCCAATTCTTCCTTGAGATTCTGCATGTGTTTTTTTTGGCACGGAGTTTGGTCGGAAAAAATTTTAATTTTGTCAGTCTTTGCAGTATTTTTATTACGCAATATGGACTTTACTGTTTCTTCGGAAGCAAAGCCGACCTTGATTGGACGGGTGTGGCCAGGTTTATATTTTCCAAGGCGGTAGATTTTGTTTGGCACGGGGCACTCCGTATAAATAGCCTTAATAATATTGGTTACCTCTTTGTCATCATGAGTTTGACGTTCAGATGGTGTGTCCGGCTCTGGGATGCCCACTATCACAATAGTTTTGGATCGTATACGTCGCTCATTGACTTCGTTTACAATATCTTCGTAGCTTGCATGTGGTTCAATAGAGGGTGGTGATGTTGAATTACCTTTCAATGTATTTACGCAAGACTCTAAAAGTTCAATTTTTCCCTCAATATTCACTGTGGTTGCTTCCAGACTATTCAGTTTCGTTTTAATATTAGTTTGCTCTGAAATTATATTTTCGATAGTGTTACCAATGTTGTACACTTGATTTTTTACGGAATCAACGTTTTCACTGAGTCTATTAATATTTTCCGCTTGGGAACTAGTACTGAATTTCAGGATTGCCATCATTTCCGACATTTGTTTCTTTAGATCTAAAAGTTCAGTTTTTATCCATGCATTATCATCGGTTTCCTTACGCTTACTGCGAATAGTAGTTTGAAGAGTGGTGTCCTGTTCGAGATTTTTATCGGTTAAATTTGGTTGAGATCCACCGAAATTCGCATATTTGCCACATCCAGACGGTGATCTTTGTACATTCATTGTAAATCTGTGTCAAAGGCTACTCACGTGAATGGTGCGTGCAGCGTGCGTAGTTCCGTGTATGCAGTTCGAGAATTCGATGAGCCCGTCTCGTTTACTCGAGGAGGTGAAGAGCGGTTACCGCGTTGGTAAATGAACTTTAGAAAAAGGTGTCTTAAGCGATGTCAATAGAGTTTAGTATCTTTTAGCGACTCTTTAACTATTTTAAAACAATTTTGCGACACGTCTGGCTTGTACGATCGTTCGCGCAGAAAAAAAATTATATAAAAATTATAAAAAAAAAATAATATAAAGTATTTGAGCGTAAAAATCCGTCCTTGGCGAAATGGGCACGAAAATATTTGGCGGATTAATCCGCTCGTGGCGGTTAAAGGGTTAACATCACTTCCATTATAAGAGGACCCCACGTAATGCTACGACTAGCTAAGTACATCTTGGCTACGCCGGAACATCTTATAATAGAAGTGTTATGGACTACAAGCGGTTGTCTGCCAGTCTGTACGTGGTACGACAACGCAGAAGGATAAATTCACATATTATTGGCCCTTATCCTTAGGCCTTATACTAAGACTTAGTAGGTAATCTTTATAATTTATAGGACCAGCCCAATGGTCAGGGTCCAAGGTTTTACACGGTAGGTCATGACGGGGAGGATGCACTGATTGAAAACGATTGGTTTGATTGTGGTATTTGCGGTGTGGGATGTATACCCTGACGACTAGCAAGATGCTCTGGCTAAAACGAGCTCGGTGGCGTAGCGGTCAATGATGCGGCTTCGACACCAACGCTCGTGGGTTCGATTCCCACATAGGACAAACATTTGTGTGCATGAACATGTCAGTTTGTCTTAGTCTGGGTGTTTTCTATGTATCATAAGTATGTATTTACAAAAAAAATGTATTTACATGTTTATCAGTTGTCTAGTACCCATAACACAAGCTTCGCTTACTTTGGGGCTAGATGGCGTTGTGTAATTTGTCTGACAATATTTATTATTATTATATAATTTATTCATATTTTTTCACAATTTTTAACATTTTTAAATATACAGTTATAAAAGAAAAGTACATTTAAAAATATATAAAAAAGGGGGGCAACTACCGGTAGCGGAGCGAAGACCCAAGCTACCGGTGGTTAGGGCTCCACAGTGAGGAACCTCCTCACAATGCGGGCCGTTTCCAGAAGAACCGCCATTTGTATCCTGCTCTTGACCCAACTGCCAAGCGAGAGCCTCTCGAGATGACGGTCGAGACTCTTCGCTATAAGTCCGTTCACTGTTATTATTATTATTATTAAAAAGACAGCCCGACTGGGGAATACATTACTAAATAAAAATATACTTCAGGATTGTTGTGTTCCTACGAGTGATTGAGATCTGTTTCTTGAGCGAGTTTTCTCGGTTTTCTCGCTGGCATGGCGGTATGTCAATTGCTCTATTACGATAATCATATAAATAAAGCATCAGAAGATATCGAAACTTCAAATGATTTAAGGTATTTTGACCTTTAACAGAGTCTGATGCTGAGGTTGATAACACAGTTTTTCTTGCTTTGCTAATAAATCTGCCCCTGTGGGTTATGTTGCTAGACGGGTAAGTGAATTTTCCATTGACATTAAATTTTTGAGTTTTAGTGTGCACGCCCTCTATCGAAAGAGTCCTGCAATTAAACGAGCGCAAAAGTGCCAACAGAGGCGATCTGCTTCCTTTTTTACACACCTACAAACTTACATTGAAACTATGATAGATGTCTCTGCAGTCCATTAGCATATTTATTGTATCTAAGTATATAATTTTATTACCATAGTCATTTAATACAATATCAATACATAGGCATACTTAACAATTTATAATACATCAACATTTAAAATATTCACTATATGACAATTTATTTTTAAAATGTCACTGCTTTTTAGCTCCTATAATATTATATAATAATATGTTGTAAATTTTTTTTTTGAATTTTCACCCTTAATTATTGAAAAATTATTTTCCTAGGGTAGGTGACAATGATCTAAAATTATAAAAAAATATTTATCAGTATCATAAAAGAGACAAACTTCTTAGCTACCATGGATTCACCGCGCGGGTGCCGGGTCCATCGTGTGGCAGAGTGAGAAACTCCAAGCAGATCCCGAGACTTGTGACACGGGTGTAGGTTTAAGGGTACAAAACTAGAACAATGTGCGGTATTGAAATTTTAATAACCTATGTCCGAATTGTTTTATGGTTATCAAAGTTAGGAGGGAAATCTGTTTTAATGTATACAAAATACCTAGGTGTGACGACATAACTCAGTAGCCTTTTGTATGGAGCGTTTTCGCGTGTCAAGTCCAAAATTGAGATTTTCAAGTTATCCTATCTCGAGAAGTTTTTATGCTATCGAAGTAATTCTTTCACCTATAGCTATATTATTGTGAAGTCCTTAGTCCTTACATAACAAATCGAAAGAAAAATATTGCGTGTAGTCTATTATAATATTAAACTTTTAACCTCTGAACATTTGTGAGCTCTAGGTTATACGTCTTGTACTTCAAACCATTGCAGTTAAAGGGTTCATATAGATATTTGGTAGTTTCATGTGGATCCCTTGTTGGGACTATGGAACTGGAAAATTATAACATAAAACAAATTTAGGCATATTATATTTTATAACTACATTGTACTCTCTATTTATTTACAATAAAAAACTAAATTGATCCTACTTTAATCTACACTTCATCGATCAGCTTAAATCTCTGATGCTGGGGTTCAGGAATGATGTTATAGTATTTCTTTAGTATTGTCTGTTGACTGCGTCCTCCATAGATCCTCTGCACCCAACTATGTTCCCAGTCTGGGTCAAACTGTTCACAAGTCACTACAACTCTGCCAGGTACCATTGCAAATAAAGTTCCGTTACGACCAAAACCAACCTGAAATCACATTCAAATAGCAAAATTCAAATCAATTGTACACTCAGTGTGATAATATAGTTTAAACTACAAATAAATGCCAGACATTTAACCACTCTAGCCTTGTAAAAAAACTTCTTCAAAACATGCAGACGCAGCTCAAAACTCTTTCAAACTCAAGTTCATAAAATATAATTTTAAGTTCTATAATCAAATTTCATCTCTGCCAACCAGCAGTTGACCATGGTGGTGGAATTATATACTCAATAACCCTTAGTAGAGTAAAAGTCCATACCCATCCAATGATGAATTCAATCCATCCCTTTGTTTGATGAATATGGGTTGCATCCGATAATACTAATTTTTCAAATCTTACATTATTATACAAATAAAGACTTAAAAATACAAACGTAAATATAAATTTTCTTGCTATTTTAGAATAAAACTCAAGCGCAAAGCAGCTCAAACATGTCGAATATAACAAAAGCTCTTATTGGCGCTTATAGAATTAAGGTTTTGGAACGAGGCGAAGTCCAAATATAAAGGATCTTCGAATCTTTTGTAAACTAAGTGCGTGTCTCTCCATTAGGTATATCAAATACAATATAAATTTTCTTACATTCAGTCCAGGGTGGAACCTAGTTGTTCTTTGTGTAGCCAGCATATGACCAGATTGAACAAAATGACCGTCTTGAACCTTCCAACCCCTATGTTTTGGTTTCACTTTACAATTTGTGTTTTTGGTGCTGCCTCCTGTCTTTTTACTGGCATTTCGGACGAAATCTACAAAAATTAGTAAGAATATTTTAAATCTTATTAATGTAACCTCAATATAAATTACAATATATAAAAATAGGTCTTGCCTTTGAAATTTGCTGGAGATTTTATAGCGGTGAGTAAAAAATTCACAGACATCTTAAAATAGTAGTTAATACAATCTTCAAAACAAAATTATATTTTTAAAATAAAGAGTTAGACAATATGCAGCAACGAAATAACGAATAAATAAAATAGATACAAAAAAAAAAGTATTTTGGACTGACACTGACGTGTGACAGTCTAATACTTTTTTTCTTCAAATATTTTTCCGGCTCTGGAATCAATGTTCTTTTGAGCCTGTCTTTGTATTATTTCTCTAGTTTATTTCCAGCTTCAGGTACTTGCCAGGAATCTTCAGATTTCTCTATTACTTGTAATAAGTTAACAGTACATAGTGATATTGCAATGTTTCTGCTGTTTTGCACGACTTATTGGAATGGCTGGGCAGCCCCGATTCAAACATATTTAATCAAAGATTCTCCTAATTTTATGCACTCAAATGATCACTTGTACCATAATACACTGTAGCCAAAGAGTAAAAAGGAACCCTATTACTAAGACTCCGCTGTCCGTCTGTCCGTCTGTCACCAGACTGTATGTCATAAAACCGTGATAGATAGACAGTTGAAATTTTCACAGATGATGTATTTCTGTTGCCGCTATAACAACAAATACTAAAATACATAATAAAATAAATATTTACGGGGGCTCCCGTACAACAAACTTGATATTTTTGCTCGTTTTTGCCCGCAATTGATAACGGCAATAGGTAGACGCTTGAAATACTCACATAATATTTAGTTATAGTATATTCACTTTAAAAATAAATAATTAAATAAAAATAAAACAAATATTTATCCCGTACAAAAAATGTGATTTTTTTGCTGTTTTTATAGATAATGGTACGGAACCATTCGTGCGCGAGTCCGACTCGCACTTGGCCGGTTTTTTCTTATTCTTCTTTGTTTCGTTTTGGCTTACCCGCCATTAACTAGTTAATAATTTCATCGTCCCGACTTCAGGGATAAGCCGAAAAAAAGTTAGAAATCCACTAGTTCCTCAACAACTCAACAGCAAGACCGATAGTGCAATTTTACTGCTGTTTTGCACGACTTTTTACAACAACCAGACGGCGCCACTTTCAAAATGTCCACAAATTTTATGCACACCTAATGATCCCTGGCACCATCACAGACGAAGTCTAAAGTAGACACTGAAGTCATTGGATATACATCCAATGTCTAATAAATACTTGGTAAACGCGGCGCGCTTGTCAACAGTAAGCGTCGGAACGCATAACTAAATATGGTTTTATATCAGGGGGCTAGCCAAATGGCAGTTTGCGAAGTAGAAAAGCGTAGCGATCGCTAATTTGAACTGTGGAGCTCATAATAAAATGTTCGAATTGACAAATGTCACGTGATTTATCTAACGTTCGTTAAACTACGAATTACACTTGGCTACAGGGGCAGGTCGGCAACGCGTGAGTGATGCCTCTGGTGTCGCAAGCGTCCATGGATACGTACTCTTGTTTGTCACACAAGTCTTACTATAACAATGATTAATAAAAACAATTTTTTGTAATTGCATTTGTGCCGGCATAAAAATGCAAAACTAGTGAAAGAGGCTTTGGCAAAAGAGAGGTACCTAGAGTACAGCGTATTTGTAATATTTGTAAACCGTTTATTATTATTTAAATAGTTGTCTTGGCCAACTTGCCAGATAAATATTTTTTGAAAAATGGAAAAATTCACCTGCCCCCTAGGTGGAATTTGACGCCACACTGTGACTCACGCAGTAGAATATAAGATGCAAAAATTCGTCAGCAACACGGTTTGTGTTGCTGACGAATTTTTTCCTGGTAGCTCACTTGGAAGAGCACTCGACCGGTCATCGAGAGGTCGTGGGTTCAAATCCCACTCACTAGGGGCAGGTGAAATTTTCCATTTTTCAAAAAATATTTGTAAACCGTTGATGGCCGTGTGGTTTCCGGCAGAATAGAATAGAATCACTCCGTTTCTTCCCGTAGATGACGTACAAGGGGACTAAGGGAAATATATTGTCAAATATCGATCAGGCCTCCCCAACAAGTTTGGCCAGCGTGGGGAGTGTAGGCCAAATCTTCCTTCCGTCTAGCACGGACGAGAGAGGGTCGTGCTCCTGTAGTGGAGACTAAAATGGACCTGATGATGATGATGATGTCCGATTGGGGAAGCACCTCCATCTCACAAAAAAACGCAGCCAAATAATAATTCTATTGAGGGTGGTTGTATTCCTGCGACTGAGTGAGGTCACCAGATAGGAAGATATTTCATGTTGCGAACGTTTATATTATGGCTACAGCAGCCGTTCACATGAGCCGGGCCATACGCTTGTCTGCCACGTGACATAGTATATAAAATGTATATATGACAATAAAATGAAAATTCTTTATTGGCTTTCGGGTCCTTAAGGGCATTTAGACACGTAGGTACACGTTTTTATACTCTAACCCATGCTGGGATTCGTAGCTACTGATCCTGATATCCATTTCTAGATTCAACGGATACCGAATGCTAACCCCGCCAGATACCAGTAATAAGTTGCAACCAGAAAAATGTTTTGAACTTTGTAGGAACCTGTCGCGGATTCTAGTAAATTAAGTAATGAAATTAAACAGGACACTCACGTATTTTTGTCTGGACAGACGACTACTTTAGATCTCAAACGGAGATCTTCATCAGGGCGAATGTCCACACGCGTACTCCCTCTTATATGAAATGAACCTCTTTATATGAAATCTTACGCACACCTTTAATTTCATTAATGAATTTTGCTATGATTTCTCACGTGAGTTTAATATATTATACGAGATTCTGTTGCAATGAAAAAATTGAAACATTTAAATGCAAACCGTTACTTTATAAACGTATATATGTTAAATGCAAACCGATATAGTTGTATCTTACATGTTGCTTTAAAATATTTTGTACTAGCTTCCACCCGCGGCTTTGCCCGCGTTTACTTTTTTTTTTTTTAATAAAAAGTATCCTCCGGCCTTCCTAATCCTAATAGTTTCATGATGATCGGTTGTCTAGTTTCGGCGTGAAAGCGTAACAACAACTCACATTCACATTTATAAAATTAGTAGGGATTTAATGGAACTGTGTGTAAATATCTACAATGATCTACTACATCATCCAACATTATGTATACGTGATATTATCTCCGTCCCACTACTTCCTAGACTGTGACTTAAGTACGTAGTTTTAGCACAGGCAACGCAACGGTTTGTTTTGGTTTATTTAGTGCTCAAACCGCATTCGAGGCGCCAACACACGCCACGGCCAACATGATCGCGCTAATATTATTGTTAACTGTGATCGTCATATCTTTACTTTCCTGGATGTTACTACTGAAAGATTCGAAACAATTGAAAATTAAAGGACCTTTGCCTATGCCTTTATTAGGCAATGCACATTTGCTGGCTGTTAATGCGCAAAGTAAGTTTTAAAGTCATGTTCTTTTACACTTATATTTTACATATATATATTACTTATACAGAAAATACAGATAGTATCTGGATGACCGAGCTTTGCTCGGCGTTTTTATTCATGTAACTACACGAATATTCTTAGAGTCCAGACCTAGCTAGGTAAATCGATTTCACGACCCCGTAAATATTATATACAATAAATATGTGTAAATAAAGTATTTATTTACATATATGTTTATTTATTTATACATGTACAAGAATGTATCGTTTAATAGTTTACTTATTAACAACTTGGTTTCTGCGGTTTCGCTTGCGTTAACTTTATAGTTACGGCATCAACCCATTTAATACACTTATATCTAGAAGTACATCTGGGATACGTGTCTCCCCTCAATTGAAGGTGTTTAACTGCAGGGTATAGTTTATTAATACATACTGAAATATAATATATTATTTAAAAGTTATTATAAATAATACTACTAAGTTAGTTTTAAGCACATTTTTGCCGTAAAGTAAGAGCTGGTTTTCCTCGGAGTCTACTTGAGAATCTGAGGCAAACTACGCTTGTAACTGAATTCAATGACACATCATTTTAATTTTGGTTAATTTTACCACGAGATACTAAAATCTTTTTATATTATTACCTAGTAAATTTATTTAATAAATGGTACTTTTTTATGGAAATACGGCGGATGTGTAGGGGTGAGTGGGGTAATTACTAAGTACTAATTACGGACACCGCTGCTGTACCGGCTATACCGTGCCTTGCCTAGGCCTCGCAGCTATACTATGTTATTATATTTGGATATGTCACCTTCAATTAATGTCCGAATCGCCGTCACTACCGTAACATATACTCGTACACACACGAAACATCTTTTTTGAGCGTCTGTTTATCAATTTTGTCGATTTCCATTTTTACAACTTATAGACCATATTACAATATATGACAATGTCCTAAATTATAAAAAAATATTTATCAGTATCGCAACATGCACAAAACTAGAACGATCTTCAATTTTAATAACTTACTTCTTATTTTGTGGTCGATCCAAGTTTGGTGGGAAAGTCCATATTAAAAGGATAAGTATGTATTTATTAGCTATATTACGAAATAACATAGCTAATAAATAAATAACTTGACTATCTTACAATTTTTTGCATACAAAATAGGAAAGTGTGGCGTCATATAATCTTCTAGCTTTTTGTGTGGAGCGTTTTCGAGATAGACTTGTTGTTTGTTACTTAATTACTCCGCGATTTGAAAATTTGAAAAAAAACCGATTTGAAAAAAACTTTTTTATTTGAAAGAGTATACTTACTTCCAGATTGGTCCCATATTTTTTTCACCATCATCATCAGCCTGTATCTACATACATAAATGTAGAGTCATGTTTGAAGTCAGTTTTTGTTTTTTATTGTTAAAATTATTAAGTTATCATATCTCGAGAAGTTCCTCCCGGGAAGAAAAATATTTAAAACCTATACACAGCCCAAAGTGATAGTAATCTGTGTTTTTATAAACATGTCTACTGTGTACAATATATGTACGAGATATACGGCAATGGCATTATGAAATGGTACTTAACTTTGATTTCTAAAGATTTGAATATTATTTATTAGGCACATTTGCAAGCAAAGTGCAAGTGTAAGCAAAGTCTGTATTTAACCTAATAAAGGTATCCAGGTAACAATATCAAAGAAAACTTTCATTTGGTCAGAAGACGAACTTCAGGCAGATGTTTAAGCAAACATGTATAATTTGTAGAATTATTTTAATAGTGTTCTACTTTTCTTTAGAAAACTATATTACACCTGAGTAAAGTCACTACTAATTGTGTTTTTTTTTTCAACTAACCGTGATAGCAGTGCATTTACATTTTCTCGGTTTTCCTGACGTAGATATTTTTTTAATTTTTGGCGGCTTTCATATCACATAACTACAATAATACGTGGAATTCATCGAGATCGGGAACAAAAAGTTGTTTCAGTATCACGTTGGTTTTAACACGTTGGTTTTTTTTAATAGAAAGGAGGTCCCTTTTATCACACAAAAATTTACCTATCTTCCTCTGTTTAAAAATACTTTTTAATTTCCCATTTTTTTCAATATAGTCCCGAAAATACGGAGAATACCGGTTCCAGTGAACCCCAGTACCGAAATTCCCGGTTCTGAAAATCGGTATCGGTTCTGTATTTCCTGATTATTCTGACGTCTTTAATAAGAAAAAAAATGTCAATAGTCTACTTGACGTGAATTCTTCTTGTATTGCCCAGTTCGACATAAATGTGTACCTATGCACATATTAAAACCACATAAGTTCATCCACATGAGATCCATTATGTGTTAATATGTTTAAGTATGCTAATGCTTTTCTTTTATAATCATAAATAAAGTATATTCTCGTGATCACAAAATACAAGTTACGTAAATATACAAAATACAAGTTAAGTTATAAGTAGTTTATCCATATAAGGTCAACTAGGTTTAATAAATTAAGACTTGTGTATACAACAAAACAAACAAATATTTTTGTATTTTGTGATCACGTGAATATACTAAACTGATGTTCTACTATACTTATACTGTGGTTTTACCACACCCTGGCCATTTCATACAAAAAACGGTAACACAAACAGACCGCGTCTATATACGTGCAAATGTGTGTGTAGATGCCTCAGGCTTAACTGCATAACGAAGTAGATACCTTGCGCTGTGACGTAAGACGTTACTTTAGGTAATATTGTAATAATAAATACCTACCTATCTTTAAACGTTTATTTTGAGTGATTGTGTTTATGAGACTGCATTAAATCCAGTAACGTTACCGCGTTACACTAAATGTTTCATGCGGGTTGTAATTGGTTATTATACAATCTAATGTCGCAGTTGTCTATTGAGAATGTGGTATAAATATCAATATTCCATTTCCAAAAATTCCATAAACTTCGAACTGTATAATCAAAGATTCCGAAATATGTAAAATTCATTAACTTAAAACTGGAAATATAAATTGATTTTGTAATAACAAATAGTTTAGGGGTATTTATTAAATAATAAGAAATAAATCGTTTTACCATTTAAAAGTTTAGCTGTATATAGTTTATACTACGAACGAACTTTCGTAATACGCGGCGCCGCGTGGCAGCCCTTGCGATCGATTCCACATTCGACTGATTCGACTCACAGGGGAGGTGAGATCGCCTTGTGAGAGCGGCAGGGAGTATACTGTACTTAGTACTATTATTTATACTGTGGTACAACTGCTAAATCACTC
Organism: Hypsopygia costalis; assembly: GCA_937001555.2. NCBI lineage: Eukaryota > Metazoa > Arthropoda > Insecta > Lepidoptera > Pyralidae > Hypsopygia > Hypsopygia costalis. Next base: position 23,339,185 of record OW443329.2, read on the forward strand.
GTCGCTATATCATACGTATTGACGGTCGTAAAAATAGTCAAAATGTCACAAAAATCTTGAAGTACATAAATATTACGAACCTTCAGTTTACGATATTAAGGTTTCTGGAGTAATAGCAAAACAAAGAAGTCATTACTGATACCAACTTGCGACCACCCGGTCGCCAATTAGATTTCGATCTAAATTGACAGTGGCACCCTAAATATAACAAAAATCTGAAATTATGCGTCTCCAGAGATTTTTTATCTCAGCAAATTTAAATAAAACGAATAAAAACTAACTACTTTATTCAATTAAAGACTTATTATAATATCTAGTATTTCTTTTGAGGTGGTTCCGTAACAGTATCCATATAAACGAGAACATCGTTTGAACCCTGTTCATTAAATTTATTAATCTTTATATATAAAATTCAAAGTCCTGACTGACTGACTGACAGATATATCAACGCGCAGCCCAAACCGCTGGGTCTAGAGATTCCAAATTTGGCACGTAGGTTCTTTATGAAGTCTAGGGGTACACTAAGAAAGGATTTTTCAAAATTCATCCCCTAAGAGGGTGAAACGGGGGTCCAAAGTTTGTATGGGGAAACGAGATTAATTGGACTATTTTATCCGAAACTTTACACGAGTACTACTGTAGATAAATGAGTAAACACGTGTTTCAGGATTTTTCAATATTCAACCCCTAAAGGGGTAAAATGGGGTGAAAAAGTCTGAAAATCGACATGGGTAGGGTTTTTATAGTTTTTCGGGTCGCTGATTACGAAAACAACAACTATTTTATAATCCAACATAGCCGACGTGTCATAAAATTACCCCTGAGGGGGTCCGATGGGATTGAAATATATAAAAGAGGAACCTGAGTGTCTGTCTGATATATATCAACGCACAGCCCAAACTGCTGGGTCTAGAAATTCCAAATTTGGCATGTAGATTCCATATGATGTCTAAGGGTGCACTAAGAAAGGATTTTTCAAAATTCATCCCCTAAGGGGGTGAAACGGGGGTCCAAAGTTTGTATGGGGAAAGAAGATTAGTTGGACTATTTTATCCGAAACTTTACATGAGTACTTTTATAGATAAATGAGTAAACACGTGTTTCAGGATTTTTCGATATTCAACCCCTAAAGGGGTAAAATGGGGTGAAAAAGTCTGAAAATCGTCATGGGTATTGTTTTTATGGTTTATCGGGTCGCTGATTACGAAAACAACAACTATTTTATGATCTAACATAGCCGACGTAACATAAAATCGCCTCTGTGGGGATGCGATGGGGTTTGGAATATATAAAAGTAGATACGCACAGCCCAAACTGCTAGGTCTAGAGATTCCAAATTTGGCACGTAGTTTCCTTATGATGTCTAAGGGTGCACTAAGAAAGGATTTTTCAAAATTCAACCCCTAAAGCGGTAAAACGGGGTGAAAAATTCTGAAAATCGTCATGGGTATTGTTTTTATGGTTTATCGGGTCGCTGATTACGAAAACAACAAAGATTTTAAAATTCAACGTGGCTAACGTGACCATCATCCTCTATTGAGGTGCGATGAGGTTGAAATGTCTATATATCAATATATGTGTCGTTTTTACGGGTTTTTGGAACGCCAATCCGTACTAATATTATAAATGCGACAGAATATCTGTTACTTCTTCACGCTTAAATCGCTGGACCGATTTAGATAAAATTTGGTTAAGAGATACCTTGAGTCCTGGGAAAGGAAATAACTAAGATAGTTTTTATCCCAGAAATTACTTATTATTGTTATTTATTGTACCCGTAGGGCGGTAACTTGACTATCATCCCCTATTGGGGTGCGATGGCGTTGAAATGTATAAAATGTGCTGAAAAAGTCTGAAAATCGTCATAGGTATTGTTTTTATAGTATATCGGGTCGCTGATTACGAAAAAAACAACTATTTAATAATTCAACATAGCCGACGTGACAACTCTGAAGGGGTGCAATGGGGTTGAAATGTCATAATATCAAGTTGATTCCATGGTTTTCTGGGACGTTAATTACGACAATGGCATCGATTTGAAAATATAACGTAGTGGACATGAATTACTTAAAAAGATTTTTCAAATTTTACCTCTATGAGGGTGAAACGGAGGTCCAAAGTTTGTATGGAAAACGAGATTAGTTGGTTTGTATGGGAAAACGGGATTAGTTGGACTATTTTATCCTAAATTTTACACGAGTACTTCTATTGATTAATGAGTATTGCCCCGAATGTCACGCGAGCGAAGCCGCGGGCGAAAGCTAGTGGATATACAAATATGGATACTGTTACGGAACCACCTCAAAAGAAATACTAGATATTATTTAACTAGTCTCTATAAGTCTTTAATTGAATAAAGTAGTTAGTTTTTACACGAGAACTGTTGTCATATCAAGGTGGATTCACCTTGATATGAAGGTGAATCCACCTTGATATGACAACAGTTGTTCATTAAATTTCACGAGAACTGTTGTCATATCAAGGTGGATTCACCTTCATATCAAGGTGAATCCACCTTGATATGACAACAGTTCTCGTGTAAACCAATTAATGTATTAAATAAAATAAAAATATTATTTTACTCCGTCCATATTGGAATGATCTTTTATAATATATACTCAAATATTGTGTAGTATGTACACTTTCTGGAAAACGAAGAAACAAAGTTGAGCAATTTTTACAGAATTCCAGATACAGATTATGATTATTCTAAATAGCTGTTTCGACCAACTTGCCAGAATATTATAAATATTTTTATAGATGGAAAAATTCTCCTCCCCCACCTAGATGGGAGGTTTAATAAGTTTGGTGTTATCAAAAAATAGCCGAATATGATCTGCAACGATAGACTGCTATCTTTATGCCTTCTGCCTTGTTTAGTAGGGTAATTACTTAATAAGTAAATGGGGCCACACTGTGACTCACACAGTAAAGTATAAAATGCAAAAATTCGTCACTAATACAAACCTTCCTGGTAGCTCAGTTGGAAGAGCACTCCACCGGTCATCGAGAGGTCGTGGGTTCAAATCACATCTAGGCGGGGAGGTGAATGTTTCCATTTTTAGCTCAATCAAGTAATAACAAACGACAACACTGGCCTTAATAATAAGATCATTCAAAATAATTAGAGATACAATATAACTATACTAATAACTATATTTAATGTTATAATAACCACAATTAATTTCTAGTATTATACCAGACTGTAATTTACAAGTTATGAATAATAACAAGTTCATAAGATCAAGTTCGAGTCAAATATCATTTATATAATCTAGTCATAGTCTAAGATACGAGTAGGAAACGATCTGCTAATATATAAAATTATTGTCTTACAGTTTTAGTTACCATACTCCTCCGAAACGGATCGACCGATTTTAATGAAATTTTATATGTATATTAAGTAGGACTGAGAATAATTTGTTCTATTTTATTCTACTAAAATAATCCTAGAGATAATTTTATATCGCAAAACAACGTTTGCCGGGTCAGCTACTATCAAATATATTTAATGATTATGTTAAAAATATAACACGAGTAAGTACGTCTAAAAATTCAGTCAAGGCTATGATTAATTAAAAATTCAATTTTTTTACACTTAATTGCATATGAATCAAAATACATACCAATAGAAAATATGATAAAGTCTACTAATTACTATACAGACTCTGTAAAGTCTCTTTTTTACTAGGTTGTCTATTTTTTGCCGTCATAACTATCGAGCTGGTACGTATAATCAGGTGAGTGGATACAAGTAACTAGGACTCATTTCACTCAATTTGCTCAATATACCTCAAGTTAGAATTGAATAATTTTATGGCAAATATGGTTGTTGTTTTTAAATTGCGTTAAGTGGAAGACAAGCATACGGCCCGCCTGATGTGAAGCAGTACTATATAGCGATATCTTATGTTGCTAGCGGTAATATGGCTGCCATGTTACCGCTAGCAACATAAGATATCGCTCGCTAGATAAGAGCCGCCACCTTCGCTGCCAACATAACACCTCCTTCCTTTCTGGTGACCTCACTCACTTGCATACATCAACTCTAAAGAGAATTGTTATTTGGCTGCGATATTCCGTGAGGTGTAGGTACTTTCCCAGTCGGGCAGCTTAAAAAAATATGCTATGATATGCACTACTTCTCTTTTCACCAGAGCCTCGTTTGTCAGTCAGCAGGGTGCGCCACTTACAGGTAAGGTTGGCTTTGGTTCCTTATTGAACCAAATGTAATAATATATGTTGATGAACCACTTACACCGTGAAGAAAATTATAATAAAAGCATGAACACCTTTGAACCAAAGCCAACTTCACCTGCACGCGGTGCACCCTGCTGACTGACAAACGAAGCACTGGCGAAAAGAGAGGTAGGAAGTGTAATTGTAAGCTACCCGACTGGGGAATGTACCTCCACCTCACAGAATACCGCAGCCAAATAACGGTTCCCTTGAGTGCTGTTGTGTTCCTGCGAGTGAGTGAGGTCACCAGAAAGGAAGGAGATGCTGCGATGGCAGCGGGGGTGGCGGCGCGCGAGCGATATTTTATGTTGCGAGCGTTAATATGGCTACGGTAACCGCATCACATCAGGCGGGCCGTATGCTTGTCTGCCACCCGACGTAGTATAAAAAAAAATGAGCAGTAACAATCTTCTTAATATATAAAAATTTCGTGTCACGTTGTTTGTCCAAGATAGAATCCTAAACTACTGAACCGATTTGAATAAAATTTTGCACAGTATGTGCAGTTTGATCCAACTTGAGATATAGGATAGTTTATAACTCATCGAAAAAAATTAAAGACGATACGAAGTTCGCCGGGCCAGCTAGTAGTATTATAAATTTGATCATCTCCATATGAGATCCGGCACCGGGAATTGGGGCTATCCATAAATTACGTCACACGTTAAGGGGGAGGGAGGGGGTCGATGAAGTGTGACATAGTGTGACAAGGGGGTGGGAGGGGTCCTAAATTTCGTGACGTCACATTTCAAAATCTATTAAGTGTTAATACGAACTTTGAACTATTAACGAAAAACTCAGAAACATTTGCAACTCTAGATGTAAATTTGCAAAATATGTGACGTCACACTAGGGACCCCTCCCTAGTGTGACATCACATATTTTGCAATTTTTGGGAGTCTCACAAATGTGACCAGCTGTGACAAGGACGGGGGGACGGGTCAAAAAATCATGAAATTCGTGTGACGTAATTTATGGATGGCCCCTTTCCTAATTCGCCCGATTTAAAAGTCTTAACGAAGTATCAACTACTCCTGATCAAATACCAAAAATAAAATGTAAAGTTCCAATATCTTTATGATTTGTAGAAAAAAGTAATCAATTCTAAAATCAATTTTCTTGTTTCAGAGTTTTGTCTGTTACTGGGGCAGTTGACCAGAGAATATGGAAAAGTGTACCGTTTGTACCTGTTCTCAGACCGTTACCTGTTTATTTCTGATCCCAAGTACATTGAGGTAGGTCCAATGTTTATTTGCTTAAAACGACATTTATGTACCTACATAGAAAAGTACAGTCAAGAGCACTTCAACCTTGACACTTCGACCTTTGTACCGTTCTTATGACGTACGAGTTACAATCGCGCTGTGACTGTCAAGTATGATCTGGGACCCTATTGCCTAGGCTGAAGCCGATTACGATCGGATTTTTTGATAGCGAAAATCTAACTTCACCTTATATTTGTGTTAGGTAATAAGTAATAAGCTTATGGGACGAAGACGCTGTACCGATTAAACCGTTTAAATTCTTTACAAATTCAAACATAAATCCGATTTTCGAAATCACAAAAACCCGATGTGAATCGGGCGGCAGCAAGGGCGTCGCCAGGGGGGGGGGGGGGCAGCTGATATCTTTTGCTGATTCAACCACCGGGCTCGCCCAGCGGACCCGGCGTGGGGGGATTTTGTAAGAGGATAATTTATTCAGTAAATAACTGATATGCTATGAGGTGAAGTTTGGGGGAGAGGTAATGTTGGAAAAACTCGCGGGCAATTGAAACAAAATGTGGGATAAATATTATAGAAACGAAACAAAAATTCGAAAACTGTGTTTGCAACTACTTAATATAACTACATTACCTTATTATTCTAATGATACGATACGAAGATAACCACATACGTCGAGTTGCAACCGTTTGTAAATAAGTAATTATCTTCCAAAATCGCATGAAACCTCTGATTATACTGTAACTAGCGACCCGCCCAGGCTTCGCACGGGTGCAATGCTGATACTAAATGTACTACAGAAGGTCTTTGCGCTTTGTCCTATCCAGTCCTTCCCCAGTTATAGGCACACGCCGCCGGCTGCGCGGCCGGTACCGCCACAGCCGTTATGTCCCTGCATTTTAAATGTGTAATATCTTCTAAACTATTCATTTAAATTACATGCTGTGAAGGGCCATATTGATCTATATTAAATGCGCAATGTATTTAAGGTACTTAATTGGATAAGGATTAATTCTGTATTGCTTAAAATCGCGTCGTAAATAAGGCATTATTTCTTGTAAAAAACAAAGGATAAAATAACGGTTATTGTGTGTTACCACTAAGAGATAGACATATACCATCGCGAACTTTTTTGTAGACCATTTTAAGGTGAACAATACTGTACTACATTATTTTGATCTATCTCGTTGGGTTCAGCCAGCGTTTGCAATGAAAGAGCAAAAAAATGTGTTTATTTACGACATCACATTAGAAACCTCTAAATTAACAGTGTTTTTCTACTATGTTATGCATATATTATACATATAAACTTTCCAGTTGAATCACTCTATCTATTAAAAAAAACCGCATCATAATCCGTTGCGTAGTTTCAAAGATTTAAGCATACAAAGGGACATAGGGACAGAGAAAGCGACTTTGTTTTATACTATGTAGTGATTACTAAAATAACCAACGTAGGATTTAACCAATGACGCCAAACTAACAACAGGTACAATCAATGTGTCATTTTGGCTGTAAATATTTTATCTAAGTATTCGCATTCTAATGGAATCACTATTTTACAAATGTTTACGAAGACAGCGTTTCAACTATCTCAGCGAGGTACTTTACCACTTGATATCCGAAATGCGCAATCACTCTCATTAAAAAATTCGCAAAATGCCATTATCATAAAATGCCATATTCATAAAATGCCAGTTGCATAAAATGCCAGTTGCATAAAATGTCAGATGCATAAAATGCCAGTTGCATAAAATGCCAGTTGCATAAAATGCCAGTTGCATAAAATGTCAGATGCATAAAATGCCAGATACATAATATGCTAGCAAAACAAGTATGCACGAAATAGAGGAAAGAGGAAATTAGCAGCAGTAGCTACACATGTGTTAATAACAGTTTAATTTTTATTTTTAATTAAAATTTTATAAATCTAATAAAAGGTCTAATTCGCAGAAAACTTGTTAAATACATATTAGATCATTTAAAGCATGTCAAGCTTGATACTCTCATTTGTAGCATTTGTATACCGCATACAATGCAGCGTTAAGTGTGATGTGCTCGATACATAATAAATAGGTAGCAAGCCACTTTAAGCAAATTAGAAACGACATTCATTTTAAAATGTATATTATGAAAAACAGGCAGGCAATTATGATGTTACATGCGTACCGCCTACAGATCATGCATTGCAAATTCTTATTCTATAACTATTTATAATGTGACTATTCACATACATATTTATATTTAGGTTATATTAAACATATACTAGCAGACCATTGAGCTTCTATTCTATATGAATATAAACAGACATTTGTTTCCTCACTTGCCGGTTTCCATAAAATGTGACCATATGCCAGCGTAAACGTCTCCCTTGCATTTGCCTGCTATGTCACGGACATGAAGCTACATCGGATCCAGGAATTCCTGACGCGGTCCTTCCACGAAACCTCGCGCATTCTGCGCAGCATAATCAATCATCTCCGTGATACGCAACTCCTGCACGTGTCGCTCAAGTGTTGGCGATGCTTTACTGTCATTTAGAATGGTCCTGTCTGTCCTTTCAACTTGAGCGGAATTTTAGAGTCACAGGTGACACTGGTTACCTCAAGCCACTTAGTGCCTGCTACTGAAATCTCGCAGTGGATGCTACCCGATGCTTGAAGAACAGATCCCAAGGATTTTTATAAAATACTAGCAAACTCGACAGACGTTGCCCTGTCTTTATTAACTATGAATATTTAATTCGAATTGGTTTTGCGCACGCTATCAAATTACTGACAGTTCTGTCAAACGCCATGAAGTTAGTAGTAGAAAAGTTAATATGGTGATGAAGTTTTCTTAAATTTTCTAATATAGCTTTCTTAAGTTTTCTAATATATTTCCGTTCACGCGACGAGAAATAGACATTAATATATATATATATAGATTACGAAATAAAAAAAAACAATGAATATGGTATGTTACTAGAATAAAACCAAGTAACACTAGCGTGTAAAAATAAAGAATAGTATGAATTGAACATAAATAATTCCTTGTCATCAATAATTAAATTGCTCGACAACAATAATAATTTATGAATAAATTTAAATAAAACATCTTGGACAGAAAATAAACTCGGCCATTATATTATCTCATCAAAATACCATAATAAATGAAGTTGATACTGCAAAATTTATTGTTATGGGTATAGACCAAAAGATAGAAGAAGCATATAATATTAGGTCTTTACCTATGAAATTGCCGTTTTGTATGAAAAAATTTAAACACATTTTTTTCATGTATTTTTTATTTGTATTAATCACCCATGCAACCAATGCATCTTTGCCAACATAATGGCAGTTTATTGATGCCCTTCTTAAAGAAATCAGCTGGACGGGAGGCAACAAATTCTTCAAAGGTATTTAGGTACCCGAGAGGCAGTACACTGCCTCTCGGGTATTGAATTTTTTCCCCGCCAAGAAGTTATCCAAATTCTGGAAAAAGTAGTAGTCTGTAGGCGCAAGGTCTGGCGAGTAGGGCGGAAGACGGAGAGCTTCCAACCCCAGTTCTTGCAACTTGGAGACCGTCTGCTGTGCAGTATGAGGTCGCGCGTTGTCGTGCAGGAGCAGCGGAGACGAGCGATTGACCAATGCTGGTTGGAGACGTGCCAGCTTCTCCATCATTGTGTTCAGTTCTTCACAGTACACATCTGCAGCAATGCTGGTATTGCTCACCCCGTTTGGTAGGAAGCTGTGAAGAGTCACACCGGCGCTAGACCACCAAACAGTGACCATCACTTTTCTAGGGGTAAGTTTTCGTTTAGGGCATTGTTTAGGTGCTGAACCAGGATCCAAACAACTTGCTGAGCGCTTGCGGTTATCAAACAGAATCCATTTTTCATCGCAGGTAACAATGCGGTTCAAAATTCCTTCCATCAATCTTGCATGTGACTACATATGACATTACTCATATTTTATGCATATAAACATATCTTTGTCTTTATCTGAGCGGCTGACTGACTGATATTTGATACACATATTGTGGTTAAAATGTGGTCTCAATTATGGCTGAAAGGTTTATTGAAGTGAAAACTTCTTCAGGCACAAATTTTATGGCATTAGCGATAATATTTGTGCACAGTGAACTCATTAGAGTTCGGGTATTCAACGCGTCATGATCGGTTCTTCAAATATAATTAAAGAAATTACAACTATATATATGTACATACATAATATATACTTACACCACAGTATAAGTAATAGTACTAACGTACAGTATGGACACTCTCTGCCGCTCTCACTAGTCGACCTCACCTCCCCTATGGAACCGATTTGGAACCGTTCGCAAGGAATGCCACAACGTACGAATTGACGTCGCTTGTATTTTATTCTCCATTCAGTTTAAAATAATATGCGAGTATGTAAAAGATGAGAGTTATTTGTGCAGTGGATGGATGTCTCAACACATGGAAAGTAAAAAAAAACAATTTGGATGGATGGATGGACGGACGGACGGACGGACGGACGGATTGACGGATGGATGGTTGGATGGATTGATGGATGGATGGATGGATGGATGGATGGATAGATGGATGGATGGATGGATGGATGGGTGGATGGGTGGATAGATGGGTGGATGGGTGGATGGATGGATGGATGGATGGATGGACGGACGGACGGACGGATTGACGGATGGATGGTTGGATGGATTGATGGATTGATGGATGGATGGATAGATGGATGGATGGATGGGTGGATGGGTGGATGGATGGGTGGATGGGTGGATGGGTGGATGGATGGGTGGATGGGTGGATGGATGGATGGATGGATGGATGGATGGATGGATGGATGGGTGGGTGGGTTGATTTGGATGGGTAGGTGGGTTGATTTGGGTGGGTGGATGGGTGGATAGATGGATGGATGGGTGGATGGATGGGTGGATGGATGGATGGATGAATGGATGGATGGGTGGATGAATGGATGGATGGATGGATAGATGAATGGATATGGATGGATGGATTGATGGATAGATGAATGGATATGGATGGATGGATGGATGAACGAGCAAACGAGCATTAGTTGATAAAAAATGCTATGCAATAGCTTTACCGCGGCAGTCCCCGAGTGTCACACGTTTTTTTTTTCTTCACTACGCCCACCTGATGTGAAGCGGTTACCGTAACCATATTAACGCTCGCAACATTAAATATCGCTCGCGCGCTGCCATCCCCGCTGCCAACGCAGCAACTCCATCCTCTTTGGTGACCTCACTCACTCGCAGGAACACAACAACCCTCAAGGAAATTGTTATTTGACTGCGGTATTCTGTGAGGTGGTGGTACTTCGTCAGTCGGGCTGCTTAAAAAATACGCTACGTCCTACCTCTCTTTTCGTCAGAGCCTCGTCTGTCAGTCAGCAGGGTGTACCCCGTGCAGGTAAGATTGACTTTGGTTCAAAGATGTTGATGAACCAATTACACCCCCTTACATGTCCGACTAATAATTGAATAATGTCAGCCCTAGAGAACGTCACTCAAACATAGGCACGTGTACAGACGTCATTTGGTTACTACATGCAAAAGCGCCATTTTTGTATGGAGTGGCCGGGGTTTGCTTACACTTTAATCCTCCCCATAGCATTGCAAAGTATGACATTTTGCACACTGTTGTAGCACTGATTTGACATTTAATTACAAAACATCATATGTTTACAATCGCGATATTAATATAGTGGCAGTTCATTATTCGTCATAATTATCTATATTGTAAAGTCGTGCCTTATTAGTAGAATGTTTTACTGGCCAAAACTGGATATTTCGCCCTATGCACATCCGTGTTGAATTGTTTTTTGTGAACAGACAAAAAAACCATGACTTGAGTTTACTCTTAATGATTATCCAAAATACATAATAAGTAATACAATCATCATAATCACAAATGAAAATGATGGGTTAATTGATTGATTCAATTTCTAGACGTTTTTTCTTATACTATTTCTAGAAATTGCTTTTATAGACCTTCACAACCAGAATGAAGAATACATAATAATTCTCTTTACAATCTTTTCTTTTGTGATTTTGGTGTGATCCCCCATAGATCTAGGATGTAAAATCCTAGGTTTAAGTCTCTCCAGTTCTGGGGCTGTACTGCCGCGCCGAAGCTGAAGCCGATTACCATTGAATTTTTTGATAGCGAAAATAAAACTTTAGCTTTGATTGTCGGTAACTGCGTTTAGCTTAGCTGGTGGAAACCATAGAGGTCTGGTAACTAAGCTGAAGATGTTTGTCATTAACTTAAACCAAACAATATTATATTCTATTTTCACGAACAAAAAATCCGATGGTAATTGGCTTCAGCTTTGACGGTAGCACCCCTGTTTTCATGTTACTTGACAGTGTCGCATTACCAATTTGCCCCTACTATAACTACCTCGGTTCGATAGTGCAGAGCAATGGCGAAAAAGTGTAACATAATACACCGAATCACCTCAGGATGGATGAAATGGTGACAGATCTCAGGAACTGCATGTGATCGCCGATTACCACTTAAGCTTAAATGCAAAATATACAAAATTATGATCAGACCTGTTGTCTTGTATTGATCGCGATGAATGAAGAAAGTATGAAGGAAGAATGCGTGTAGCTGAGATGCGAATGTTGGGATTGATGTGTGGCGTGTCTAAAATAGATAAGATAAAAAATGATTATATTCCGAACAATTACGACAAGGAAGCTCCATGTAGGTATGACGTACATCTGTTCAAGAACAGAGTCTTTATTTCCCTTAAATGGTTGGCAACGGATTGGCGACCCCTTGGTGTTGCTGATCTCCATGGGTCCTGATTGCTTTCCATCAGGTGACCAACATCGTTTGCTCCCCTCATATAAAAAGACGCTCCGTTTCTGGTCAAAAATTAAAAAAAAAGAAAGTACGAGTATTTTGCCAATCTTTTCTTTTTCTCATCGCAACTCATCTTTCGTAATCATTCCTCGCTTGTTTTGTAAGTACAAAAACATCGCTCCGCTAAGTCGTTTCTGCTAGACACCTAGGCAAATTACGTAAAGCGTCCGGCTAGATTAGGTAAATGAAGTGATTTTATTAGTGCTTAACAAACACATCCTTCGCTACGCATCCTCGCACAGCTTTGGCGGAAGTGCAGCGGTAATGCTGTGTTCTCAATGTATTGAGTGATGGCGCATACACGGAACTGAGACCCCGCTAGATCGATTTCTTGCCTCCATAAACCCTATATTGTCAATTTCATCGAACTCTGAAGTTGTGGAATGAACTCTCTGACAAAAGATTTTCTTAGTAGAATACAGTATGGAGTTCTACAAGAAAAGTGTAAAGGGATTTTACAGGGTCGGCTACGCGGAAACGATACCTCTGGTGTTGCAAGCGTCCATAGTCTGCGATGACTGCTTACTATTAGGCTGGTCGTATGTGAGAAGTGAAAAGTGTGGGAGCAACATCTCTCACTTTTTTTTTTAAATAATTAAGCTGTATTTTGTGTGCATTATTAATATTGCATTAATTATTTTATGTTCCAGTGCATCCTGTCAAGCTCTGAATTGATAACAAAAGGGCGGTCTTACAAATACCTTCTACCATGGCTAGGCTACGGGCTCCTTACTGCTGGAGGTAAGAGCCGTATTTGTCATTTAGTACTATAATCGCGCTCAAATTATTTATTCACAAAAAAAATTGATGCATTTCGTGTTACCACATCACAGTACAGCCCCCTTATCACCATCTCTTATTGCGATTCAATAATTGAATAGATTGCTTATTCATACCAATGAATAAGCGACTCTATTTCATTTGAAATAGAGTCGCTTATTCATTGGAATGATTATGAGATGGTGGTAAGGGGGAAGTACCTTACTTTAAGAAAGGTATGCCCCCTTACCACCATCTCTTATTGCGATTCAATAACTTAATAGAATGCTTATTGTTACCATTGAATAAGCGACTCTATTTAAAATGGAATAGAGTCGTTATTGAATCGCAATAAGAGATGGTGGTAAGGGGGATGCATTGTTTATTAAAAAAAAAAATGGTGCGTGTTTATGACACAAGACTTTCGATCACTAATATAGAACTAGATATACAATCAGTAGTCATAAAACGTCCTCACCAAAACAGCACCCAAATGACGATTTTGGCGCTGTTTTACTCGTACTTGGATCCGAACGCTTGTATCCGAACGTATTGAATATTAAACATGCCAAAATGCTCGTTTAAAAATTGTAAAAATCACACTTCTAAGACACAAAAAACAAATGGAATATCATATTTTCAGTAAGTAATTTAATACTAATTTTATTTAATAACGATTATTGTGTAAAAACTTAACGTAGGTAAATATTGATGTAATTTAAAGTTAAAATATTTGGAGAAAAATTTACACACTAGTATTAATGATCGATGCAAAAGACTGAGGTGAAATAGTTTCAAATAGCAGAAATTGCACAATTATAGCTACCTATATACAATAGCGATTGCTATATTATTTTCTTCTTTTTTTTTGACACTGTGGTTGTACCATATTATTGTCGTCGTCGTCAACCCTTGTTCATCCCACTGCTGGGATATGAGTCTCCCCGTAATCGAAAGGTTTAAAGCATCCTCCAATACGCTGATCAACTGCGGGTTGGTAATATAATATAAAATAAACAGTACATAATTCGGACTTCATTGATTTTACACTATCACTGTAATTTTATTATTCGACGAGGAGCTCCACGGTGTCGTTGCGCGGGTCGGTCTAATCGAACATGCAAGTTAGCAATGTCGGCCATAGCCTGTCCATGGATGGGTTTATTTATCTCGAGCTGCTCCATGCTACGGAAGGCACGTTAAGCCGTCGGTCCCGGTTGTTGTCATTATATGACGGTCGTTAAACGATTTCAGTGGCCTTTAGCCGGCTTGAAAACACTGGCCTCCGCCAATCCACAGTTGAGCAGCGTGGTGGAGTCTCGTCAGCGTGACTCTACCACGCTGACATGGTATGTAAAAGTACCTTACATGCATGATCGCGTTAATTTCCGTGGTTATTATAATTTTACACCAGTGGAAGTTGCTCATATACCTTCGTGGGTGGCCTTCGTAAAACAAAAAAGATCTAATAATCTTTAAATTAATGAACAGATTTTCTTGAATCACAGCTAAAACCTGAGACCAAGGATTTTTCACTCTAGATTTGTGACTAAAACTAATATTTTCAAACCATTCAAAATCGATTCATTCCGTAGTTCTGCCCCCTTACCACCAACTTTTATTGCGATTTAATAACTGAATAGAATTCAATTTCATACCAATGAATAAGCGATTTCAGATTTCATTGAAAGCATTCTATTCAGTTATTGAATCGCAATAAGAGTTGGTGGTAATGCTTATTCATATCAATGAATAAGCGACTCTATTCAATTTAGAATAGAGTCGCTTATTCATTGGTATGAAATTGAATTCTATTCAGTTATTAAATTGCAATAAGAGTTGGTGGTAAGGGGGCAAGACCAGGTTTACTATATTTGAAAAATAAGGAATTTGTCGAATTTTTTATTGGGATAAATCAGGACAACTCACGTTTAACTGATATGTAATCAAGTACAAAAATTTATTAGTAGGTACTGAAAATAGATTAAATGCAATTCAAGTGGGAAGTTTTAGGGTGAAAGAAATCATCAACATCTTTGAATCAAGGCCAACTTCACCTGCACGCGGTGCACCCTGCTGACTGACAAACGAAGCTCTGGCGAAAAGAGAGATAGGGAGCGTAAATGTAAGCTACCCGATTGGGGAATGTACCTCCACAGCACAGAATACCGCAGCCAAATAACAATTCCTTTGAGGGTTGTTGTGTTTCTGCGAGTGAGTGAGGTCACCCAAAAGGAAGGAGATGCTGCGTTGGCAGCGTGGATGACGGCGCACATACTGTATTTAACGTCTTTCTACTAGCTATAATACTATACTACTAATAAATCAAATTTAAATGTATATTCAAATTAGAATTATTTGTTGTAGGTCAAAGATGGAAAACTCATAGAAAATTTCTGACGCCTACACTGCATTTCAACATTCTTCAAAATTTCCTACCAGTCTTTTGTAAGAACGAGAAGACTTTAAACAACAAGTTGAAGAAGCTGGCTGACGGCAAGTCGTTCGACTTGTTCTCTATAATAGCCTTGGCTGCACTCGACAATGTCACAGGTATACCAGAATAAACCAAAAAAAGATTATAAAAACTTTTGTTAGTCATTAATTTAAAAAAAATGAGGTGTGGCTGCTTCATACACACGGCACACGGCCCTGTGTTGTACGTGAATACGTTATAAGTACTAAAATTATCTCAAAATGGCAGCTTCCTCCTCCCCGGCACGCAACGTTCCATATTCCTTACTTAGCGTAATAAATTCTTTGATCCTTCATCTATCCTGTGGTGTGATTAAATTTTGGATGGAATGATAGATATCTAGCTGCAACACCAAACTCTATCCCTCTATTTTGTTATCATTAGTTTTTTTGAATTACCTCCCTATGGCAATTCAAAAAAACGAATGATAACAAAATTTTAAAGACCTGTTCACGTCAAAACAATACAAGCTTTTGTTTGTTATTAATTAAAAACTAATGAAGCCCTTTACTTGATAGTTTTGATATCATAGGGGTTAATGTGGAAATTATAATGTCCCCCATATTGCTTTAAAAATGGCGGCATTTAGGTAATTAATCATTATGACGAGAGCTAAACGAATGCGCTAAATTTCAGCTCAATAAGACACAGAGAAATAGATCAAATTTAACATGGCCATGTAAGATTTGATACAAACACCGCGGGGAAATTTAATATTAGCATTTCATCACTACATAGTATAAAACAAAGTCGCTTTCTCTGTCCCTATGTCCCTGAGCGCAAAAGCGGTGCAGGTAAAGGTCCTCTCGTCTGGTTGATTTACTGGACGAGAGACTCGCAACCCGTGATATAACCGGAAGGTTGGCACACGGGGCGCATTAGCTGTTAGGTATAGGGTGCGTGTCCCTATGTCCCTTTGTATGCTTAAATCTTTGAAACTACGCAACGGATTATGATGCGGTTTTTTTTAATAGATAGAGTGTCAACTGGAAAGTTTATATGTATAATATATGCATAACATAGTAGAAAAACACTGATAATTTAGAGGTTTCTAATGTGATGTCGTAAATAAACACATTTTTTTGCTCTTTCATTGCAAACGCTGGCTGAACCCAACGAGATAGATCAAAATAATGTAGTACAGTATTGTTCACCTTAAAATGGTCTACAAAAAAGTTCGCGATGGTATATGTCTATATCTTAGTGGTAACACACAATAACCGTTATTTTATCCTTTGCTTTTTACAAGAAATAATGCCTTATTTACGAAGCGATTTTAAGCAATACAGAATTAATCCTTATCCAATTAAGTACCTTAAATACATTGCGCATTTAATATAGATCAATATGGCCCTTCACAGCATGTAATTTAAATGAATAGTTTAGAAGATATTACACATTTAAAATGCAGGGACATAACGGCTGTGGCGGTACCGGCCGCGGAGCCGGCGGCGTGTGCCTATAACTGGGGAAGGACTGGATAGGACAAAGCGCAAAGACCTTCTGTAGTACATTTAGTATCAGCATTGCACCCGTGCGAAGCCGGGGCGGGTCGCTAGTAATATATAAAGAAATATATAAAGAACTAGCGACCCGCCCCGGCTTAATTGGATAAGGATTAATTCTGTATTGCTTAAAATCGCTTCGTAAATAAGGCATTATTTCTTGTAAAAAGCAAAGGATAAAATAACGGTTATTGTGTGTTACCACTAAGAGATAGACATATACCATCGCGAACTTTTTTGTAGACCATTTTAAGGTGAACAATACTGTACTACATTATTTTGATCTATCTCGTTGGGTTCAGCCAGCGTTTGCAATGAAAGAGCAAAAAAATGTGTTTATTTACGACATCACATTAGAAACCTCTAAATTATCAGTGTTTTTCTACTATGTTATGCATATATTATACATATAAACTTTCCAGTTGAATCACTCTATCTATTAAAAAAAACCGCATCATAATCCGTTGCGTAGTTTCAAAGATTTAAGCATACAAAGGGACATAGGGACAGAGAAAGCGACTTTGTTTTATACTATGTAGTGATGATAAAGATTCCACACTTATGGAAATAGACTAGACAATGGACAGGTATTTAACAACTGGTGACAACACAAGGCCGGTCGTCAGCGACGTTAATGGCGTGTCTTTTTTTTTATTATATTGGCGTGTCATATATTTTTTATTTATTTTATTGGTATTATTACTTTTATTACCTTGCCAAGGAAACTCTTAGCATTCTCTAATCTAGCTTAGATTACAGAATGCTAAGATGCGAAACTCTCCATTCATTGTGACATACAAGGCCTGCAAGCTACGACTGCCCCTTCATGGGTCATGCTTGAGTGTGACTACAACGAGAGGTAGCCGCACTGTGTGGTATAGTCACCAATTCCGTGGACACTAGCAGTAGATGACCTTGTTTTTAAGCTAGGGATTGCGGATTGGACAGTCAGGACTATTCAAATAACCTCGTAGTAACATTTCAGGGCAGACGCCAAACAACTATCTCGTGCCGCCTGCAAAGGGCCATAAACATAATTCTCAGGTAGTTTAAGGACAACGAGTTGTCCATTAACGCTGAGAACAGTCTAGTTGTGCCCTGTACGAGGAAGCATTATTTGGATAAGCTAACACTGCCCCGAATCTTGGGGAAGTCAAAAACTTTTCCACTGAGGAAAAATTATCTGAGAGTTAAAATTAACCAGAAACTGACGTGGAACACATATTTAAACAACATAATACTCAGCGTCTGTCGTTGCATGCTCATGCTCAAAATTGCCCTGTTGTCATGCATCGCCTTAATTAGACCAGCTATTTATTGCCTATGGTGCTGTAGTCTAGCATAGCACGGGCAGTAAAACGACTACCGTAGAGAGGCTAAATACCGTAAACAGCCCGGGCAGCTCTGGATGAATTGCTCGGACTGCTACCCCATATCTATAGCCAGGAAACCAGACCGTTAAAACATGATTCAAGCCTTCTGATGTTACAGTCATCAGAAGGCTCGTAGGAGATAAAATCATAGGGTTTTTAGAAGAGAAATGGAAAACCTTTTTATTTTTGTCTACCTGTTTATATGTGCGTCACGAATCTAGAGCACAAAATTCAATGACATTTTCACAGTTCCAGCCTAGAACTGTGAAAATGTATTTGAATTTTGTTCTTGAGAGGCGACCACGTACCGGAACCAGCTAGATGGACGGACGACCTGATAAATATCGCAGGGAGCCGATGGATGCAAACGGCACTGAACCGATTATTTTGGAAATCCATGGGGAGACCTATGTTCAGTAGTGGTCGTGGCTGAAATGACGATGATGAATTTTCAAAAATATTTTCTTCACGAGTCAAGACTAAGATGACGTCTTGTTAAAGTACGACCTGCCTGATGGTAAGCAGTCATAGCAGCCAACACCAGAGGCATGATATTTTTATCACAACGAATAGGTACGAGCAGGTATAAAATTATAGTGGGCCAATCATTAATCTATTTAAAAGCTTCGAGTCAAACAAAAGTAGGTGACTTGACACGGTATATTGTTTCAGAATCTATCATGGCAGTGCCTATGAACGTGCAAACTAATACCGAGTCGAAATATGTGAAGGCTATTAACAGGTAACAAGGATAACTCCAAAATCTAATGCAATTCCTTACAACCCTAAAATTCATCGACAAAAGTCCATTTCAAACCAGCAAAACCAGCCGACTTTAAGGATTACTCTCCCTACCGTCGGATTTTCGACAGTCACAGAATCTGTCATTCTAAGAGTATAGACCTAAAATGGGCTAAAAAAATCCCTCTGGAACATTATAGCCAGCTAAAAGCCAGCTAAAAAGCGAATTTTCTTTCGCCAATGCTAAGTTTGTCGAATGAAATCCCTGTCGAAGTTCTCTGGAAACTATTGCATCTGTTTCGGGAGATGTTGATGAGATGTTTCATAAGTGATGTCCCTGCTCAAGGGTTACAAGCGTCGGTAGCATGTTTAGATACCATAGAGCGGACCATAAGCACAGTATAAATAATAGTAATAAGCCACTCTCTGTCGCTCTCTCGTGTCCACCTCCCCTCCCCTCTGAGATGAATCTGGAACATTTAAAACATTTAGTTTATATGGCGCCGCACGCACACACGCTCATTCGTGCCCTGTACAGACGCCATTGTTTATGTAGTAGTAAAGGACATGACATTTGTATGGAGTGGCCGGAGTGTGCCATAAGCCTGTTTACAACGTGTAGTATAAAAAATAATAAAATATTTTTTTTCAGCATCTCTTCAATTGTATCAACAAGAATGCGAAATTCTTTCCTTGGATCAGATCCCATATTTAGACTGACTCCGTTTAAAAAGCAGCAAGATCAAGCTCTGAGTATCATCCACGGGCAATCGAAGAAAGTTATTGATGCAAGACGAGAAGAGTTGAAGAAAACAAATATCACTTCTGTACCGGACAGCTCCGATATAGGTAAAGCTGGGTAAATGCGTCTCTTTGCTACAGTAGATCAGATGATTTATCCACAAGAAAAATCCTAGGTCTGTGATTTTATCTGTTTGTTATTTTATTGGTGAACTCATTAAGTGGAATTACGGAGTGAAACTAACAAAAAAAAACATTTTTTTTTTCAAACATGCGCAGAATGATTATCATTATAATAGAACACGCGAAGTATTTTATTTACATGATTTACATACATAGAAAAACAAAAGCCATTGTATGCAGCCTCAATAGAGCTTGGGTTTTATTTAAATTTATATCTACCACTTCCTTCAGTGTGGGTTGTATAGCCACAGATGCGTTTACTTTCTAGCGCAGGCAATAAAATTACAATACGAAAATATTTTTTTCTGATGGAAAGCAATCACCACCGCCCATGGAACTCAGCAACACCAATGAATCGCCGATCCGTTGCCAGCCTATACTCCTTCCTTTCTTTCTTTCTGGAGACATTACTCACTCGCAAGAACACTTCTCCAGTCGAATAGCCTAAAAAAATTCGCTATGCCTATCTCTCTTTTCGCTAGAGCCTCGTTTGTCAGCCAGCAGGTTGCACCACGTGCAGGTGAGGTTGGCTTTGATTCCAAGATGTTGATGAACCACTTTCACCCCAATGCCTTGCATTTTTCGAGAAAAGTACTATAATATACGTACCTCGACAATGGTACTACTGATCCGAAGGGGACTGAAATGGCATTGCCTGTCTCGTATCATTGCAGTCCTCGTCTTTGTACTCATACTCGACTGCAATTGCATATTTCCCGCCATTTGCAATAATATACTATTATTATCATTTATTTATATAAGTGGGGGGCAAAAAAAGCAATCACCACTGCCCATGGAGATCAGCAACACCAAAGTGTCGCCGATCCGTTGCCAGCCTTTTAAGACGAAGATAAAATTACCTTTTGAGAACGAGATAAAATTCATGGAGCTAGAATAGCTTAGTATCGCATTGTGATTCTATTGCTAATGATAATGAATCATTCTACTGCTGTTTCAGGTATCAAAAATAAGCACGCGTTCTTAGATTTACTTCTACTAGCAGAAATAGACGGACAAAAAATTAAAGACGAATACGTTCGGGAAGAAGTGGACACGTTTATGTTTGAGGTAAATTGGCCATGGCAGAAATCATCAAAATAAAACGAATATAATGTTTCTATCAGCCTGTAGGTATCTACCACTGCTAGATATATCTAGCAGTGGTAGGCCTATAGGCCTTTCCCAATGCTTTTCACCATATGCGATCATCCGCTTTCCGCATCCAATCGCTACCAGCCACTGTTTTGAGGTCGTGGGTCTTTTTTTTCTTTTTTCTTATACCACCAGTGTGACAAACAAGCAGCCTGATGGAAAGCAGTTACCGTAGCCTATGAACGCCTGTAACACCAGAGGCATCACATGCGCGTTGCCGACCCTGTAAAAACCTCTTCACGCCCTTTTTGAAGAACCCCATGCTATAGTCCCCTGAGAAAACCTCGACAGGCAGTTCATTCCACAGATTGACAGTATGTGGGAGAAAACTTCTCTGGAACCGCACAGTACGTGACCACTTAGGTTCCAATGTGTGAGGATGAATTCCTTGTCGATGGCGAGCGGTGCGACTGTAGAAGGAGGCCGTTGGCATCATGTCAAACAACTCCTCTGAACACACCCCATTGTACAGACGGTAGAACACACAAAGGGACGCAAAATGTCTTCTCAGACTTAAAGGTTCTAAACCGTCTGTTAGTTTAGGATCGTCGACAATCCTCACACCACGCCTTTGAATCGAGTCACAAGGTGCAAGCTGGTATCTAGGGTCTTTCTAAAATGAAGGGAAGGGTCGTCATACGCTTCGGCGCTCTGTACGTGGCCTTCACTCTAGGACTTTCCTTCTCAATCTGCCATCACTGATTCGGCAGATGCCAATCCACTGCCACTTCAACTCGTTGACTCTGAGAACTACGTCGACCATTTTCATACACATAAATATTTGTCTTGTGCGGAGATCGAACCCGCAACCTCAGAGTCAAAGTGGACTCTGAGGAGTAATAGGCCGTTTTAATTAAAAATGAATACTGTGACATTATTAATTGCAGGGACATGACACTGTGACCTCTGGTATAGTCTTCAGTCTGTACTGCATTTCGAAACACAAAGATGTTCAGGACAAGATTTTTGCCGAACAACAGAGCATTTTTGGAGACGATTTACACAGAGATCCAGTATACTCGTGAGTAATTATTTACCGGTAGATGTACACAGCATAATAGGCATGTGAACAAAGTTTTAAAATTATAAAAAAATATCTATCAGTAGCGTAAAATACATGAAACTTTCTAGTTTTATCACAAATGTCACATTTGGTATTCTCGTAACACAATATAATAAATAATAAATATTGTCAGACAAATTACACAGCGCCATCTAGCCCCAAAGTAAGCGAAGCTTGTGTTATGGGTACTAGACAACTGATAAACATACGTAAATACATTTTTTTTTGTAAATACATACTTATGATACAAAGAAAACACCAAACAAATATGTAACGTCAATGTTACTTTGCCAACAACAAAAATTGATAATAATTAATTAATGAAATCAAGTATATAATTTTAGTCAATTCACAATTCAATCTCGATTCGGTCAACTTTCAATCTGCGTTCGTAGAAAAATTACGAGAATAGGCTATTTTCCAATGTTTAAAAATTGTGTAAATTATTTAACAATATCGTAAAATACACAAAACTATAAAGATCTGCAAACTTTCATTCTAACATCTTCAGTCAGACTTTTTTTAGCGTCGATCAAAGTTTGGCGGGAAAGTCCATTTTAAAAGTATGAAATTATTAAAAAATAATATTTCCATTGGAGAAGCAATAAAAAATGCTATAACTTTTATTATGATACTAACCACATAAACGTAATATTTAACATAGCTATCGTACAAATTTCTGATTTGATGCATACAAAATACAAACCTGTGACGTCATAATTCGGTAGTCTTTTGTATGGAGCGTTTTGGGGCAGTCTAGAAATTGTGATTTTCAAATTAACATATCTCGAGAGATTTTTGTGCTATCGAAGTAATTCTTTCACATAAGGTTATATTATGGAGACGTCCCTACATATTAAACCGAAAAAAATGTTAGTCAAATAGCCTATTGGCGTCCTGATAGAGATTTGCGATCTGTGATCTTAAAATTTTAATAACTTATGTCCGACATGTTTTATGGTCGATCAAAGTTAGGTGGGAAAGTCCATTTTAAAAGTATGAAATTATAAAAAATAAATGTTACCATTTTAGAAACAATAAAATATACTATATAACTTTTGTTACGGCACTAGCTACATAAACGCAATATTTAGCATAGCTGTCGTACAAATTTCTGATTTAATGCATATAAAATAGCGTGATGTGACGTCATAACATTGTAGCCGTTTGTATGGAACGTTTCCGGGATAGTCCAAAATTGTGATCTTCAAGTTATCATATCTCGAGAATTTTTAATGCTATCGAAGTAATTCTTTCACCTATAGTTATATTATTGTGACGTCTTTAAATAACAAATCGAGAAAAAAATGGTTCACAAGCCTATTATGAGATTCTCAGATGAGACTTAAAATCAACCCACCCGTAAGATCATAGATTTAGAATCAAGAATGTTGTTTAGGAAATTGGGCTGTAAAATTTGAACCAAAGCCAACCTCGCTTGCACGTGGTGCACCCTGCTGACTGACAAACAAGGCTCTGGCAAAAGTCTGTCGGTAAGGCTTTATGATTTCTATCTGTTGAGCTAAACACACTTATGACTAATCTAAACTGAAGTTTCATTTTCGCAATCAAAATTTTTGATGGGAATGGGCTTCAACTCAGGTGGTACGTAGGGTTGCCAACTATACTGTTAAAAACAGTATTACACTGTTTTTCACTACATTATACTTTTTACTGTTGAACAAAAATAAAGTATTCAAAATACTGTTTCCAGCATCAAAATACTTAACACTAGTGTTAGACTTAGAGCTCACACATTTTTCTTTAAATGAGCTCCTCATTCGTTTTAATTTTAGTTGTAATTGTGATAGTTTGTAGAAGTTTTAAAAAAAGACTAAATTAATAAGTTGTGCAAGAAGTTAAAAGCTTAAATATATGTATTTAACATTAAATAAATAAAATACTGTTCATTTTTCTAAAATACTGTTTGATATTCTTCTCAGACCTCAATATACTTTATTTCTTGTAAAAAAAAGTTGGCAACCCTAGTGGTACGGCCCCTACATCTAGGGTTGCCAACTTTTTTTACAAGAAAAACAGTATATTAAAAGCTGCGTAGTAAAACAAACAGTATACTAAGGCCTAGTGCATGCGGAGCAGTACAATAAACAGTGCTATGGTCAAATGAATTTTTTTTCAACAGTATTAAAGCACAGAAAACAGTATAATACTGTTTTTAACAGTATTTTTGGCAACCCTACCTACATCGGTCTTTACTGACTGTACTTGACCTTATAACTAACTAACGACGCGAGGTGAATTTTAAAAAGCCTCGTTGCTTGATAATATTACTATTGCCCGTTATGGCAACTTCCAAATTACGCATTACAAATATAAGCAAAACTCTAGGTCATATAGGACACTAGCTGTACCCAGCGGTTACATTCGACTTATTGGTCGAAAATTGTGTAAATGTATGTGTAGAATCAAAGGGAGACAAACAGTCAGACACAAATTGCTTGCCCAACCTTACTATGCATTGACTTGTTAATTTCTCTACGTTTTTTCAAGGCTACCACAACAAGTCGCTTTAAAAGCAACTTTTAAACTCGATGATGATCATAAATTTAGTGCTAGTAATCTGCGATGCAAGTTATCTTTATCTAAAGCAGAGGTTCCCAACCGGTGGTCCGCGGACCACCAGTGGTCCGTAAAAGGTAAATTATGGTCCATGATACAAACTTATAATGAAAGAGATTGAGCACTATTATACGAAACACACACAAAAATCTCGACTTATAGAATAATGGATTTATATGACTGTTGGGGACCCTACACGCAACAAAAACCTTGCAGTGTTGTACCACCTTGTAGTGGTCCGCTAACAAAAAAAGGTTGGGAACCACTGATCTAAAGATTCTAAAGCCTGGTTTATACGATGGTAGTAAACGGATAGTAATTGTATTGGGTTATTGAACTCAGTCCCGCGCTGACTTGCTATTGAGCTCGTGTGGACGATTATTTAAACCCATTCCAATGCTGCGCGTAGGTCTGGATTGGATTGAAATAATCGTTGCGGACTGGCTTGCGAGTGTGAAGTCAGCAGTGTTGACTTCACACTCGTAAGCTAGTCCCTGCTAACTAGCCACCCGTTCCATTTTACACACAGCCTACTGACTTAGGTACTGCCGATCCTGTTTACATTATACTAGGTACTGTAGTTACTGGGTAGGTACGAAATTCTGAGACATCATTGGGTTCAAAATTGGGTGAGTTGTGCTGAATACGACATGGGTATTGTAGCATCGCATAACATTAATACTGGCGCGTGTCAAGGTTAACAATGAGTCGTTACAAACGGTTTTTTTTATTACCTACTTAGTAAAGTATTGATCATTATCTAATCGCGGAAGAATTTTATGGATGAATAAAATTCTTCCGCGATTAGATAATGATCAATACTTTACTAAGTAGGTATATAAAAAATTAAAAGATTGTATTTAGAAAATATATATCCAGCCACCACATTAAATATAAAATAGGTACAAGAAAGTTAACGAACTATCGGACGAAGTTTCATTACACAAAAGCAGCAAGTAATGCGGACCATTATCAAACCGCAAAATGTTAATTTATTGAACCAAAAACTGATTAAAATAGAACAGCAGAGTTGTTTGACATGATGCCTGCGGCCTCCTTCTACAGTCGAACCGCTCGTCATCGACAGGGAATTCATCCTCCCACATTAGAGCCTAGGTGGTCGCGTAATGTGCGGTTCCAGAGAAGTTTTCTCCCGCGTACTGTCAAGCTGTGGAATGAACTGCCTGTTGAGGTTTTCTCAAAACTCTACAGCATGGGATTCTTCAAGAAGGATGTGAAGAGGTTTTTAACAAGGTCGGCAACGCGCGTGTGATGCCCCTGGTGTTTCAGGCGTTCATAGGCTACGGTAACTGCTTTCCTTCAGGCGGGCCGTATGCTTCTTTGCCACTTTAGGGATATAAAAAAAGAAGACAATAGCAGATTTTTTTTTCATATTTTCCCAATGGTCACTATATATTAAAAGTTTGTTTTCGTGTATAAATTTGCTCCGGAACTTTGTCGGAATAATTTTATCACACCGCACACAAAAAGTTTTTTATTTTTTATTTTAAAGTGAGCTGCAACAAATGAAATATTTGGATATGGTGATAAAAGAGAGCCTGCGATTGTATCCCTCTGTTCCTCTAATTGAGCGATCCATCACACAAGATACAGGTGAGACTTTTACTAGTACTACTATACATATACCAAGGTTTTCCCAGGAGACTACAGTATGAGATTCTTCAAGAAAGGGATTTTTTCATAGTTGACAACTCGTGAGTGATGCCTCAGTGCAAACCACCATAGTCTGCGAAAACCGCTGACCATCAGACATGTCGTACGGTTTTCCACCATACTGGTATAAAAAACAAGTAATTTGCGTAAATACTATATTTAAAATACAAAATATTTAAAAATAACAAAAATAATGAGTAAAATTTTAAAGGGATTTGAAGATAAGTTTTGAAAAAAAAAACATATTACAAAATCACATCAATAAGTCAATAAGTGATCAATGTAATGTAAAATCATTTTCACTCGACTACTGCAAAGTTAAAGTTAAGTGCAATGTTTTAACAGTCCTTGTATGTGTGTGTATGTATCACCGTAGACCAGAGGTTCCCAACCGGTGGTCCGCGGAGGACCAGTGATCCGTGAGAGATAAATTATGGTCCGTGATACAAACTTATAATGTAAGAGATTGAGCACAATTATACAAAATACTCAAATCTCCAGTTATAGAATAATAGATTTATAACACAGTTCAAACCTCGTAGTGATCCGCGTACAAAAAAAGGTTGGGAACCACTGCCGTAGACCTTAACATCTACAATTAGGCCGAGTAACAAGGCTACATTTATATGAACAAAACCAGTATGGCGTAATTTTTAAAATAATTATTTTTTAAAAACCGGCCAGCTAGGACTTTGGTCACATAAAATTTACATGAAATACTTGAAATTGTATGCTTCCGGAATAAACCGTTACTTGTGCTGCAAAAGCAAGGTTTCAACCTTGCTCCATATCAAAATTCATAATTAGACTAGGCCCAAGGGCAGTAGCCTATAGGTTTTGATTCCCTTGTGAATTTCAAAATATACGGTATAAATGGTCGTATGTTTGGACTGCATTGAATTTGATTCACTTGCTGCATTGGCAACAGAGGTGGCTACTCTTCCATTGCATATATCTTGTTCTATGGTAACACCTTCCATCAGTTGAATTGAATGCCTGTTTGCGATTGCTTCAGAGTATTTATATTTTAGAGAGGAGTTCGATGGCGCCATTGTCCGTGTCAATCTAATCAATCCCGCAAGTTAAGCAACGTCGACCGTAACCTGTCTATGGATGGGTTTATTTCACTCGAGCTTCGGAGGGCACGTTAAGTTGTCAGTCCAGGCTGTTGTCACCAGATAACAGTCGTTACACCAAAGTCGACTTAGTAACCTTTGGGCGACTTAAAAACACTGGCCTCCGCCAGCCCTCAACTGCCGGTTAAGCAGTGTGTTCAAGTCGCAGCGTGGTGGAGTATGCTCTAAACCCCTTCGATTGAGGGGAGACTCGTATGACCCGTATGTATGTGAGGAGAGACAGTTGAATGGTCATGGGTTGAAGCCTATTAATATTTTTAACATTCTCAGATTTAGGTGGACTTATAATACCAGCGGATACTTCCGTCATCATCGACGTGTTCAACATGCAGCGTCTTCCCGACGTTTATGAAGATCCACTTAGATTCGATCCAGAGCGGTTCCACTCCAGCGTTCATAGGAACCCGTTCTTTTGGCTCCCGTTCAGCGCCGGACCTAGGAATTGCATTGGTAATACCAAAGTGTAATAAATAAGATCAGGGGCCCTACCGCAGAAGCCGATTACCATCGAATATTTTGATTAGGTCTTGTGTTTTATTTATTGACAAACATCTTCAGCTCAGTCGGTAGAGCTCCGGGGTTTCCACCAGCTACTAAACACAAGCACCATAAATCTAAGTAGAAGCTTGATATTCGCAATAAAAAAAACGAGTGTGCTTTAGACCACACGACTGAAGTAAAACTTCTTTAGCTCCATCTAACGTAACTGGCTATGAGAGAAAGAGAGGAAGAAAATGTGTGATTGCACCTTTCTCTGTTGTTCCTACAGTAATATACGAAACGTAACTCTCTCTCTCTTTCTATCTTCACTAACTTATATCTCCCTCTCAACTTCCATTTGCCTCACCCGATCACACTTTTCGTAACGCTCTCGTCACGCATTCACCAGCTTAATCCCCAATTCAAGCGTGCCTATAGAAGTTTTACTTCAAAAATCTGATGGGAATCGTTTTCATCCGGTAGGGCCTCTGATCATGCTTGACAGTCACAAATGCGATTGTAACTCTTATTACTAACAGGTTAAGAACGACACTAAGATCGAAGTGTCAAGATCGAAGCGCTCTTAGCTGTACAGTAAAATAGGTATGTTTTTCTGTGACATTTAGTTCACGTGATAGGAACTTGCTACGTCATCAGCTTTATTTTGTATGGAAGATGTTATTTTGAGAATTCAAGTCGTGACATAGACTTGGCAACAGCAACATGGGAAGGGAATATCTTGTTATTACCTAGTACGGTAAGAGCAGATCAACCTTGACACTTTGTCGCATGGTACAAAAAGCCACATAATTTTGATATATAACACGCGTTTTATAAATACACAACATGAGATTTCTTCTCTATTTAGTTGGTTTGTTTACATTTACATGATCGAAAGCGAACAAAAAACACTCATTAGGGACTCTGTTAGACTTCACTTAGGTTTTTTCGCGGCAAATCGCAACAATCAAGGAAAATGCAGAAGTGAAGACAAAGGTTATAATTTCATAATATTTGCTTTATCAAAATATTTACGCATTGAAATTAACATCTCACGGCGAAAAATTAACGGCTACGAGGAAAAATACCAATACGGGAATATAATGTCACGATGATATAACAATTTGCTTTGTGTTATGCACGCGAATATAAGTGCAGCTATTTAAAAAAATGATAACTAGTTGTTCGCCTCTAATTACCTCACAATTGTAGTTCCAAATCAATTACATTGTGCAAAAAGTACCTAATTAAATATAGATCAATAAGAATTGCGTGTTCATTATAAAAAATACGGAATATTATACGAAAAGGTGTTCGTTTTGTAGAGAAAACTCCGACTAGCGAAATAGGCGGCTGGCGAAAGAGACCCTACGTACAGCATAGGTATTCGTAAGCTGCCCGACTGGGGAAGTACCACCTCACAGAATACCACAGCCAAATAATTATTACCTTGAGGGCTTTCGTGTTCCTGCGAGTGAGTGAGGTCACCAGAAAAGAAGGAGTTGCTGCGTCGGCAGCGGGGGTGGCGGCGCCAGAGCGAAATTTCATGTTGCGTGCGTTAATGTGGTACGGCAACCGATTCACGTCAAGCGGGCCGTGTGCTTGTCTGCCATCCGGTATTAAATAAAAATTGTTGATTGAAGCCCGTCCAGCTTATTGAGAAGGTCTTCGTTCAAGCCGGGATAAGATACTAATAAGCATAATCAATTAATCGAAAAATTTGAGCTGTCACCTTAGTCATAATAAAAACCTTAGTGCACGACTAACCTCTCCGTCTTCAATAATAGGACCAGTCAATTTTTTTTTAGCATAGAGTAAATAAATTAATAGTTCCTGCTTTTAGTATTTTGTTCCGTATTCAGGTTGAACTTTTTCTTGTAAAAATATGAATTGGGCAGTGACTAACTTTGAAAACATAGTACAGTCAGCGTCAGCTAAAAAATTACAGTTTTCTAAACCTTTTTTTACACAATGCGATCCGGTTATAGTGCGACCAAAAAGACTAAATAAAAATGGGCGCAAATTCTTCATGAAATTTTCATTGTGAACAGTTTCCATCCACATCGTAGACCTTGAGCACTTTTGTATGTACTAACTAATACAGTGTACGACATACTCGTACACTGTATTAGTTAGTAGTATTTAGTTCTTTTTTAGGGTTCCGTACCCAAAGGGTAAAACGGACCCTATTACTAAGGCTCAGCTGTCCGTCCGTCCGTCTGTTCGTCCATCCGTCTGTCACCAGGCTGTTTCTCATGAACCGTGATACTCGATGTCGATAACTCGTCGCTAGACAGTTGAAATTTTCACAAATGATGTATTTCTGTTGCCGCTATAACAACAAATACTAAAAAACAGAATAAAAATTGGTTGCCTGTAAAGTCGGTATACGGGCGAAAGTTTTACGTGACAACGACTTTGAGTGGTAAAATGTTTTCGAGTGGAAGGGACGCATGCCTTTCACTTTTTATGTCTGTCTCTCTCGCTCTTAGAAGGGACGCGTGCCTTTCACTCGCTCTCATTGTAAGCGCATAACGTGAGCCAGTTTCTTGAAGTGTCACCCGGCTAACCAATTTATAAGACGTTGTCACGTCAAAATAAATATTTAAGTGGGCTCCCATACAACAAACATGATTTTTTTGCTCGTTATTGCTCGACATTAATAATGGCAACAGGTAGACGCTTGAAATATTCACAGAATATTTAGTTATATATTCACTTTAAAAATAAATAATTAAATTAAAATAAAACACATATTTAAGGGGGGCTCCCATACAATAAACGTGAATTTTACCGTTTTTAGGGTTCCGAACCTCAAAAGGAAAAACGGAACCCTTATAAGATCACTTTGTTGTCCGTCTGTCTGTCTGTCTGTCTGTCTGTCTGTCTGTCTGTCTGTCTGTCTGTCTGTCTGTCTGTCTGTCTGTCTGTCTGTCAAGAATTTCTATGTCGAGAATGCGTGGAGGTATCAAGCTGAAATTTGAACTGTATACTCAGGTCTACGGTCCCATGAAGTTAAAAAAAAATCAAACTGCTAAGTTTACGTAGAAAAAAGTTACGGCCGTTTATTCAGCAAAAAACGCATATTTCGACACACTCAAGGGAATCAAAACCTATAGGGTACTTCCCGTTGACCTAGAACTATGAAATTTGGCAAGTAACATCGTTATAGACTACAAGTACAGGAATAAATCTCAAAACTATACATTTGTAAATAGATCTTAAAAAATAGGGGGTCTATATTTTTTATAGGATGTCGAAATTTCAAATTGAAACTACTAGTTCAAATGGGGTATCATATGAAAGGGCTTGATGTACACATTGCAAAATATATTTTATTTATTTTTTTCGACGCATTATTTCTTATTTATAATGAAAAATATCAAATTTAATAATGATACTACGTACCTACGGAACCCTCGGTGGGCGAGTCCGACTCGCACTTGTCCGGTTTTTGTGCGTGATAATGGTTCGGGACCCTACCGACACACACTTGGCCGTTTATTAATTTTTTTTTTGGTCGCACTGTAGTCACTGTAGTTCAAAAGTCTCTAAGGGAGCAATTGTAACGTAAATAATTTCCATAAAGACTTTAGACAGTAAAATAAAATAAAATCTGCTGTCAGAAATCACCATTAACTTTTCTCATATATCATTTATTTCCAAAAATCTTACAGTGAGCAGGAAAATCTAGTATATAGCAGTGGACATGTTTTGTAAATCTAGTCTAGGAGACTAGATTATAAATTAATAATCTAGTCCCCTCAAACAGTCATGGTAGCTGACTCTTGCTGCTCCATCACAATTTCCCCAGTACAGGTGTATTTTTGTTTATATTCGACTAATTATTTTCGCAGGTCAAAGATTTGCAATGATGGAATTGAAAATCACATTGGCGGGAATTGTGAAGAATTTTGAGATATTGCCGTCGGAAATTGAACCTATTTTGGCTCCTAACCTGGTCCTACGCTCGAACACTGGAGTCCATGTTAAAATGCTTCCAAGAAACTAAATACAGCAGCAAGAAAGACTATGTTTAAAATTTTTGTAATTAATTCATGTTCATGGACAATAAAACAATGGGTAATAACATAACAATGGTGGAATCTTATAATTAGCAATAAGGCTGCACATTTAAACATGTATTATGTTTATTAAGCTGTTATACTCCCAAATAATAAATTATAAATAAATAAACATTAGGTAGGCTTTTATCCCAAATTCCTATGTACTTACTAACTGCCTACCGGGGTTAAAATGAGTGAAAATAGAATGGTATGAGAGAACCTGCAAGCATAAAACAGACATCTTTTATAAATAGGCCAACAAATAAAATTAAATATATTATTATGTAAATTGTACTTTTACTTCACCATCCAGGCGCGGATCCTGACCTCAACAAAAAGGTTTCGGTTATGGCCACCTAAAATTCGCCCAAGTGCATGGCGGGGACAGACTATTGACTATAAATATAGACATGTCGCCAACCAATTCGTAGAATACGCGCTAATACCGCATTACTAATGCATTCCTGATAATATTTTTCGCCATGTTCCTGAAGCCGGGACGATGAAATTATACAAAACAACTTGATAATGACGTAATAATCTTCGATTGAAGAGTGGTCGCCAATCAAAAAAGAAAGAAAAATGTCATTGTCATACATGGTGACAACTGTTACTGCCATTGAATGACGACATCATCCAATTTTTTTGATGCAATACTGTCAAATCAAAATAATCAAATACAATACATACATGTTTACAGTGCTACAAGGATCTAAATGAACGTGAGTGACGTTTGTAGGAGGGCGTTACTGTGACTTTCGGGTTGCCAATTAGGGAAAATCTCCTTGCTTCAAGGGAATTTTTACGTACCTAATTAAGACATTTAAAATGCTCAATCTTAGCTGGGCAGATGTTAATTACTTTAAATTAATTCTGTGATGAACACCATATTATAGTATTTTAGTTAAGTTTAAATAACGATACGGCCCAGATAAAAAGTTAATTAAAATTATTATAGTCATTTCGTACCTATCTTGGGGTGTAAGTGATTCATCAACATCTTTGAACCAAGGCAAATCTCACCTGCACGTGGTGCACCCTGCTGACTGACAGGCGAGGCTCTGGCGAAAAGAGAGGTAGAGCAAAGCATATATTTTAAGCTGACCGACTCGGGAACATCCTCAAATAAAAAATAAAAAATCTAACAACGATCAGTGAAATGAAGGAATGAGGAATATGTGAAATAAAAAAACAACATATACAATTTAGATTTTATTTATATATTACATAGGATACATACTCGTACATATTTATTAAAATATGGTCATCAATCATTTATCTATTTAATGTTCATTATGAACAATAATTTTGCACGAATGAAACATTAGAATCCACAAGGATTTATGAAGAGACACGTCTTATAAAACTCGTGAATCTTTCTTCTTAAAACTCCAAGATCAAAATCATCCATTATGAGTTTATCTTTTCTTGTTTTCCTGTTCTTACCAATTTTACTGCATGATGCCTTAGCCACATTGCCTTCTTTGACAATGTTTGATACAGTGTGTAAAGTAACACCTGAAAATAATTTGAATTCATAAATATTTACGTATAACATAATAAACGAAATAAAACTGTTTACTGTGGAACAAAGTGGGAATTTAAGGTAAACACACATGTCTGGCAACATTTACTTGTTGTCAAAAGTGACGTCTTACAAGATGGCGGCTTTAGTTCCGTTTTCTGCCACGTTCATTTAGATCCTTGTAGCACTATAATTTTCATTTAATTTGTTGTTGTAAACATTGTGTAAATTTAGACTGATTTTGTGAGTAAATACCTATTTGTTGGAATAATAACTAAAATGACGTCAGACGTGCTGAACGTGGCTAGACGAAAGTTAAACGAGGCTCTCGGTGAAAAATCGACAAAGTACTTCAACCACATGAAACAATGGTTTCGTATGAAGTTAACTAAAGAAGAATTTGACTCCGAAGCCCGCGCTATGCTTAATCCCGACCAAGTACATTACCATAACGAGTTCTTGCTTGCATTGTTGAATAAAGTCGAAGGTTTAGCTGAAACATCAATTACCATAGCACAAGAAAAGGCTAGTAGTCATAACAGGAACAGTAGGAGGCACAAAAGGAGCACTAGAATATCAGAGAAGTCCAACTTTGAGCCTGCAGATCTTTTGGAGTATTTGCCGCCCAATTCACCACCAGGTGCAGGCAGTGATGGTGTTAAATATGCAACTCAGGTAATTTTTCTTTCTATAGTTTTTGGTATTGTATTGGGCTGTATAATAATAAAAGCCTTATTCAGACATTTTGATAAATACATGAATTAAAAATCTTCTAGGACACATTCAGTACATGTTTACATTTAAATCAGCGGTACTAAATCTACTTGTTATTTCCATCGATAACCCTGTCTATATGCCTTTCATAGGCAAAGACCTCCCCTAACATTTTCCATTTTTGTGTGTCCATTGCTGTTGTTCTCGAACCTACACCTGCTGTAAGCCTGATTGGTTGTGTACTCTTAAATCTCTAATAAACAAAATTTTATATAAATTTATATAATTTATTAGATATTCAACATTAAATAAAATTTCTGTGTATAGCCTCTTAGGACCTTAGCATTAGGATTCTGTTTCAAATAAATAATAAATAAATATTTCTGGACAATTTACACTGTGTCATCTAGTCCCAAATTATGCACAAAGCTTGTACTATGGGTAATAAATAACTGATAAATGTACCTAAATACATTTTTTTAAAGATAAACAGGCCGAGATAAACAGATCTGTTTAAGTATGTACACAAATGTTTGTCTTACGTGGGGATCGAACCCGTGACCTCAGAGTCAAAGTAGACATTGCTAGCCATTCGACCACCAGGCTCATGAAATAAATTTAAATTGTTCTATGTAATTTATTTATCAAACAATAAATCTTTCACAGGAGGTTTTCCTACCTGACCATGCACTAGTTGTTGGCCGCTTTATGCTTGCGGCCTGGGAGCTTGGCCTAGAGGGTGCAGATGATGATGCAGCAGACATCATCGTTGTCGCTGTGCAGAATTTCCTCAAGAATGTAATAGGTACAGTCATAGCACAACGGAAAGGGTATAAATTACGTGGGAATCATTTTATGTACGACATTGGTGGTGATATACCAAATATATGGTTGAGGAACTCTTCAAAGCTGTATGACCCTCAATATGAAGGACGGGTTAATGTGGATGATGGACCGGATGGATTGGGTCCAAGGTGCCCACCCACAATTGATGAAGTGGAACAATCTGCTGCATTTGAAATTGCTTGCAGGTGAGTTTTTTTATAAGTATAAAATAAACTATTGCTCTTCATGGGTATTACTTGGCTACGGTCTTCTGTAAGGTGCAGGTACTTCTACTCAAGCTTGACCTCCCCTATCTGTCACCAAAGCCTTGTTCACAAGTTGTGAGCGTGCACTACTTGCAATTATGACTCGCACTGGCTCTAAAAATTTTAAAGAGCCATTTACACCCTGAAATGACCTTGGTACAAAATTTAAATGACGATTTTGTCAGGAAAAATGATGTACATATTCGTGGGCGGGAGCTCAACCTATACTACATAACATAACCTCACTTAATCTTAATGCTCATGAACCCCTATAAGAACACAGGTAGAGTAAAATCTGTATTGTTACATTGACTACTAAATAAATAATAAATGAATATTCCTGTACAAATTACACACGGCCATGTAAGTCCCAAACTAAGCAAAGCTTGTACTATGGGTACTAGAAACTGATATCATACATAAATACATTTTTTTAAATACATACATATAATAGGTACACAGAAAACACCCAGGCCAAGACAAACAGACATGTTCATGCACACAAATATTTGTGGTGTGCTTGTGAGGGATCAAACCTGACTGTGACCTCGGAGTCAAAGTGGCCATTGCCAACCATTTGACCACCGAGTTTGTGAATACTGGTTTCATTATTTCTATTCTTAGTGTACTGGTAGCTACTTAATGTACTCCTACTCACCTGATTTTATTTTACCCATGTACTATTGTACACTATGCTAGCATCTAAAATTGTTCTCCAACAGTATGATGATAAAACATTATCTTGACTCATCCGTAGAAGAAAGTCTCATCTGTATTGTTGTTAGTTCACTTCACTGTGTTTTTATAAGGAGTTAATGTCAGATTATATGTTATTTGATTCTAAATATGGGAAGGTAAACGAAATAAGAAAATTCTAAATTCCTTATCACGTCTAGCTAGCTTAACACTTGTTTTGTTCCATGATCTCATCGCACTCTGTTCCCTGAATGAGTTGTCTACTTTTGTCCTAGCTTACATATTAAAAATACTTTTCTCTTTTTAGTGTACCGAACAACGAACCAAATGATGACAAGTTAACAATAGATGAGTTCTACAATACGCTGCTGACACATAGGAACGCCATAGCATGCCATTCTGTTTATGCAGTCAATATGGAACGATTGGCCCTTATGCTGAATCACCCAAGTTACTAGAAGTAATGTGTGATCGATCACCTTTGTTTGAAGTAAATAGTGGAAGATATGTGACATGCTTACATTACATACTTCAGTAATGGATCTCGTACAACCACTACAACCGGATCTGTGATCGAGAGTGGGTGTAGTGCTGCAGCACCAGTGGCATATCAACCCACCTAAATCGTATTTACTTTTGCTCATCCCTCAAGAACAGTTAACTTTTGCGGGATAAAAGGATTCATGCGAAATGTTTCAGCACTTAAGGTGTGAAAGTGAAACAAACAAACAAACTCTTATTCGTATTTATAATGTAATATTTGTACGGATTTAATGCCGAAGTTTTAATTCAATCATAACTAACATGTATATATTCAAAGTGAGTTGAGAAAAAAAATCTTAATATTCCAATTCCAACCAATAACATCGATAGCAGTTTTCAGTTTGAGCTAGCTGAGCTAGCTTACGATAAGTAGGTCAGTATTATCATTACACCCATGACAAATTGTACATAGCTATGTAAGTTTAAGAAATAAATTAAATAAATAGATGTGTAAGTAAATGAATATTGTTTAATTACTTAAATAATGACAAACCCTACTAACACAAAACATCTGCAGTTATTTTTCAAGTCATTTGACGATGATAGATTTAACTATTTAGTCAGGAAAAAAATAAAATTCAGTCTAATCTTCACATTTTATTGTTGGTGATCAGATCACACTCAGATCATATACTACCGCCGAAGCTGAAGCCGATTCTCATTGGAATTTTCGATCGCAAAAATCAAACTTGGACTTAGATTACTAGTAATTGTGTTAAGTTTTGTTGGTAGAAACTCTGAAGCATTACCGACAAGATTGTCGAGGTTTGTTAATATCTTAAACCTAAGACCAATTTTTGGAATCTAAATATTCGATAGGAATCGGCTTCTGATTAGGCGGTAAGGCCCGCCTGCTGCTCTGTTCTTGTTTTATCGTTATACACCCGTTCGGGTATCGTCAACATAACTACAGGATATAATATAAGCGTGCGTAACTATGTTCCATTGCAATTTAATCATCATCATCATCATCAGGTCATTTGAGTCTCCACTACAGGAGCACGACCCTTTCTCGCCCATTCTAGACAGAAGGAGGATTTGGCCTACACTCCCCACGCTGGCCAGACGGGTTGGGGAGGCCTGATCGATGTTTTATAATGTATTTCCCTTAGTCGCCTTGTACGACATCCACGGGAAGAGACGGAGTGATTCTAATCTAGTCTGCCGGAAACCACACGGCCAATTTAATGCATGTATGAAACTAAATTAATGAAAGGCTCACTCACGTATTTTTGTCGGAAAAGCGTCACTCTATCGCGACGAACACTCCACGCATAAAACTGTTTAAGAGTTCGGCATCTGCCCATAATCATCCCACTGTTGGTATACGGGACTCCCCTCAATCGAAGGGGTTTAGATCATACCCCACCACGCTCCTCAACTGCGGTGGCGGAGGCAAGTTCAAGCAACCCTAAGGCTTGGGTTAACGAATGTCATCTAATGATAACAACCGGGACCGACCACTTAAAGTGCCCTCCGAAGCTCGGAGGAGCTCGAGATAAGTAAACCCATCCATAGACAGGCTACAGTCGACGTTGCTTAACTTGCGTGTTCGATTAGACTGACACGCACCACGACGCCATCAACGACAAGAGTAGTCCTCATAATTTTAAATATCATTTCGCGTGCCGCGGTCCCATGGTGAGTACAGCGTTGAATACAGAATTCGCAGATCGCGGCACGCGAGGTGATATTACATAAAGAGTCAATAATCTGGCTAGTAAGTAGGTAATCTGGTAAACACAACCACCGAGATAATAAAAAGAAATAGGTACATACAATTCAATTTATAAAAATATAATTAAACTATTATACAGTGAACAAGGTAAAAATTATAAATATACTTACAACAAACTCGAATAGTATAATAATAATCACAAATAAATTATTGACAGTTACATTCCATTTTACAAAATTAATTAATTCATCATAATTAACTTAAAAGAAAGTACAATATTAACAAATTCTATGATCAGTTTGACATAAATATAATTATACAACCTATGATACGATATATCAAATACTATCACACTAAGTATGTAATATAGGGCAGGTTACATCACAGGCAAAAATTCATTAGCCGATTCGACGTTCAAATCGGCGTATTCAGTGTTGACCAAATATTAGACCCGTGACCATTGAACACAGTTCTTATATTTAACTAGACAATGAAGGTTCAAGTTATACTAGGTACTACCGCAAACAAACGGATGTACCTACGTTGATATTTTATAAAAATAAAAATGTCGGTATGTTTGAAATAGCCAATCACATTAGACAGGTCGCTCCCCGCACCACCCACGAATTCTATTCGGTTAGGTGCTTTCGAAACTACAAAATATTCAACGTATAATGATGTCATCTATCAAAGGTACCATCTAACAAATAAATTTACTGGAAATTATACCAATGGAACTGCCAATTATTAAATAAATATCACACTATACTGCGCATTTTTAACAGAATTATTACAAAAACTTAAACAAAACATACTTACATAGTTTAGAAATCTTATATCGGATAATATAAAAGGTAATTTAATATTAAAACATTTTATATAATATGACCTCTATATAATATTACGGTCGTACATATCGCATAAAAACAATAACAACATAATAAACTACGATAGGAATAATACTTAACACATGAAAAACAAGCATACATCCAACTAATCTACAGTTATTTATTAAACTTTGCAACACAACGAACAATGCTTTGGCGAATGCGAATGAGGCTTTATGAAACAATCAGGACATTAGCGCCGCTATTAAAAAATAATGTAGCTCGAAACAGCTAAAATTCCATTATTTTTGAAGTGAAAGCTTCTTTAGCGGGGTGTGCAATTTTTGGGATGGGTAAAAGATGTTAAACTCGCGTCAGGACACGTGGCTTGATCGAAAATTCGTAAGACGGAGGGAGAGTAGACCGCTGGCGCGGCGTAGCGTAGCAGACAGAGGAAGTAATATCCCTCCCCTTTTGCTGCTCCTGCTGTTTATCTTTAATGTAATACTTATAAATTGTCATGTTTGTGTACGATAGCGCAATAAATTAATATTGTATTTCACCACATAAATAAAGTACTTTTATACTGATAAATAAATTCATAAAAACTGAAAAATTTTATTCGTGCGAAATTATTCCCCCTAACCATTCAAAAATGCACAACGTTAATGTTCAAGTTTTCACTTCTGCCGGCACTCCCGGAGTGCAACCCGTTTTTTTTTTTTTTTTCTAAACTTCTCTTGAGCCTGTGCTTGAGCGTTCATTTTAACTCACTTAACATATTATTGCTAAATGTGACGGTTTTTAACAATAACACCCAATAAACAACAATTTAAGTGTAAATTTATTGACCTAAAATACTCTATTGTATTCTTTGGGGAAATTAGTACACTACTTAGTTACACTAACATTAAGAGATAAATTTACAATTTTAACTCTGTTTATGTATTGCAATTTTTTCTTCATAAGCTAGTAACTAGGCTACATAGAGTCCCATTAATAGGGGATCCTTCTCGAGACGTTCTCACCACTCCGCCAATAGAAAGAAACAGCGCTAATTATTGGCTAATAAAAGAGAAAGAAAGAAAGCATCTGACAATAAAATAACGTAAAAGCCAAAACAATTAACACCGATATTACAGTAAAATAAATAAATTTTCAATAGTTAATTACGATAGACTGCAGCGTTGTCTTTATTAAGTAAAACTTTTGCAGTTTCAAAAATAAATAGTTGATCGCGAAAAATTTAACGTCAGTCTTCCATGTTTAGATGTCGTCATAAACATTGTTTAGATAAAATTCATAACATATTCAGCATGCTTATAATATAACGGTAACTTATAATTTTAATGCAATGTTTTCTTCGCAATTATGTAAGGATTCCCTAATAAATAAAATTGAAAGTAGGTACAAGAGGTGAAGGGTCTTCTCCGAAATGAGAATAGATTTCATTTAAGTAGGTACTAAATTTTAAAGTATATTCACTTCTTCAGCGTGGGATATTTTGAATCAAGCAAGACGCAATGAAGAGCTTCATTCAGAAAGGATCGCCCGGTCGGTACACATTTCATTCATGTAAACTGCAGTTACATGAATGA
This sequence comes from Hypsopygia costalis, assembly GCA_937001555.2. NCBI lineage: Eukaryota > Metazoa > Arthropoda > Insecta > Lepidoptera > Pyralidae > Hypsopygia > Hypsopygia costalis. The sequence goes on from OW443329.2 coordinate 23,380,126, forward strand.
AATTTGTAAAAATTATTTAGACATTCATTTGCCATCGAAGTTGTTTTGTTTTACTATTTTTTCCAGTTTTCTCCTTTGCAAGTAGACCCTGAGATTCAAATCGATTACTCAAATTAATGCCAAGAATACACAACAATAATATGTAATTGTAACTTACGATTCGCCCGACTCGCCATTTCACAGATACATAAACCCTGTGGATTTTCATGATACGGCATTGAATGTACAATGTAATAAAAATAAATCTATCACTCTTTATAGTAACAAGAGTGAGCACTATAGTATTTTGCATTCTTCTTGTTGTAACAGGTTCTATTCAATCCGAATATGTTTTGAAATTCTACTCTATTTACCAAAATAAGACTAATTCCCTGTATAAAATTATTATTTTCTTTCTAATACTATCTACTTAAATACTCTCACTGCATTCTATTATTTTTGGAACTTTTACAGTAATATGTTAATTTTTTTTCAATGCCAGGACGTAAACCAGTTTTTTAATTACATGAGCGGCGAAGAGCCCGGGTCTGACGGCGATTGTACAACGACACTAGGTACATGCCGCGGCGTGGGCGAAGGTTCCGACGTCCTTAGCGATTGCGCAGTCGGCGGCCTGGACTGTAGTTCATGCTCCTGCACCGCTTGCTGTCGAGGACTTCCGAGGAACGCTCTCTTCTTCCACACAATCACCCCCAGTATGCATAATATCACGGCGATGGCCACGGCTCCGAATGTTATCCCAGTTACGGACGCTGTTGACAGGGTATACAGCCCTGAATGGTAGAAACGGGGTTAGAACACAAATAGATAATTATCTTAAAAATAATTCGCATTTTATTCTATTCAACCATGACGTCATAGTAGAACCCATCGGTAGATCAAGAAAAATAAGTAATAGTTAAGTATCCACCGTTAATAGAGTCCCAATTTAGTTATCGAATTCGGATAAATTGCCCATTGAAGAGATACAATTAATGGCACGTAGAGTGTTATGGAAGGATACTAGTTCCGAGCGTAGGTACTCCACGCTACCCAACTGAAGGTTGGCGGATGCCAATGTTTTCAAGCCGGCCAAAGACTGCCTGCTTTTTTGCAAAGACTTTACTGCCTTAAAGACTCATCTACAACGGTAATAGGTGTCCTCCGAAACACAAAGGAGTTCGCGATAACTAAACCCATCCTTGGAGAGGTTACACTTCCAGTATAAAACGGTTCCGCGTAGTGCTAATGCTGCTTACGGCTCATGGATACGCAGGACCACCGCTGGAAGTAAAACGTTCTGTGAAGTAAAATGTACCGCTAGCTGTACCTATTATACTTACTCGTACCTTATTTATAATGATAATATTTGTTGGCTGTGAAAACGCCCTGCGTTTGCCTACAAACATGGTCTGTGATTTCATCAGATATGCTCAGATCCTTAATGATGCAACCACGTGCAACTTACAAGCTACGAGTAAGTATAATAAATGAAGATATACCCTTCAATGACGTCATAGTTACATAGAACTACAATGAGATCTATAAAATAATTTTGGTTTCCTTTAATATCACATTCGCTTTGCCAATCATATTATTGACGCTAGACAATTATCTATTTACCTCATATTTATAGGCTAATAGTGGGTAAACATTTGCGGGTCAATGATTGGTAATAATAGATCATAACCGATTAATAGTTATTACATTGTTATTCATTCATGTTAGGTGTCTATTAACTGCAAGTACCTAGTTAGTAGTTCTTGATACGGTCGATGGCATGTAGACGGGGTAGATAGGTAGGATGGGACAAGGACTGGCCTTACACGATGTCTTGTAGCCAGTAATGTTAATACTATACTTATGCCTTAATTATTTGTTGCCATGACAAAAATCTACATCTCAAAATAATTTGCATATTGTATGGTAACAACGTGAATTTTGGCGGTTGGTTTAAATTACTAATAATATTAAAAAATACTTTTATGAAACTTAACTCATATCTAGTAAGGGCCTATGCTTACTGACATCCATCCGTCGCTGGATATCATATTCTCAAAAGACCACATTCGCAAAATACGATATTCGCAAAACATAATACTGTGCTGTGGGGCCTACTCCAAAGTGAAAATCCGAAGTTTCGGAAATTCAGGGGAATTAGTATGTACGAGTTTTTTAACGTAACCGATTTCGGTAACGTTACCACAGAATAATATACTCACGTTACACTGCTCTACTTTCACTGTTTGTCTTTAGATGGCGCTAATTTCTTACAAAATAAATACATAAGTAATAACTCGCACAACGCATGCATTCATTCATGCATTTAGATACAAATTTAATTCCATTGGATTTGTGAATATGGTCTTTTCATTCCCCATGGTCTAATTTATTGTCTAAATGAGACTTTAAACATAAAATATAGACATCCGGTTTCTCAGAGACACAATATTTTAAGAATAATAAGTAATATCCGAACGAATTCTGCTGAAACCTGGAATTTTCATATCGAAGTAGTTCCCTTGGCTACGCCTATATTACAATCAACTCACTACTTGCTGTGAATGCGATTTGCGAGGTGAGATACGTGCTTTAAAAAGTGTACCTTAAGGTACGCCTGAATCAAAGCGTCCAGCACCAACAGCCTATATAGATAAAATAATTCGCGTGTGGCCTGGCGCGTCGCACCAGCGTGGGTGGTGGTAACCTACGCTAGTTTCAATTACTTAATTGCAGAAAATCTAAGAAGGTGCAGTGTTCCAATTGAGCAACAAATATCGATGTGCACCTTATCCATATCGCTCTAAAGTAATTTATAACTATTATTAGCTATATTACCCTTTCAAAATCCCAGATTTACCCTTGCGATGATGGTAAGTAGTTATTACTTACCCAGGTTCTGAACCACAGCTCTAGAGCTTCCTGGTAACCTTACTCACTCACAGGCACATATGAACCCTATAAGGAATTAATATTAGGCTATGGTCTTCTCACTCAAACAGATACACGCCTCTAGAGGTGTAGGAACTCTAATGATTCTACTTCTTGTTATAACTGTTATAAGCACCTATATGCTATAGTGAGTGTCCATTACAAAATAGGTGATTATAATAGGCTATTTGACAATGTTCAAAAATTGTATAAATTATTTAACAATATCGTAAAATATACACAAAACTATAAAGATCTGCAAACCTTCATTCTAATATCTTTCGTCCGACTTATTTTAGGGTCAATCAAAGTTTGACGGGAAAATCTATTTTAAAAGTATGAAATTATTAAAAAATAATATTTCAAGCAATAAAAAATACTTACCTACCATAATATGATAAGTACGAATTACATAAACGTAATATTTAACATAGTCGTCATACAAATTTCTAATTTGATGCATACAAAATACAAACCTGTGACGTCATAACTGAGTAGCCTTTTGTATGGAGCGTTTTCGGGAAAGTCCAAAATTGAGATTTTCAAATTAACATATCTCGAGAGATTTTTGTGTTATTGAAGTAAATCTTTCACCTATGGTTATATTACTGAGACGTCCCTACATATCAAACCGAAAAAAATGTTGGTCAAGTAGCCTATTATTTATATAATGTGTAATGATGTAATGTTTACATACCTTCTACTTGGATTTCGATAGTATCTGTGTACTCCTGGCCGTCGTCCAAGCCTGCGCCGCAGGTCCAAACTCCGACATCCTCATAGCTCACTTTCCTGATGGTGACCGCACAGTCCCCACGGTCGATGCTTTTGTTTTGTGGGTAAAAATATTTGTTCAAAATTGGCCTGGAAATAAAAAAAATATTACCCAATATTCGACATCATTTTGAGCTCCTGTAGATATTTTTTTTACCTATATTATTTTGAATTTTTAAAATTTTATATACATATCAGTAGTATGAAAGCATAGTGATGCTTTCATGTACAAATACAAATAATTCTTATGTAGCTCAGTGACTGATTCGCTGCACTATTGACTATACTCTATAACTATATGTACAAAAAAATAACATATGTAAACGGCTCTAACCGTTTATACTCGTATCGTCGTCAATCCTTATCCTTACACTCAATTGAAGGGGGTTTAGAGCTTACTCCACCACGCTGCTCATCTGCCTGCATTGTATTCAAGCCGCCCAAAGGCTTAACGACTGTCATCTAATGAGAACAGCCGGCACCGACGACGGCTTAACGTATTAAGCTCGAAATAATTATAAACCCATCCATGTTGTTGCGTTGGATTAGACTTCTCTTGGAGATAAATGCTGGATATTTCTCCCAGTGCCGTAAATAGGGCGGTGCCACCGGTGCCCAGGCACAGGGCGTAGTCTCTAGGGGGCGCAAGAATGGCCAGGCCAGGGCTAGGGCAGGGGGCTAGCCAAATGGCAGTTTGCGAAGTAGAAAAGCGTAGCGATCGCTAATTTGAACTGTGGAGCTCATACTAAAATGAATGACAAATTTTACGTGATCTATCTAACGTTCGTTACGCTACGCATTACACTTGGCTAGGGGGGCAGGGGCCTTACCGCCGAAGCTGAAGCCGATTATCATCTGTTTTTTTGAATGCGATAATGACACTACTGCTTAGATTGTTGGTAGTTGTGTTTAGCTCAGTTGGAAGAAACCCTAGAGCTCTTCAGACTAAGCCGCAGATGTTTGTCAATAACTATAACATAAGACCAATTTTCGGAATCAAAAAATCCGATGGTAATTATCTTCAGCTTCGGCGGTAGGGCCCTTTTATTTTATTTTTTTTTTTACGCTCCACGCGCGCGATCGACAACCTTCCGGAGGAAACTACGGGAAGGAGTTGGTGAATCCTCATGGATACCAACGTAGCATACGTAGGTATCCATGAGTAGGCTACGTTGATTATGTCGGACTCTTACCGACTAAACATCACCTAGGGACTGCTTTTAGCCTTGCGGGGCCTTAAAAGCTTCATCTAAGCGAACGGTAGGGCCCCAGGCAGGACTTATTTTATCGGTTTGCTCCTGATAAGTTCCCGCTGCGCCCCCAGTGCTCGATTCCAACACATACGTACCTACATGCCAGTATCAAAAACGTCTATTAAGTTAGACAATATTAAAAAAAAAAAAAACAAAGGCGCAGCTATAGAAGCTCGCACAGGGCGCAGTAAAGGCTATTTACGGCACTGATTTCTCCCACGCATCACGTATATGTATAGGTATTCTACACTTCTACAGAAATTTAAAAAAAATCATATTCAAGAAGTTTTTTTTAATGCTCGGATCAAGTGGCACAAATAAAGCTACTTTCTTTTTTTTTTTGCTAAAATTATTCGCACGAAATAAATATACTCTCGAACAAAGTGAACTAAATTAATATATAGAAGAAGAAGAAAATTTTTGGGTGTAAGGGGTTCACCAACATCTTTGAACCAAAGCCAACTTCACCTGCACGTGGTGCACCCTGCTAACTGACAAACGAAGCTCTGGCGAAAAGAGAGGTAGGGAGCGTAATTGTAAGCTACCCGACTGGTCACGAGAAAGGAAGGAGATGCTGCATTGGCAGCGGGGGTGGCGGCGCGCGAGCCATATTTTATGTTGCGAGCGTTAATATGGGTACGGTAACCGCTTCAAATCAGGCGGGCCGTATGCTTGTCTGCCACCCGACGTAGTATAAAAAATAATAATAATAAAGACTACGTACTTAGAAGCATTTACAGCTCCATTGATACTAAACGGTATCCCATGAGGTGGTTCAAAGCGGCAATAACTCATCGGTCTCATTCTCTTCGTGGTGGTGCAGTCTATGGTTATTGGTTCCCCATGCGTGGCCGTTATGTTCGTACGTATCGCTGCAACTTGGGATACCAATCTCACTTGTATTCTCTTAGTTATCTCAAGTCCGATAGCTGCCTTTCCGATGTGGCATCTCCATTCGCCAGTATCATTCACAGTCGCAACTATTTTGATCCAACACTTTCCAAGACTTAAGTCGGGACCTGTGAATCTAAAGAATGTTACCAGCGTCAAAAATATGAAATGTTTTCCGAGACAAAGTTACTAAATACATAACTGTTCTAGCTGTTTAAAACATAAAAGTATGTATTATAGCTATAACAGTGTAATATATATATTTAGTGTTAGTGTAATAATATTCAAACTTTACTTTTACTGTTCCACTGTCATAATTAGTGTTATTCTATAATATTTTTTATTTTTTTACCAAGAATTTGGATAATCAGATTGTACTTAAGTTCTCGCCAAAATTGTTATCTTTTTAACTAGGTACTCATTGAATGGTTGACTGGAAGAGATCCCTTATGGGATAAGTCCGCCATTGTACGTGTATCTTTTTTATCATCATGTTTATGTAATTTCTGTTGTACAATAAAGACTACAACAACAACAACAAAATACTATTACTGCATCCGCATATCATCTTGATACTCGTAATTGGCGATCAACCATAGTACGCTTTTTATGACATTTTCTACCACGAATGTCCCTCAGTATTCCCAAACAAATAATACATAAGAGACTTCAAGAACAGAGTCTTTATTTTCCTTAAAACGTTAGCGACAAAAATTGGTAGCGCATATTTGAGCTGCCAGACTGGGGAAGTACCTCCACCTCACAGAATATGGCAGCCAAATAACAATTCCCTTGAGGGTTGTTGTGTTCCTGCGAGAGTGAGGTCATTAGAAAGGAAGGAGTAGCTGCGTCGGCAGCGGGGGTACTTCACATCATGCGAGTCGTATGCTTATCTGCCACCCGACGTAATATAAAAAAAACGCTTCACGTGTTTCTTAATGGCATGCAGCAGTCTTCAAAAAAAACCTCGGTAAGGAATTCATTCCATATCTTAAAAATTCAAGAAAGAACAAAGCAGATTAAAAAACCATATTTTTATTCCAATTTTCATGTTTTTAACAGACTCCAAAAAAAAGAGGAGGTACTCAATTTTTTTTTCTAGTGTTTGTTGCTTAATTACTCCGTAATTTATAAACCGATTTGAAAAAAACTTTTTTATTTGAAAGACTCCCAGATTGGTCCCATATATTTTTCATCATCATCATCATCAGCCTGTATCTACCCACTGCTAGGTTTGTTATTTCATTACTTTGTCCTTTATAAACCGATTTGAAAAATACTTTATTGATTTGAAAGAGTATACTTTCAGATTGGTCCCATATTTTTTTCATCATCATCATCAGCCTGTATCTACATACATAAATGTAGAGTAAGTAGTGTTAGGAGCCGTTTATTTATTTATTTATTTTTTGTTAAAATTATTATTTTTATCAGAACGCATGGGTGCCTATTTGAATGTCACCTGCTATTTTTGTATAAAATATTTAAAAGCAAGTTATCTATGTAAGTGTATGGGTTAATGAATAATGTCTCAAGGCAACATGGTCTAATACGTACTCTAACGATACATCCAAATTCTAATTTTACGTAATGAAGACTGTATACTTTTTTTATCTCGTCGCGATACGAGAATATATTAGAAAAGATTAGTCACTAAATCAAGAGAAGTAAGAATTTATTTGACTACTGTATTATTGGTCTGTCTCTTATTTGTATACGAAAATCTGTTTATTTTTTCTTTTTTTTATATGAGAGAGGCAAACGAGCTTGTAGGTCACCTGATGTAAAGCAATCACCACCGCCCATGGAGATCAGCAACACCAACGGATCGCCTATTCGTTACCAGCCTATACTCCTTCCTTTCTTTCTTTCTGGTGACCTAGCTCGCTCGCCGGAACACAACAACCCTCAAAAGAATTGTTATTTCGATGCGGTATTCCATGAGGCGGATGTACTTCCCTAGTCGGGCAGGTTAAAAGGTACGCTATGCCCTACCTCTCTTTTCGCCAGAGCCACGTTTGTCAGGCAGGAGGGTGCACCATGAGCAGATGAGGTTGGCTTTGGTTCAAAGATGTTTTGATGAACCACTTATACCGTCTGTAGTATTTCAATTTCAATTAAGTACATTTTTGAGATGCATCGACATATTCCTTGAACTGAAGTCAACTGCATCTCCATGTGAGGTGTGGAACGATATAAAGGGAGCCCTTTAGAGAAGTATATCTCCACCTCACAGAAAACCATAGCCAAATAACATTTTCTTGGAGGGTATTTGTGTTCCTGTTGTGCTTCCTTTGACCGTAGTGAAAGCGTGTATAGTTTACAGGCGAGCGTTAAGGCTAACGCTCGCCTGTAAACTATACATTTCAAATGTGAATAAAATTGAATTGTTTGTCCGATTTTAGTAAGTTTTTAACTGGAAGGTAAAGCAGTTTATAGAATTAGGTCAGTGGGTAGCTTTCGGGGCGGGTTGTTGGAGTTGGGGTATACTCTTCGGGGCACTATGAAACGTGCAGAAAACAAAAAAAAAATAATACAAAAAAAAAATTGTGTTTTATAAAGGGCATGGGACTTTATGATTTTTTTTATTTTTTTTTATTATCATATTTTTATATGCGCACATTAAAGATCACATCAGATAGATCATTTCTTGTCATGTACAACTTTTTCGTACAACTCGCCGTTTTCGGGAAAAATAGACTATAACAATGTATGAGTCTGAGGACTTCTCAGTCCTAAATTTCTCCAGTCAGTTTACTCTTCAGGGCACTGGACTCTGACGAAATTTCATCAATTTTTTTTTTTCGTATTTTTGTATATTTTTGCTATGGCATCGTATAGATCCTACCAAATGAAACATTTTCGGTCATATACTGAATCCTCGTACGTCGCATAGTTTTTGAGAAAATATTTGTCAAAGTAGCGAAATTCGATTTTCACGCAAACGGTGCGTCGTACCGGAAAATTGTACATGACAAGAAATTATCTCTTTGATGTGATCTTTGATGTGCGTATATAAAAATGTGAGATTTAAAAAGAAAAAAATATCTTCTAAAACATAGCCCTATAAAATAATCAAATGTTTACTTCTTGTCCTGGAAATATTTATGGATCTTGCATGAATAATAAGTTTTGCAAAACATACAATTTTTAAAATCTTTCAAAAGAATTTCCGTGACAATCGTCATGTAAAAACCAATCCCAAGCAGCCAAAAGCTCGGTCTCTGTTTAGAACTTCCTCCCTTTTAATTGATCCTTGGTGGCGGGAAAAATACTACAGCCACAGGGAGCTAGGTCAGGACTGTACGCAGGTATTTTAAGATCACTAGGTACTGCAAAAAAATCAAGAGTGTGACGTAATCGAAGCACAGGCGCATTATCGTGGCGAAAATGCATGTGTGTCCCCATCGAAAGTTTGGTCGAATTTTCTGAAGCTTTTGGAAAATCTTTGGGTAAATGTTCTTTTATGTACCAAAACGTGGTTATAGTACGTTCCAAATTATTACTTGATCCAAAGTACCCCGTCCTGTCCTGAACTGGTGTTTGTTCATTTCAAATAGCCATACCTATTTTGTTTTTATTTTTCGACTTGAGTAGTTAAACGTGTGGCTTACTTATCGTCTTGTCTTTGGAGAGCGAGATGAAGTACCCGAGGTTTAACTAGTCAAACCTAGGAGCGCCCAGATTTCGGGTACTGACTAAAAAACAGACTAAGATAGATCTTGGAGATCAATGCATATTAACATATGCATTAAATCTTGGAGATCAATGCATATGTTAATATGCATTGATCTCCAAGATCTCTCTCCTTTTTATAACTTTTAGAAAAATGATGTAACAATGAATCCTGTAGTTTTCGCAACGAAGTTTGCGGAAAACGGCTGTTATTCGCACATTTTATTCTTCAACTTCAGCATAATATAATATTTTATCACTTTTGTGAGTTTAATAATACTCCAGGTTTAATAAACAATCGTGTGACACAGTTTTCTTTTATTCGTGTGTAATTAGCAAATAATTATTTATTTTTCACTCCCGAGGCGCTAGATTCGTAGTACTTAGGTACAGCCGTAAATCATATTACTACTACTAATTAAAGTATGGCATATTATTACAATATGGCGACAGTGAAATAAAAATAAATGATATTTTAAAAAAATCGCTTTTTCGAAAGTAGGTAAGTAAATATTTTCAACACAGTCCGGGATTTTGTTTAATGGCCCCTCTTCACAATGGCCCATGATGGACGATTACAGACAAGCACGATTGTGTAGAGGGCGTGATCGTGAGTGTTTGTCTGTGATCGGGCGTCATCGTCGATGATCGGTAAGTTGTCGGTACATCAAAGGAATGCTGGCCCATGATTGTGTGCGCGTCCACACATCGCCGATTAGTCAGTACGTAGTTGTCTCGGGTACAGTGTAGGGCATGAATCTCGGAATCTCGGAATATCGTAATATCGGAATCTCGGAGCCGATTTCCGATATTATAAATTCAGATACTGAGTGATCCAATATCGTAATATCGAAGTCAGACAAATTTAGTTTTTTTTTTGTTTTTAAATAAAGTTAATAAGAGCGCCACAAGTGAGCCAATATGTGACGTTGTTGTAAACATGTTGAAACGCCTTAAATATAAAGAAAATCCAACTAGTACCATCGCCGACACAGAAACAGAGACGGAATCAACGACAACTGCTTTATTATCTTCCGATGAAGATGATAAACCCTTAGCTCGTCACGCTACAACGAATAAGTTAACCCTCCAACAGGAACTGGAGAAGGAACTGGAAAAGTGCAAATAAAAGACGAGAATCGTATCCTCGTCAGACAAATTTGATCTTTTGGGATCAAATTTGTCTGACGAGGATACGATTCTCGTCTTTTCTTTGCACTTTTGATTTTTTGGGATTTGTAATGACTAAAAAAGTAATATACGACAACAGAGGTGAAAGAGGAGTTTATCTGACGCAGGCCTACACTTACCTTACATGAGTTTGGTCTACCAGTGTTGAAAGTGTACGTGTTTTTCGTCAGCCGGTTATTTTTGTAATAAAATACGAATTTCACCGACAAAATGCTTGAAGCTTTGTCTTTTTGAGAATGTATTGCAAAGAAAAGCGTGCCTTTAAAAAATACGTCTAGTCTTCATTTCTAATAATTAATAGTCATTCCTAATAATTGTTGATTTCGCTGTTACCTGTCGCCCTCTTCTTCTTCGTTACGCTTTTGACAGAGCGCTCGAGCGGTCGTGGTCGTCATGAGGGAGGATTCGGGGTTGTAGTTGCTCGCTTCACAATATCCCGCCATCTCGTCCGATTTGAGGCACTTTTAGTGCACTCATGCAGTGGGTTGCCCACGGCAGACTTTATCTGGTCGGTCCACCGCATGGGAGATCTGCCGCGGGGTCTTGTACCCTCGACTCTACCCTGAACCACAAGGCGTTCGATGGAGTCACCTTCGCGTCTTGAGGCGTGCCCGAAGAATTTTAGTATACGCGATTGTACTAGAACAGATAATCACTGCTTGATGCCGAGTTGTTGAAGTATGGAGACATTTGTGCGATCGTGGACTGAATCCACGATACTCCGAGCATTCGTCTCCAGCACCACATCTCTAAAGCGTTGATCTTTTTCTTTTCCACTTCGCGTAAAATCCACGTCTCTGCATCATATAAAAATATGGGGAAGACTAAAGTTATTACGAGCCGGGTCTTAGTGGCTTTAGTTAAGTTCCTGTTCTTCCATATTTCTTTCAGCTTGCCCATTGCGTTTCTTGCTATAGCCATGCGTCTCTTTACTTCATGCACGCAGCCACCGCTGTTCATTACAAGAGAGCCAAGGTATATATAGGACTGGACCACTTCACAGTTTGCGATCTGTGTTACTTCTTACGCGTTCCATTCTGAGAAGTAGTTCTTCCATATGACATTTATTAGTTGCAAACAAGGTACTGTCGTATCGCATACCGCAGGTTTGCAATCCTGTATCCACCAACTGCTACACCGTCTCTAATTATATTAAACAAGAGCGGTGATATTATGCATTCTTGGCGGACACCGGCACTGAGGTGGAAGTTAATTGACAAAATGTCATCTGTCCGTACCGACGCTGTTCCTTCTTCATACAAACATCTAATAAGGTGAACTATATGTTTTGGTGTCCCCATTGCTAACAGCGTATTCCAGAGCTTTGGCCATTTCACCGAATCAAACGCTTTGGAGAAGTCAACAAAGCAGATATAAGTTGGCTTGTTGAATTCTCGAGCCTAACAATGAGTATTTGCTCTCGAGTGCCCTTCCCCCTTACAAAACCAGTCTGTTCCGGAGCAATCTCCTTAGACAGATAAGCTTTGCCTTTCATTTTGAATATGTAACAAGATCTTGCTAGAATGTGATATAAGTGCAATAAGGCGGTAGTTGTTACATTTCTTAGTTGACCTCTCTTTGTGTAACGGGGTGAAGACTGTATGAGTCCATTCACCAGGCAATATTCCGGTTTTCTATATCTTATTACAGATGGTGTATATAATTTGTGAGCCGTGCTCTCCCAGGGCTCGTATGGTTTCGATTGGGATCGCTTCTCTGCCCGTCGCTTTTCCGTTTTTGAGGTGGTTTATAGCGGCTTCAACCTCTCGTATAAGTATGGAGGGCTCCAGTTCGTCACTCTCAGGCTCCGCGCTGGGAAAGTTCTTGCATCGTGGATCTTCGAATAGGGACTGACAATAACCTTTCCAAGTCTCTGAGATTTTATCTAGTTCTGTCACTATATTGCCACTAGTCTTCGATGGCCCATGTTTTCGATTACAGTAATTTTGTAATGATGCGAAGTTTATGGTACAAATATTATTCCTAAATGTTGATTTTGCTTCGATATTTTCATTTGATATATTATTGATGTTGATTATGAGTGCGTTTAATTAGTAATGTACGTATGATAATATCGAGAAATCTGTGATTTAATAAAAAACTAAAAAATCCACAAAGTTTTGTACCAATTTAAAGAATTTGATCTAAAATATTATGTTTACTGTATCAAACCCAACTTTATGAGGATGTATAACGCATTTGTGAAATTCCGATATTAATATCGGAATTCCGATATTGAGATCTAATATCGGAAATCAGTATCGGAATTGAAAACTTTCCGATATTACATGCCCTAGTACAGTGTAGACGTGTAGACGTCTCGGAAAAATAAAGAGGGACATATTCTTAGTGTTCTGTACTTATGTATCTAGGTCTTTCTGTCTATTTACAAACACAATATGATGACGTGAACGAATGAAAAACCTTTTCGGTTCATAGAACTATATCAAAATTTTGGGGTGTAAGTGGTTCATCAAGATCTTTGAACCAAAGCCAACTTCACCTGCACGCGGTGCACCCTGCTGACTGACAAACGAAGCTCTGGCCAAAAGAGAGGTAGGAAGCGTAATTGTAAGCTACCAGACTGGGGAATGTACCTCCACCTCACAGAATACCGCAGTCAAATAACAATTCCCTTGAGGGTTGTTGTGTTCCTGCGAGTGAGTGAGGTCACCAGAAAGGAAGAAAAAGCTGCGTTGGCAGCGGGGGTGGCGGCGCGCGAGCGATATTATATGTTGCGAGCGTTAATATGGGCCGTATGCTTGTCTGCCACCCGACGTAGTATAAAAAAAAAAAAGAACTATATCAAAATCAGAATTGGATTTTACAATTCACAATTCTGTTTCTGCGCACATTAAGTAAATGATTATAAGAGCTAAGTAGAAATATTGCCGCAGCCGTGATCACTTTGATATCCATCATCGATAGACGTCTTATCATAACAGTAGACAGTCAGTAAATGAATAGACACGATTGTGTGGACAGCTGCCCGATCATGGCGGCGATTATGGACGATCATTTGATGGGCCATCACGTCCCATTGTGAAGAGGAGCCATAAGATCTAATCTAACTTATAAAAAATGTTTTGGTTAACTATGAATTAGCCTGACTAAGGCAGCCTGACGAAGTGTGCTTTAGCAGGACAGATGTTTGAAATATAAGTACTTATGTTGGATTAGCCTCTACCCGCTGCTTCGTCCCGCCTGAACACATTTAACCTGGATAAAAAGTATTCTACGTGGTAATCATGTTCCTAGACATAGGCCTAAACATATTCATTATGTATGGAAAATTTCATCCAAATAGGTCCAGTTATTTCAAAGAGCATCTAACAGACAAAGAAGAAACGTAGGAAAATCTATAGAATCGCACAGTTTCGATTCCCGTGAGTGAAGGAGACTGACATGACCAGGGGCCCTACCGCCGAGGCTGAAGCCGATTACCATGGGATTATTTGATTGAAAATATAAAACTTCAGGTTAGATGAGTGATAATTGTGTTCTAAGCTAGTAGATACCCTGGAGCTCTGCAGACTGAGCTGAAGATGTTTGTCAATAACTAAAGCGTAAGATCTATTTTTCGAATGAATATATTCGATGGAAATCGGCTTCAGCTTCGGCGGCAGGGTCCCACTGTGCTGGGTGGGGGCCTGCCGCCTAAACTGAAGCCGATTCTTAGCGGGTTTTTTAATTGTGCATATACAACCTCAGCTTAGATTTATGGTAGTTACCTGTGTTCAGCTTAGCTGGTAGAAACCCTGAAGTTCTACCGACTGAACTTTCAGAACTTCTGAATATGTTTGTTAATAACTAAAATGTAATACCTATTTTTCGAATCAAAATATTCTTTATTGTATTGAATTTTTCTATCATGAATACAAATTAAAATAAATAAGTAAACTTACGAATATCTCTTCCCAGTCGGATGCATAAATCCACAATGCGATATGGGCACATCAACCTTGCATTCTATATTGATCTTTTCATTTTCCATAGCCAGTATAGTGTCTACATCGTCCACATCGATCACTCTATAAGCTTTAAAAACAAATAATGTTTGACTTGAATTTTATTGTACTTAACCGAACGCAAAATTAAATTCGCTTAAAATAAATCTAGGCCCTTACCATTATTAAGAAGTAATTTCTGAGATAGAATAAAAAAAAATAGCACAGCAGTCGCTTCGGAATGCATTTTAAAACTACCGATTTGACGAGTGGAAATCAAACGACCAGCCTTCATAAACTACCCTCTCTAATTGACACTGATAAGAGGATAGATGGGTCAATAGGTCTTTTATTGTAGGACCTTTGATAACACGTAATAATTTATCAAACCACCTATTTCTACGCAGCTACAAAGTAAAACTTGGTACTTATTTAAACTTCTTTTTATTTTCAATACTATTTTGTAAATATTTGCCATGCATTTCGTTTTGGTTTAATATGTGAAAGACAACGAATAGTCCAAATCGTGCAGTCGCGCTAGGCAGTAATCACTCTTAGACAATGTTTTACTAGTAGATATAGCGACTACGTAATTAATAGGTTTATTTAAATACAAGTACTTTACTTTTCCTGTTATGTGATTGATAAGAATATAAGTTACATGTCTTGTTACACTTCGGCTGCCAGTCATTGCATAAAATTCTCATAGAATGTTAGAGTTTATGCCGCATTATTTTTCCATAACATCATCATCACCCTTTATCTACCTACCTGCTGCTGGATGTAGGCGTTCCCTCATGTTCACTTGCTTATCTTCTTTGAGACTTGGAATGTGGTTCCCGAAGATTTGACCGCGTTCTCCCATTAATGAGCTATACTTGTACACATTGAAATTTTAACAAGAGTTATCTCTGCTCGCATAGTTTTTTTTTATTGATAATAATTAGAATCGACCCCGGGGGCCGTACCTTTTGTTAATAACACTCTTCTATTTTAGTCACAATTTTCTAACAATTTATTAATTGCACGTCGCTATTATGCTAATAATCATACTATTGTCTAATTCCAGTTAATCTAAAGCCTTCTATTATTTATCTTGCCACCATGACAGCCACGGCAGACCAGTCCCCTCAGGCAACACCCATTCAAGAGTTGATGAATAGGGCAGTCATCGCCGCATTCAACCATGTTATTGGGAAGGCGGCGACCGGCCACACGACACTACCACCAGTTTGAACACTTTACTGAGCATGACTACCTCGGGCTACACACTAAAACCTCTATTTATTTCCCTATGGTCTTTTTCTTTGTCTCCTCCTTCCCTTCACCCACCAGATACTTACATTGTTTGACCCAGCATTTCCGTCCGTCGCTGTCACTGACTGATATTGCACGGGCGACCATCTCGTTTCAATGTCATCAGTTCCCTACGGAGCTCGCATGCTCATACTTACATTATGTGCAATGGGATCTCTTCGGCTATCCTGCAGAACTTGTATACTTATACATGTTTCTAGCTGTTAAGAGAGCCCTGTCAGCTGTGCCCCGTTAGTGCCCTCATTACATATGAAGTTCTACCTAGGATTGAGATCAGTACCACACTGCATCTGAATCGGATCAGAACTCGGGCGTGTAATTATGCTCACTTAACCGTTACATCTACGAGTACTACTTTACACTAAAAGGATCTTCCTCTAGGGCTCCACAATAGCATGACACAAAGTAAAGGATGTCAAGAATGCTCAGTCCTTTCCCTATGCAATTTTAATGCTGTATTCAATATGGCATATTAAACATAGCCAAGGTTTTTTTTTTATATGGGATGGGGCAAACGAGCATGTGGGTCACCGCCCATGGAGATCAACAACACCAAGCCTATGCTCCTTCCTTTCTTTCTTTCTGGTGACTCACTCGCAGGAACACAACAATCCTCAAGAGAATTGTTATTTGGCTGCGGTATTCTGTGAGGTGGAATTACTTTCCCAGTCGGGCAGCTTAAAAAATATGATATGCTAGGGCATATAGGAGAGAGAGAGAGGTAGGCCTCTCTTTTCGCCAAAGCTTCGTTTGTTAGTCAGCAGGGTGCACCGAGTGCAGGTGAAGTTGGCTTTAGTTCAAAGATGTTGATGAAGTACTTACTACCTATATCTACGATGAGGCTTTTAATGCCTTATTGCTGTATCTCTTGGCAGTATGGCCAAGACGGGAAGTCAAATTCCAAAAGCTGCCTACTCTTGCTAATTTCTTCTGATTAAATTCGTTCTGAGTTCCAATTCAGCCGTAGTTTTACCCCAGGGACTGCAGTGGACTTCATTGTTCATTGCCTTTTTAGTGGTCACCGCTGGTAATCCTAAGACACATTTCAATAAATATTCCTGCAAAACACCCATACCAAGACAACCAGACAGGTTCATGCACACAAATGTTTGTCTTGTGTTGGGATCGAACCCGCAGCTTCGGAGTCAAAGTGGCCCTTGACCAGTCGACCACCGGACTCGTCATCATTGGTGGGCCCGTCCCAATTAGTAATATTCTAAATTTAAGTAGGTTGGTACCTAATTGACAATAAAATTGATCTGTTTGTGTTTCTTTTAAGAACAAGTCTTTTGAAGAATTAGGTTAGTACTTTTGGAACTTAGTCTTTGCCGATTTGTACCTTTTCAGAGAATCGGGAATTTTACTGATATTGGAGATTCCTTTTTCTGTTAACTCTGTTTGCAAATTTTGTCAATGCACCCAAGATATCTGAAGCATTTTCAGTGTCAGTAAATATATTATTTAACAAACATTAATTTTCGAGAATACATATAATTCATGTAATTATTTGCATCCGCCCTAGTACACTACATCGGGTGGCAGACATTTATAAGGCCCGCCTGAAGTAAAGCGGTTACCATAGCCATATTAACGATCGCGATATGAAATAGTTCGTGCGCCGCCACCCCCGCTGCCAACGCAGCAACTCCTTCCTTTTTGGTGACCTCACTTACTCGCGGGAACACAACAACCCTAAAGGAATCGTATAAAAAAAATAATGTATAGAAGTGGCTTCATAACACTTCAAAATTTTATGCAGTAATAAAAACATATATAGTAATTTAAGTCTTTATTATCAACAGATGTCTTACATATAACAGGCGCACTATGTTACTAGAGGGCCGTCATTTCCTTCTATTCCTATTGATCTTCTTTTTACTTCTGTCTGTTTTCTCTGGACTAAGTTCTTGTTGCAGTTTTTTCAACATCTGAGGTGTTATTAGGCCCTGTAAATAAATTAAAATAAATAAATAAATATTTCTGAACGATTTACACAGCGCCATCTAGTCCCAAATTAAGCGCAAAGCTTGTGTTATAGGTACTAGACAACTGATAAATGTACTTAAATACTTTTTTTTTTGTAATTACATACATACTTATAATACATAACACCCAGACCAAGACAAACAGACATGTTCATGCACACAAATGTTTATCTAGTGCGGGAATTGAACACGCGAGCTCGGAGTCAAAGTGGCCATTGCTAACCACTCGACCACCGAGCTCGTGAAATAAAAAATAAATACAGAATATTTAGACATAATTACCTATACTCGTAAACTATGCAGCTGGGGCATAGTTTACGACTATAATTATGTCAGATTTTAATTACAGTTTTAATTAATCTTTCTAAAGAGCGTAATTAAAATCTGATTCTGTAGGACACGAGATATTTTTTATACCACTAGTGTGACAAACAAGCGTACAACCAACCTGATGGTAAACAGTCATCGCAGCCTACTGACGCTTGTGACACCAGAGGCATCATTTACGCGTTGCCGCACTCGCATAAACCTCTCTACGCCTTTCTTATAAACCCCATATAGTCACCTGGGAAAACCTTCGCAGGGATTTCATTCCACAACATAAAGCGAGAGGTAGAAAACCCATTTTGGTTTAAATGCGTATGCTACGTTTTTAGAAGGTTTTCGTCAATATAAATAGAACAGGCTAGGTGGCGGATACATAATTCTGGTTGGATATGGCACCTAATTCAATCGAATTGAAAAACAAACGGCAGTTTCGGAAATTAAAAAGTAACATGTTCCCAAAGAAGTGAGAAGCTCGATGGCGTCGTTGCGCGTGTCAGTCTAATCGAACACGCAAGTTAAGCAACGTCAACCGTAGCCTATCCATGGATGGATTATTTATCTCGAACTCTTCCGCGCACGTTAAGCCGTCGGTCCCGGCTGTTGTCATTAGATGAAAGTCGTTAAGCCAATTCACTGGCCTTGAAGCGGCTTGAAAACACTGGCCATCACCAACCCGCAGTTAAGCAGCGTGGTGGAGTATACCCTTTAGGTTATTATACCCTTTAGGTTGACGGGAGGCCCGTATCCCAGCAGTGGGACGAATAAGGGTAGACGAAGACGTTCCCAAAGAGTTCCATTTTCGAAGTCCATAATTGTTTTTTCATTCTTTCATTGTAAGTGGGCAGATCCAGAAACTTTCAGTATGTCCCAAGTAACTATTATCATTATACATACTCTAGCGACGAGCATCTCTGAGAGCTTCCCTTTCTCCTCTCCCTTCTGTTGTCCATGTACACCCCTTCCAGACCGTCTACTGCCACTAATTTCATCTGAGTCATCTCGGAGTGCTTGCTCTGAATTACGCAGCAACCTGCCAACAAAATATATTACAGGCAACTTGATCTACACTACTTTGCGTGCTTCCGCCACCAATTAGTTCATGCAAACTACTGCCAGCCGGCACCCACCCACTACCGTTAGTAGTTGCATGCGACTGCCGTGGCTGCTTAGGTCGTCTCTTCTCCAATTAAAAAAAAATAAATATTAGAAAATTAATATAATAGTCTGTAACTTGAACTGTCATCAAGACATGATTTCTTATTATAATACATAGAAAATACCCAGACCAAGACAAACAGACATGTTCATGCACACAAATATTTGTCTTGTGCGGGAATCGAACCCGCAACCTCGGAGTCAAGGTGGCCATTGCTAACCATTCGACCACCGTGCTCGTCAAATAGTAACATAATTACACGAATAGAGCGAGAACAAATGCGGACAAATTGCAATGCAATTAAAGAATTAAAGAATTTATTAAACAACAGTAAACACATTATTTATAAAACAATAACGTACGTAAACGACCGCGTTAGCGTTAGACTGTGTTGCAGTCGTTTGCGCCCGTCTCCGAGGTAACATAATACTGATATTTGTTGGACAATTTTTGTACAAACAATTTACAAATATTATACAGATTGTTAGTTACAATTTGCAATTATAAATATATTAATGTGATTTACTATTCACTCATTTGCAGCCGAATGTCCCTGGTATTTAAAAGGGGTGTGTGTAATGTGTGTTGAGGATGTGTGTTATGTGAGTGTAAAAGTTGTGATTGTGAGAGTGAAAGTGAAAGTGTGAGTGGATGAAAAAGAGTTATATTTATTAAATAGTACAACATAAGATGTAGTATTAATTTTGTGTGTAGGTAATGTTGTTCTCCTGCTTTTTTTTTACATACAAAAATAAATAAATAAACATATGAACTATATGTTCAGTGGTTCATTCAGTAGTCGTATATTCTCGACGTAACACGCTCATTATTCACACGCATCAGTCTACTCTATTAGATAATATTGAATAGTTGATATTATATATATATAGATATTATATTCATTTTGTTAATATGCGCTCAGTTTCCTCGTAGGAGAGGCCTAAGAGCCAATTGGATATTTTGTGCTTACATTCTCGTATTGTGAGAGGATAGATATCAAATACTTCGTTAATCCTATTGTAAATGTAAGAACTCAAAAAGCAAGAATGACGTTCAGTAAGTCTGAGCCTACACGAAATCGTTCCGCAAACTTTGTATTTCCTACGTTTGTTTGTAAATAAATTAGGTTTGAATGGTAATTTAGATTGCTTTCGTAGGATCAGTTGCAAAATGTATAATTTACGCACAATAGGTACTACCTACTGTCAAATTTATTGTGTACTTGCATGTGCAATAAATAAATTAAAAAAGTAATTGAACATTAATTTTTACCTTGTAATTTGGAAGATCCCTTGTTGTATTATGGCGTCGAGTTCAGTCTCCATATCGCGCACTAACTTAATATCCGGGAACATGTCGGGAAATCGGTAACTGTAAAATAGATTATAGCGTGAAAGTCAACAATGAAAGTCCTTTTAATTATTCCTAATTTATTGTGTTGACATGCTGACAGTTATTTATCCTAATATCTCAGCTGTGAAAAAATATCACGGGGTGTAAGTGGCTCATTGCAATCTTTAGAGCCAAAGCCAACCTCACCTGCACTGCACCCTGCCGTTAAGCAAACGAGGCTCGTGCAACAGAGACATAGGTTGAGTAAAGCGTATTTGTAAACTGCCCGACTGGAAAAATGCCTCCATCTCACAGAATACCGCAGCCAAATAACAATTCCCTTGAGGGTTGTTGTGCTCCCGCGAGTGAATGAGTGCCATCAGGGTGGCGGCGTGCGGTCGATATTTCATGTTGCGGGCGTTAATATGGCTATGACTACGGCAGCCGCTTCACATGAGGCGGACCGCAAAGTACTCCATGGTATTTGCGGACCGACCGCTGATTGGCGACATTACCTACATATAATTATGACCTCATTGGTAATACGTCTTTAAGGAAGACGAGAGTACAATAGTGAACTTACCTCAACCACAGGTATAGTTCGAGCACGTCGAACACCGACTCCAGATGCACCAGGTCCACAATAGTCTTAGGCGCAGGCAGCGGCCAGTCCACGGCGTTGCACATCCAGTTCTTCGTGATCGGCTCGTTACGACTGTACTGGCGGACCATCTGAAACAGGCGACCATTGGTTACCACCCGAGTATATACTATAAAATACTAGCTGACCCGGCGAACTTCGTACAGCCTAACAGTCAATGAATGTCGTGGTACATATTAACTGAACTAAATTTATGACTTTATGGAATTAATACAATGAATAATAATAGAAAATAATAGAGAAGCTCGATGGCGTCATTGCGCGTGTCAGTCTAATCTAATCGATCACACAAGTTAAACAACGTCGACCGTAGTCTGTCCATGGATGGGTTTATATATCACAAGCTCCTTCAAATTCGAAGGGCACGTTAAGTCGTCGGTCATGTCTGTTGACATTAGATGACAGTCGTTAAGCCAGTGGCCTTTAGGCCGCTTGACACTGGCCTACGCCAGCTCGCAGTTGTGAAGTATGGTGGAGTACTGCTCTAAACTCCTTCGATTGAGGAAAGATCCGTACCCCAACAGTGGGATGGATAAGGGTTGAAGACGACGACAGAATATCGCAGCCAAACAACAATACTCTAGAGCAGTGTTCCGCAAAAAAAAGTGTGCCGCGGCACACTGGTATACCGTGGTCATTATTTGGTGTGCCTCGGAACAGTAAGGTTATCTCATAAAGTTAAATAGACCGACGAAAGAAAAACTCTTACATAAATAAAAACTGATTTTGGTGTACCTCCAAAAATTTACGTTTTCCTAGATGTACCATAAACACAAACAGTTTGCGGAACACTGTTCTAGAGAATGGCTCGAGATGCTGCGTTAGTAACGAGGATGCCAGCATGGAAACAATAAGCTTTGCATTGCAAACGTCTATAGTCTGGGAAACCGCTTATATCAGGCGGGCAGTACTCATTGCACGTTTGCAGCCGACGTAATTTACGGGACGGAGATCCACCACACACTGTGTCTCCTGTGTAGCCAGGATTAATAGCTGCGACCACCAGAAAAAGCAATGAAAAATTAAGTCCACTCCAGTCTCGGGAGTAACACTACGGCAACCTTGGAACTCACAATGAATTTAATCAGAAGAAATTAGTAGGAGTAGGAAGCTTTTGGTATTTGACTTCTCCTCTTAGCAATGTGAGAGACAGCAATATGGCAAATAAAGCATTAAAAGCCTAAAGAGATGGCTAGTCGAGTAAAGCTCAATTACCGTGCACCACGGATTTTAAATATCTAACACTATTGGGGACCTAAAACATTGAGTTGTTACCTAACACATCGATTCCCATAATATGAATTGCAAAATTGTCTGAACGCTTGGTAATTCTCCCTTGTTGCTACCATATCAGAATAGTATACTACCCCAGATGCGACATGCAAGGAATGTTACATGTCGTGCCTCTCAAAGATCACACACTCCTAGAGAACATGGTATGCTGTTTGATCGAATTCATGATTTACCAGTACCCGATGTAATATAAATAATTTTAACAGTTTTAGGGTCGGCAACGCGCGTGTGATGCCCCTGGTGTTACAGGCGTTCATAGGCTACGGTAACTGCTTTCCATCAGGCGGGCCGTATGCTTGTTTGCCACTCTAGTGGTATAAAAAAAACAAAAAAAAAAACCGACTCCAAATCTAATTTACATTATGAAAAAAAATACCCCAATGCTTGAAGACTAAAGTCTTCATGGATGCGGAAGGCATGTATTTGGTGAAAGGCATTGTGGAAGGCTTATATCTAACAGTGGGTAGATACAGGCTGATGGTGATGATGAAAAAATATGGGACCAATCTGGAAGTATACTCTTTCAAATATTTTTTTTTTTTAAGTTTATAAATGACTGAGTAATGAAGTAACAAACATTTAAAAAAAATACAATTTGAATTGAGAACCTCCTTTTTTGGAGTCGGTTAAAAATATATAAATAGTACATTACCTTAAGGAAAGTGGCACAAACGAATGGCAGTTTGTTATTGATAGGCGCGCAGCAGAAGACGTACCGAGCCCGCAGCGGCAGCGGCACGTGCTGGATCATCTCCGCGAGGAACTTGAACGCCTCCGTGTTGCACATGAAGTACAGGGAGTCGTCTACAGTGCACAGGTGGACGAATATGTCCTGTCAATAGAATTTTATAAGAAACAGTCAATTAGTGGAAGAGGTTTGACTTACCTCTTAGTGCAATTTTGCACTAAAGAGGCTAAGATAAAAAACGGTACTGACATTTCCCCAACGCCTTCCGATCATAATGTGACATAACATTGCGTTCCCTTTATCCTAGTATGCCACTAGTCTTTGTTCCTGTGTGACACCTGAGAGCGTCTCTAACCTTTTTTTTTATACTACGACGGAATGACGGACGAACCGATTGGAAGCCCCATCCTGGTGACCGAACCTGGTCACTTGCAGAAACACAACAACTCTCATGGGAATTGTTATTTGACTGCGGTATTCTATGAAGTGGAGGTATTTCCTAAGTCAGGCAGCTTGAAATTGCGCTGTGCCCTACCTCTCTTTCGCCAGAACCTCGTTAGTTTTGGTGCTTTTTGATTATTTAATACATATCTACATAATAACACTGCCTAACTTTAGGCTGTAGGCTCGGGAATACAGCATACAATACTAGGACATAAACTGAACAAAAAAAATATTCAGATAAGTACTGACATAAAAACGGTCATTGCGGAAGTCCAAAGCAGATGTGCAAAAGGACAACCTTTTCTCTCTTTAAAACATTTCTTTATTGGAGACAGTAGGGTATTTAAATATTCTCACCATAAGGCTACTAAGACTAGCGTGGGGTAGGTGATAGGCATACAGCTCCATTTGTTCAGCGGTGGGGTGCAAGCCGGCCTGAATGACTGGGTCTGGTGGTTTTGACAGCAAAGTCTTCAACGTCGCCAAGTCTTCAGACCTGTACGTTGTTACGTATCCCGTCTCCCAAGCGCTGCCGTAACGGCCTGCTCGACCTGCAAACGGATTTGCTTCTCTTGATCTACCCGGTTAAATATTAATAAATATTATTAATGTAGAGATATCAGAACCATGCCTTGTTTTATAGGCTCATTCACTTTTCCACTTCACTTTTCCAACCCCAAAAATGGATTACTTTATTTTGGAAACCCAAAAAAAAGAAAACTGCAGACGAACAACAGCCCATAGAGTTATTATATGAGTGATGTCATCAGACGTGAGGAACAGTTTTAATAGCAGCGGGGGTATCAGTGCACAACAATTACTAGTATTACAAGTGGTTATATGCTACAGTATCCGATTTACATTATGCGTGCTTTATGTTCAATTGGCACCCGAGTTGGTATCAAAAAAGAGCGTAGTTTCTCTTCGATTACATTGAAAAAATATGTATGTAAATGTACTTGATATGTGCGTAAGCTAGGCTGCGAATGGGAAAAAGTGTTTCACGAAAACTATTTTTTTGAGTTTTATAAACCTGATAATGGGTTAAAATTATAATAACCACGGGAATTAACGTAATCATACGTAAGGTAAGGTATTTGTACATACTTTTATTATTGCCTGACGTTTCGACCCGGTTGCACCGGCCGTGGTCACATGCGTGGATACATTCATGATCGCATTAATTCACGTGATATTATAATAAATAATTATATTCATGAAACGCGAAAGTTTAAAGGTTATTACTGACATGTGTTTTCATAAATTTGACGATACGAGTATAAGTTAAGTAATGGTGAAATGAAAAAATGTTTCCGCTGCTCTCCATAGTATCACCGTAACATCAGGCGGGCGGTATGCTTGTCACCTGAGCGATATAAAACAAAGACGTAATCAGCGAATCTGTAAAGCTTACCAGCAATCTGTAAAGCTTGTGATATACTAATAACATCCATTTCTTTGTCGCCATCTTCATTTATAACTGGTTTTATTAGAGAATAGAATATTATTCTACGTATACTCCTGAAAATAAAATTATATTGTGACAGGTCAGGTTTACTTGAACATTCACGGATTTTGTATAAAATAGCTAGTTGTTAGGTTGTTACTAACTTACAAATTAATGCCAAGTCCTATCGCATCAGTGGCTACCATAACTTTACATGCACTGTCAGGATCGTTGAATTTATTTGCTTGTGCTAACTTAGTTCCCGGTGGCAAACTTCCATATATCACAGCCACTTCATGTCCCCTGGAAAATTGAATGAACATATGACATTTGTAAAAAAAAACTATTTTTAAATATATAGATCAAATTTAGGACAATTACAATAACAAATACTAGTCTTTTTTGGCAGTAGGAGGCAGTCAAGCGGATTGAAGTATTTTTCCTTGGTGAGCTAAGTATGTTTGATTGTTACAACGTTTACTTGATGATCAATCATCATTATGAATATAACTTTACATTACATCGACGAGCTCGATGGTCGAATGGTTAACAATGGCCACTTTGAATCCGAGGTTGCGGGTTCGATCACCGCACAAGACAAATATTTGTATGTTTGAACATGTCTGTTTGTCTTGGTCTGGGTGTTTTACATGTAGGTATTTAGAAATAAAATGTATTTAAGTACAATTATCACTTGTCTAGTACCCATAGTTACACAAGCTTTGCAGTAATTTGGGATTAGATAGCGGTATGTAAATTTCCAGAAAAAATAACCACGCTATTAGGTTCAAAAGTTATATTTTCGGACCGAAATCGAAATAACATCTTATTTACGCCAAGAATCTTTACACACGAGCAATATTGCGGGTTAGATTAGGGCTATCACTAAATTGACACTATACATGTTATTAAAAAAAATTGATTGTCTGTAAAGTAGGTTTACGGACGATAATTTTACGTGATAGCTTCATAAGAAAACATCGGCCGATGGAGTGGAAGAGAGTAAGATGCGTCACAAACCTGCCTCCCTATCGCTTGTTCCGCGCTCTCGTTTGCACACTCGGCTCAGGCGGAACGTGACAATGAGTCATGCTTTTTCGTGCGGGCAGCCGGCGTTCATCGATTTATAAGACGTTAACACGTCAAAAAATAGAGTTCATCAACAACACGCTACTTTTTAGGGTTCCGTACCTCAAAAGGAAAAAAGGAACCCTTATAAGATGACTTTGTTGTCCGTCTGTCTGTCTGTCTGTCAAGACCCTCTAAGTCGAGAATGCGTGGAAGTATCAAGCTGAAATTTGAACTGTATAGTCAGGTCTACAGTCCCATGAAGTTGTAAAAAAATCAAACTGCTAAGTGTACGTAAAAAAAAGATACGGCCGTTTATTCAACAAAAAACGCATATTTCGACACATTCTCAAGGGAATCAAAACCCATAGGGTACTTCCCGTTGACCTAGAACTATGAAATTTGGCAAGTAACATCATTATAGACTACAAGTACAAGAATAAATCTCAAAACTATACATTTGTAATTAAATTTAAAAAATAGGGGGTTAGATTCCTGAACTATTTATAATGAACCTACGTACGGAACCCTCGGAGGGCGAGTCCGACTCGCACTTGTCCGGTTTTTTTTTAGATTAAATTCATTAATTTAAATAAAAGCTAGAATTAATAAAATCGGCAGAGTCATTAACATTTTTATCACCGACTCGACTTTACTGCTTCTGTGTAAATAATTTTAAACTTTAACCACTGCCAAATAAAGACCAGTATACATTCTAACATTGGATACCTGCCTCAACAGGGACTGACCTCTGTTCAATGGCTCGACTTACACTGTAAATGTCGTTTTTATTGAAACACACTATACAATCTCCAGGCTTCACGTGATCGAGTGACCCCAGCGAAGAATCCTCCACTTTTAGTTCTGTTAGTCTTTTGTATGACCTCACCTAAAATTACGAAAGTCATTGAACAGTGTTATTGTAAGTGTATTCATTATGCCTTTAAGTACCCTTAAGTATTATTAATCTCTTGCTGAATTTAAATACTTTAAACCGACCGGTTTAAAGTATTTAAATTCAGCAAGAGGATAATAATATACAGGAAGTTTGTCGCTTAGAAATTTTAATCTGACGACAATCTTCCTTCAACTCTAAATCGTCCTGCTAAAACAAAATTCCTCCTATATTAAATGATAGTAATTAAAATTATATCTGTATAATAGGAAAATAGAATTGCCTAAAGAAAGAACGCATCCCATATTTCCTATTAAGAGAGTTGTATAAAGGTAAACAATGATATATATTTTTTTATAATACATACCTCTATTTCTTCACCAGTGGTATTACATATTTCCTCTATAAGATTTATAGCTCCAGCTTCACCACACAAATGTATTTCGTCTGCCTGTAAACCTAAAAAATATAATGTTATAATAAAGCACTTGTACTGTTGTACGTAATTATATTTTTATTTCTACCCACAGATTTCGCAGCTAAGACATTATCAAGGTAAATAAAAACACAAACATCATGTTTACCCCGATAATGCCTTAGCGGCGAAACTGGTAGATAAAAATAACAAACCGAACGCTTAGGCTAAGGTTAATGTTCAGCCAAATGCCAACAATCAACAGTATCAACTTTCTAAAAAAACATAGCAA
The DNA here is from genome assembly GCA_937001555.2 of Hypsopygia costalis. NCBI lineage: Eukaryota > Metazoa > Arthropoda > Insecta > Lepidoptera > Pyralidae > Hypsopygia > Hypsopygia costalis. The sequence goes on from OW443329.2 coordinate 23,408,087, forward strand.
CAGAATGTGAGGATTTGACAAACTGATTTGGCAACTGTAAATTTGGAGTGTAAGTGCTTCATGAACATCTTTGAACCACAGTCAACCTCATCTCCACGTGGTGCACCATGCTGAGTGCGAAGGAGGCTCTAGCGAAAAGAGACATAGGGCACAGTGTATTTACAAGCTGCGCAACGTGAGAAGTACTTCCACCTCACAGAATACGGCAGCCAAACAACAAGGGTTGTTGTGTTCCTGCAAGTGAGTGAGGTTCACACGGAGGGAAGGAGCTGCTGCATTGGCAGCGGGTGTGATACCGCGCGAGCGATATTGTGAAGGTAACCGCTTCACATTAGGCAGGCCATATGCTTGTTTGTCACCCCACGTAGTAAAAAAACGAGTATGCTTTAGATCACACGACTGAAGTAAAACTTATATCTCCCTCTCAACTTCCGATCGCCTCGCCCGATCACACTTTTCGTAACGCTCTTGTTCACGCATTCACCAGGTTTACTCCCCAAGTCAAGCGTGCGTAAAGAAGTTTTATTTCAAAAATATATATCTCTCTCCCTTTAACAAAACAAAGTTACCTAAAATAGCTCTCGTCCACGCCCATCCTCTTCCTCTATCGCCAATCATTTGAATTTCGTCTATAATTGCTACTTCATCTGAAAAATAACATACAACATAAGACCCTTCACATTATATTTATTGAAAAGCACATAATACAAGACATTAGTTAGCCTATTTGTCAATGAAATTTACAGTAATAGGCATGTGAACATTTTTTTTTTCGATTTGATATTTAAAGACGTCACAATAATATAACTATAGGTGAAATAATTACTTCGACAGCATTAAAACTTCTCGAGATATGATAACTTGAAGATCAAAATTTTGGACTATCCCGAAAACGCTCTATACAATCAGAAATTTGTACGACAGCTATGTTAAATATTGTGTTTATGTAGCTAGTGCCGTCACAAAAGTTATAGCATTTTTTATTGTTTCTACAATGGTAATATTTATTTATTATGATTTCATACTTTTAAAATGGACTTTCCCACCAAACTTTGATCGACCATAAAACACGTCTGACATAAGTTATTAACATTTTAAGATCGCAGATCGTTCTAGTTTTATGAATTTTACGTTACTGATAGAGAGAGTTTTTATAATTTTAGAACTTTGTTCACATGCCTATTGTACTTTATATGTATTTTACATCATTTCAATTACAAAAAGGATATATCACTACAACTTACAACTATGGTTCAGAGATGTCATCTCAACAGTACAGGCAACATGATCAGACGGAGTGAGCTCTACATCCTCTATAAGCAGGAGTTCTGTTTCTGACGTAGTTGATTCATCTGCACTGTCTATGGTTTTGTAGTGAGATGCGTGTCTTCTTTCTTCACCTGTGATTAGATCACATGCAGTGCCCTTAAAATCAAGTATTGTTAATAATGATTAGTCTGAAAGATATTCATAAATAAGTTTTTTTTTTGTTGTTTATTATATTAATTGTTATTCCACTGCTGCAATCGACAAGGGTCTCGTCTCAAGTAAAAGAATTAAAAGCATACTCCATCACCCCACTCAACTGCAGGTTGTCGGAAGCCAGTGTTTTCAAGCTGTCTTAAGGCCATTTAGCTTAATGAGTGTGATGACAACAGCCAGGGCCAACTTAACAGCTTAACATGTCCTCTGTAGTACGAAGGAGCTCGAGATAAATAAATCCATTCCTAGACAGGCAATTGTCGATATTGCTTAACTTCTGTTGCTTAATAAATTATTGACATACTCTTTTATTACACTTGTGATATATTTCAGTGGCTAACAATTTCAATGGGCCACAGTATACTCCTGACTTTGCTTCTAGGAATCTCTCCATTGCATGGTATGTTTTTCCAGAATTCGTAGGTCCTGCATGGAAAATTATTTTCCTGTTTTTACTACGAGCCTCAGGATACCTGAAAGTATATGTCTACATATTTAACATGCCTTTGCCAAAAATACTCTATTCTCTTATGTACATAATTTAGAGATCGCTGTTGAAAAAGGTTCATTGATAATTTTCAAAACTGTACAAGGTGGAAACAATAAGTGATTTTGCTAGGTTATTTTCAATATATGGAAAACAAGATATTGAAAAACTATTATTGATACCATTTGAGCCTCAGGATACCTGAAAGTATATGTCTACATATTTAACATGCCTTTGCCAAAAATACTCTATTCTCTTATGTACATTATTTAGAGATCGCTGTTGAAAAAGGTTCATTGATAATTTTCAAAACTGTACAAGGTGGAAACAATAAGTGATTTTGCTAGGTTATTTTCAATATATAGAAAACAAGATATTGAAAAACTATTATTGATACCATTTGAGCCTCAGGATACCTGAAAGTATATGTCTACATATTTAACATGCCTTTGCCAAAAATACTCTATTCTCTTATGTACATTATTTAGAGATCGCTGTTGAAAAAGGTTCATTGATAATTTTCAAAACTGTACAAGGTGGAAACAATAAGTGATTTTGCTAGGTTATTTTCAATATATAGAAAACAAGATATTGAAAAACTATTATTGATACCATTTGAGCCTCAGGATACCTGAAAGTATATGTCTACATATTTAACATGCCTTTGCCAAAAATACTCTATTCTCTTATGTACATTATTTAGAGATCGCTGTTGAAAAAAGTTCATTGATAATTTTCAAAACTGTACAAGGTGGAAACAATAAGTGATTTTGCTAGGTTATTTTCAATATATGGAAAACAAGATATTGAAGAACTATTATTGATACCATTTTAAAGCACTTTCAAGATTTATAATCAGTTTTTCAATATGTTCTATAGATGAGAAATAATCAAGTAAGATCTAAATGAGTGGTTGATGGAAACATTACATTTTTAAATAGATCCAGTTTATTTAATAAACATCATTTCCACTATAAGTGTGTATTTATCACATTTAGAAAAAACATACATGTACTAAAATTTAAACAAAATCTAAAATGAAACTAACTAAAATAAATATAAATTATTAAGCTACAATTATACTTATTGTTTTTATCTCACATAGTGTATTGTAAATTCTTATGAGAAATAAAGATTCCTTAAACCTGATAGGCCACTGTCATTGCGCAACATGCCCAGAATACTGGTAGCATTATATAATATATAATATATTATTATTATCATCAGGTCATTTTAGTCTCCACTACAGGAGCACGACCCTCTCTCGTCCGTCCTAGACGGAAGGAGGATTTGGCCTACACTCCCCACGCTGGCCAGACGGGTTGGGGAGGCATATATAAAATATAATAAACATTTATTTCGGTATGGAACCATAGTTTGTTAGTAATACAAAATATACTTATAGCTATGTTAGTAGAAATTATTTATATTATTGACATTTCTATTTTATTATACACAAGTTTTGTCGGCATAACACCGGCATTGCATTGCCAAAAAGTATATGGGACGGGGGCCCACCACACATTCACACCACTGTGTCTCCTTTGTAGGCAGGATTAACAGCGGCGACCGCCAAAAAAGGCAATGAACAATGAAGTCTATTGCAGTCCCGGGGGTAAAACTACGGCTGCCTTGTTTTTTTCGTAAATAATATTCAAACAAAACCTTCTTCATCTTTCAAAATTTTACATCAAAATATTGCTAGTATACTTTCAAAACAAGAACTACTTGAAATAACGTTACATGAACTAAAAGAGACAAACAACTACCCCGATATAATTTGTCTTTCTGAAACGTTTCTCTAGAATGGCCACGAGACATACTTAGGAATTCACAACTATGAACTAATTGCCGCATTTTGTAGAGAGCAGCAACGGGGAGGGACTTGTATACTGGCAAGACGAGACATAATCTGTAGCGAAGTAACTAAATTAAAACATTACGCAATTCCAAAATCGTTTGAGATCTGTGGTATTGAAATTCCATCGCATAAATTGATAGTGATTTGTGTATACAGAACTCCTGCATCAGAACCTTGTCTTCTTAGAAAAGCTAGGCAAGGTCTTACATGACATATCCAAGCTCAAACCGAACGCTAATATTGTACTTACTGGTGATTTTAATATAAATACTCTGAAACCAGGAATCATCACCAAAAGTTTAGAAGAAGTTTGTCTTAATTATAATCTGAAATGTCTTAATTATAATATGAAAGGATTGTGATGAAATTTGGTACACGGGTAGAATATAATCTGGAATAATACATAAAGTACTTTTTATCTTGGAATTCCTACAGGAATGGGAATAATAGGACGTGTAAGTGTAAATCACTGACTACTGAAGGGATTGTGATGAAATTTGGTACACGGGTAAAATATAATCTGTAATAACACATAGGATAGTTTTTATCCCGGAAATCACACCGGGGACAGGAACAACCGCTTATCCTACTTTTACTTATCCTACTAATATTGTTTGTTTGTTACTCTTTCACGCAAAAACTACTGAATGGATTTTAATGAAACTTTACAATAATATAGCTTATACATCAGAATAACATATAGGATATAATTTATAAACATATTGTGTGAATTTTGCAAAATATAACGATATAAGTGTGAAAAAAAATCTGTCATCTGCGAGCTATCTGTTGCTGCAAAAACCGTGAGAGCTACACGTATATAATGTATGATGAAAATGTTTATTTCAAATAGGCCAACAAAAAAACCCCGCGACAGCATATATCTATCTTTTATGTGTAAGCCATCTTCACCAAAATAGAGACCATAAATACAATAAAAAAATATATTTTATTTCTCATGGACATTTGGTGATAAAAAATCGGTTGTCTGTAAAGTCGGTTTACTGACGATAGTTGAACGTGACAACGTCATAAGAAAATACTGATGGAATGTTTACATTTTTCAAAAGATTTTTTTTATTGGAACCCCTCAGAGCGAGGTAACGCCGCATGAGTCATGTTTTTTCGTGCGTGCAGCCGGCTCCATCGAATTATAAGACGTTGTCACGTCAAAATTGATCCATATCAAAATAAATACTTTTAACGCTTATGGTATTTAAATTAGACAAACTTTGTCTTTTACACTACACCATTTGGACAAATATTTTAATATATAGTTACGACGAAGACAAACGGAGTCTGCGATACTAAGGTCCGGTCCGGGCGGCGAGCGAGGCAGGGGAAGAAGTCGCTCATCGCTGAATGTACGATGAGCGACTTCGTTGATGATTGTGTCTGTTTTGCGAATTTTCAAGGCACCAGCAATTTGTTAAAAGATATGTATTAGCAGGTATTTTTTTGTAGTTAGGTTAGTTACATGTATATATATAAATTTTCAAATCATTTTACTTTAATTACAAGGGTAGGTATTGTATTTTTTGGCATCCATTTATAATAACGTAATATAACAATAAAAATGTGACATTTATAATCTAAATATAATAATAGACTGACTCATATATATATCAACACACAACCCAAACCGCTGGGTCTAGAGATTCCAAATTTGCCACGTAGGTTCCTTATGATGTCTGGGGGTGCATTAAGAAAGGATTTTTCAAAATTCATCCCCTAAGGGAGTGAAACTGGGGTCCAAAGTTTGTAAGGGGAAACAAGATTAATTGAACTATTTTATTCGAAACTTTACATGAGTACTATAGAGAAATGAGTAAACACGTGTTTCAGGATTTTTCCAAATTCAGCCCCCAAAGGGGTAAAATGAGGTGAATAAGTCTGAAAATCGTCAGGGGTATTGTTTTTATGATTTATCGGGTCACTGATTATGAAAACAACAACTATTTTATGATCTAACATAGCCGACGTGACATAAAATCACCCCTGTGGGGATGCGATGGGGTTGAACTATATAAAAGAAGAAACCGAGTGACTGACTGACATATATCAACGCACATCCCAAACTGCTGGGTCTAGAGATTCCAAATTTGGCACGTAGGTTCCTTATGATGTATAGGGGTGCACTTAGAAAAGATTTTTCAAATTTACGACAATGGCATCGATTTGTATAAATGCAAATCGCAACATGAAGTATTGTAGCCCACAGCCGCCTTCGCTGCCAACGCAGAACTACTGTATTTTCTTCTTGGTGACCTCACTCACTCGCAGCAACACGACCCTATAGGGCTGCCGTATTCTGTCAGGTGATGATACATCCCCAACCGGGCAGCTAATGAATAAACCTTTATAGGATGGAAGATAGGAATAAAAATGGTCGCAAAAATAGAGAAATATCACGTAAAAGAAAAAGCACAAACAATACAGTCGATTCGATGTGAGAAAAGTTGAAAAATTTTCCGCGCCGTGTCAACAAAGTCCAATTTACGCAACAGAACTTTCGATAAAATATCGTAGTTATTAATAATTTATCAATTAGCATACTACGGCCACTTTGGAGAGCGCCTTCAAGCTCCTGGAATGGAAAGGATTCGGCATCAATGTTAACGGCGAATACATCACTCACCTTCGGTTTGCCGACGATATCGTAGTCATGGCAAATTCGATGGAAGATCTCAGCACGATGCTCGAAGGCCTCAATCAAGTTTCTCAACAAGTGGGTCTTAAAATGAACATGGCCAAGACGAAGGTAATGTGTAATGCCCATGTTGTACCCACTCCAATATCTGTTGAGAGCTCGGTTCTTGAAGTTGTTGACTCGTACGTCTACCTAGGACAAGTAGTCCAGTTAGGTAGGTCCAACTTCAAGAAAGAGGTCAGTCGCCGAATCCAACTCGGCTGGGCAGCGTTCGGAAATTTGCTTGATGTCTTCTCGTCCGACATACCGCAGTGCCTCAAGTCGAAAGTCTTCGACCAGTGTGTGTTACCAGTGATGACTTACGGCACTGAAACGTGGTCCCTCACTATGGGCCTTATAAACAAGCTCAAAGTAGCCCAAGCTATGAGCTATGGAGAGGGCTATGCTCGGAGTCTCTCTGCGAGATCGAATCAGAAATGAGGAGATCCGTAGAAGAACCAAGATTACCGACATAGCCCAGCGGATTAGCAAGTTGAAGTGGCAGTGGGCAGGGCACATAGCACGGAGGACGGATGACCGATGGGGTCGAAAGGTTCTCGAGTGGAGACCACGTACCGGCAAGCGCAGCGTAGGACGTCCACCCACAAGGTGGACAGACGACCTCATTAAGACCGTAGGATCGCGCTGGATGCAAGCCGCTTCCAACCGGTCTTATTGGAGATCTAGAGGGGAGGCCTATGTCCAGCAGTGGACTTTCAATGGCTGAGATGATGATGATGATGATAGCATACTACGATTTTAATTGATAATGCATATTAAAATTTTATGCATAAATTGAAAACAATAATTTTATTGTCGTATGTATGTCGTAACTTTCTTTTCATTTTAATAAATCATTCTATATAAATAAAGCACATGACTTCTTCTGTCAAGCGATTGGTACGTAAAACGGAACGTGGGGTATTAAAAATTCTCAGCAGCCATCGGCGCGCGGCCATCCCATTTTTGATACAACGGTACGTAGGTGCTATACTATACTAGGTAGGTACCTAAGCATTTAGGGGGCGTCCATAAATTACGTGAGATGTTTAAGGGGGGAGGGGGTGAAGTCAAATCTAATCTAATCTTACGTTGGAGAGAGGGGGGTCTCGGCAAATATCACGCAATTTTTTTTCTGATTGAAACAAAAAAAAAATACTATTTTGGTCCTTCCAGTTTGGTTAATCCAGATTGTACATGCTTAAGATTTAATCTTAAGCGTAATCGTAATACGATTAGATCATTCACTATTCGTTCGAAAGAAAATAATTTCATTCATACTTCGACGTTATACATCTTATGACTGACCGATGACTGATGACCAGAAGTGCGACCCTCACAGATTGTCACAAAACGAGCTAATGAGTTACTGTTCGCAAGCGCCAACGACTTAGAGTGGCTAGATCAGAACGAAGTTGAACGAAAGTTGTGGAGCAGATGATTTTACTGAAAATCATATGGACATGTTGGTTCCAATAGTCTCTCTTGAGACCGCGCATGATTCTCCATGGACTGAATTAGAGTAGATATTCTTTTTTTAATCACAGTAGTTACGATTTAAGTATTCTATTGTTAAATTTTTATTACACTTATAATTAAACGCTCAGCAATATTGATTACTAGTTTTAAGAGCCTTATTACATTTGCACGCTGACGAGCTCTCGCGCAGTACTAAACCCGCGGAGGCCGCCGGTGCATCGTTTTTTGTAGTAATTTTGAAGTTATATTTATCGTTTTTATTGAAATAAGATAATAAATTCAAGCTACAAAGTTTATTTATCATGAAGTAACAATTATTCTCGTATAAATTTTGCTCAATAATATTATCGTTAATTCGAGAAATTAACAGTTTACTTAAAGCGAGTTTCGAAGTTTTTTTGGTTAAAAGAATGTTTTTTTTTCTATATTAAATCAATGATATTTCAAAATTCCGAGGCCGCTACGTACTATACGACTATATTACAAATAACATTCTATGTTTTTTATTTCATTTGTTTGGAACAGTAGTACAAACCAGGAGCTCAAAATAGTGAATGCGCGCATTTTATGAAAATCTTTCTCTGCAATTTTGGGTTTATTTAAAAAGTTAAGCAAAATTTACAAAAAGCGAGGCCGCTACGTACTATGCCAATAGCTATTCTGTACTATTCAATAAGTCAACATTGTTAATGTATTTTTGTTTCCGAGATCAAGAACGGCAAAATTGGCCATTTTACGCAAAAATCATAGTCAAAATATAATATGGCTCTTAACCAGTCGAAAATAAAAGCAAGAAGCATTTTTTTTTTTCTTTTTACAATAACAATCCAACGCGTTTACGTAAGACCCACATTTTCTCTCATCTCACGTGAGATTGGGGGATGGGGGAGGGGGTTGAATAAAATCTCCGACATCTCACCAGGGGGGGAGGGAGGGACAGAAAATTTAAAAAAACACCTCACGTAATTTATGGACGCCCCCTTAGCGTGATAGTAGTTTGCGCGCCATCTAGCCATTTTTGATTAAAACAGAAAAGCATAATTAAACAAATTGAACCTTCGTGTACTGATTTTGTTAATTACCTATAACTAATTTGAGACTCTTAGCGACCTCTGTTACTCTTTAGAGTAACTAAATTCCGGTGTACGCAATTTTATATAAACACTAGCGGCCCGCCCCGGCTTCGCACGGGTGGATTTTAGCTGATGCCCGCGACTTCGTTCGCGTGGACTTTATGATTCCGGCGCATTAATACAAATACGAACTAATGTAGATACATAAGAAAATATTTTGGCAGTATTAGAATTAAAAGTCAATAAATTATTATTTTTATTTAGGATAGTAACCATAGTTAAAAAATAAAATATAAAATAAATGAAGGGAGTCTTTCCTTCGGGAGCTAATATGAGAAGACCTGAAGCGTTACTAACCCTCGATAAAGCCACCTAAAGTTAGCCATGCGAAAAACAACCTCATTTTTTATTTATTGTCATAGCAAAGCAAGTGGTCACAGAGAACTGTGTACGTTTTATAATGTATTTTCCTTAGTCACCTTGTACGACATCCACGGGAAGAGACGGAGTGATTCTATTCTAGTCTGCCGGAAACCACACGGCCATAAGAAGGAAGAGTGGTATACGCGGAATAAATACAGTTTCATCGGCACCACTCCCAGTGAGAATCTCAGCTTCAATTATACATATTTCGCTGCTAAACATTGACTTTACTTCAGGAAGGAGATCTTCCCCAAATTTTAATAATATTTTTGAAAACTTTTGGGCACGTAAAGTTCTATCTACAGCTTCTACTGCCTTATTGTTGGCCATTTCGCATTCATCTGAAACGATTAGATAGCAATCCTGAAACATCCTCGCTTTGTCACAGTTTCATGTCACAAAGCATGTCGGTGTTTCCGTTCTGTATAAATTGAGTAGAATATTGAACATTGTATTTGCGTCCTTCCGCCTAGAAGTAATATGGCTGCAATACCTGGCGATACTGCTGTGAGATATTATTTTGGCGCCTGATTTCAGCGAGGATTGCTCTCGTCAGGTATGTTTTTCCAGTCCCTCCTGAATGAAGCATTTAAGAAAATTGTTTCCCCTCGTTGTTTAAAAGACTTTGCATCTCAAAATCTTGCTACGTAGTGTCCCGCAAATGCATGCATTCTTCTGGTTTTAGCGAATATATGTCAATCATTCCATTTCAATTTTAGCGTACACGTCTATAATAAACTGACTAAATAGACTACCTTTGCAAATAAATAAAACGATTGCGTCTAACTTGTATGGTAAGAATAAAAGTAGTAAGTATTTTTTTACAATACAATCAATATTTTGTTAAACTATTTATTGTTATTTTAAGTAGCTTTTTTAGTTCTATTTGCTATTATAGCGTGTTTTTTAGTTATTTTTTAAACTATAATTAATTGTAAACACCATGGTGTTTATGCAAAAAAATTTAGCTTTGTTTCGCATCAGGTGTTCCAAATCTTGGATTTTTATACTTCAACAAAAAATGCTCCTCAAGTTGAACAACTTTTGCTAACGCGTCAATTTTATATTTCTTATAGTTTACCGGAACCATTATGGTTTTGCATCAGGTGTTCTAAATCTTGGATTTTTATACCTCAACAAAAAATGGTCATCAGGCTGAACAACTTTTGCCAAGGCGTCATTTTTATATATCTTATAGTTTAGCTGAACCATTATGGTTCTGCATCACTTGTTCTAAATCTTGAATTTTTATACCTCAATAAAAAATACTCATCAGGCTGAACAACTTTTGCTAAGGCGTTATTTTTATATTTCTTATAGTTTAGCTGAACCATTATGGTTCTGCATCAGGTGTTCCAAATCTAGGATTTTTATACCTCAACAAAAAATACTCATCAAGTTGAACAACTTTTGCAAAGGCGTCAATTTTATATTTCTTATAGTTTACCGTAACCATTATGGTTCTGCATCAGGTGTTCCAAATCTTGGATTTTTATACCTCAACAAAAAATGCTGATCAAGTTGAACAACTTTTGCTAAGGCGTCAATTTTATATTTCTTATAGTTTAGCTGAACCATTATGCATCTGCATCAGGTGTTCTGAATCTTAGATTTTTATACCTCAACAAAAAATACTCATCAGGCTGAACAACTTTTGCTAAGGCGTCATTTTTATATTTCTTATAGTTTAGCTGAACCATTATGGATCTGCATCAGGTGCTCCAAATATTGGATTTTTATACCTCAATAAAAAATACTCATCAGGCTGAACAACTTTTGCTAAGGCGTCATTTTTATATTTCTTATAGTTTAGCTGAACCATTATGGATCTGCATCAGGTGTTCCAAATATTGGATTTTTATACCTCAATAAAAGATACTCATCAGGCTGAACAACTTTTGCTAAGGCGTCATTTTTATATTTCTTATAGTTTAGCTGAACCATTATGGTTCTGCATCAGGTTTTCCAAATCTTGGATTTTTATACCGAGATGGAAATTTCGAGTCAACGTTTTCAAATCGATGCCATTTTCGTAACTGACGTCTCTGAAAACCATAGAATCAACACCCATATTGATATTATGACATTTCAACCCCATCTCACCCCCACAGGAGTGCTCTTGTGTCACGTCGGATATGTTCGATTATAAAATAGCTGTTGTTTTCGGAATCAGCGACCCGATAAACCATAAAAACAATACCCATAACGATTTTCAGACGTTTGCATCTCATTTCACCCCTTTAGGGGTTGAATTTTGAAAAATCCTGAAACACGTGTTTACTCATTTATCTACAGAAGTGCTCATGTAAAGTTTCGTATAAAATAGTCCAACTAATCTTGGTTCCCCATACAAACTTTGGACCCCCGTTTCACCCCCTTAGGGGTTGAATTTTCCAAATTCCCGTCTTAGTGAGCACCTACGTCCTAAAAGGAACCCCCTTGAAAAATTTGACACTCCTAGCACTTGTAGTTTCTGAGATTTCGTGATGAGTGAGTGATTTACTCTTTTATATATATAGATTGCTTTATTTCTCTAGTCCCTGGTACAATATTATTACTACATGTATTTAATTTATTTGTGTTTATTTTATTAGTTATGTCAATATAATACTTATTGAATTCTAAAGCAATTTCCGTTGGATCTTTTATGGCCTTGTTGTTTTTAATATTTTTTTATATAGTATAATTTATTATATCTATATATATAAAAGAAAGTCGTGTTTGTTACAACACTTATAACTCGAGAACGGCTGGACCGATTGCCATGGTTTTTGATTTGTTGGATTTGTTTCCGTCCCGAATAGCAGAATAACTCTTAAAAACATTGGAAAATTCTCGAAAAAATAAAATAAAAGAAAAATCATTTTCCCATACAAATGAAAGTGTCAGTTGAAAAAGGGATTACGATATTTATTGGTTGTCAAATATCAAAACGTGAAATCGATTGGTGTCACTTTTATGTCGCGAAAGTTGTCTGTGATTTGTTATGAAAATTTAAAAATGTCAAATCGATAGGGGTGAAAACGCTTTTCCCATGGGGTTCGAGCGCAAGAATCAAATCAGAGTAAACATCAAAAGAAATGACAATTACAAACCACCAAAATTATAAAACCTATTTCAAAACTAAAAAAAATAAAACAAAACGTTTTTTTTTTTTAAATTTAACAATAAGGAAATCTTTATTTTTATGAAATCTTCAGTTTTTATGGATACGGGTCTTCCCTCAACCGAAGGGGTTTAGAGCGTACTCCAACATGCTGCTCAACTGCGGGTTGGCGGAGGCCAGTGTTTTCGAACCGCCTAAAGGCCACTGACTTAACTTAACGACTGTCATTAAATGATAACAACCGGGACCGACAGCTTAACGTGCCTTCCGAAGCACGGAGGAGCTCAAGATGAGCTAATGATAACAACCGGGACCGACGGCTTAACGTGCGTTCCGAAGCACGGAGGAGCTCAAGATGAGCTAATGATAACAACCGGGACCGACGGCTTAACGTGCCTTCCGAAGCACGGAGGAGCTCAAGATGAGCTAATGATAACAACCGGGACCGACGGCTTAACGTGCCTTCCGAAGCACGGAGGAGCTCAATATGAGCTAATGATAACAACCGGAACCGATGGCTTAACGTGCCTTCCGAAGCACGGAGGAGCTCAAGATGAGCTAATGATAACAACCGGGACCGACGGCTTAACGTGCCTTCCGAAGCACGGAGGAGCTCAAGATGAGCTAATGATAACAACCGGGACCGACGGCTTAACGTGTCTTTCGAATCACGGAGGAGCTCGAGGTAATATAAACCCATCCGTGTACAAGCTACGGTCGACGTTGCTTAACTTGCGTGTTCAATTAGACAGACACGCGCAATGACGCCATCGAGCTTCTCTATTATTTTCTACTATTCATTGTTTTAATTCCATAAAATCATAAATTTAGTTCAGCTAATATGTACCACGACATTCATTGATTGTTAGGCGGTACGAAGTTCGCCGGGAACGCTAGTAATTTAATAATTAAGTATAATTTATTATATAGTTCAAACTACCTACATCATTTCATTTAGTTTGATCAAAGTTAGACTTACCAGTTTGCTGGTGTTCTCAAATCTGAAATTTTCTTCAAATCATCTAAACAGTCTAAGTGTGGAAAAGCTAATCGAGCATGTCTAAGGAAGTATGGGAAGAGGTCATCCACATGACCAGCACCTGCAACAATGTTCAACTCAATGAGAATTATTTATGAAAGGCTATTTTAAGAATTGGCATATATTTCACAATACATACCTTGTAATATATCACTTATTGTTATGTGTAAATCTGGTGGCAAATCGTGCTCCAAACAATGTCTTCTAAAAGATAGGAATGCTTGATGCAGCAACTGGTCATCCAATCCATTTTCAGATGCTAGAACTCGAACCTCTGGTTTTTGGTAAAATCTGTTCAAAATCTTCAGTAAGTCTTGCTTTTTTAAACGTCCAGTGAATTCCTCTCCAATGTTTATGTCATCAGGATTTGGTTTAACCGGAATTGGAACAAACAGCGCCGAAGAACCGCCACGATCATGTTTTTTGGTTCTCATGAAAATATAACCTACACTTCCATGTTTCCCATTAGGTGAACATAAAACATTATTTCTAAGAATTGGCAATATACACATTTGAAGTCTGTCGGTATGAGATAGTATTCGTGTAAACCCTCTATACATTTTGGAAAAAAGAAAATAAAATTTTGACTAAAATTTTTCTTCACATCGCGTAGATAAATCTATTTTCACTGACGTGACAGGTGACAGACGGACTTACTGCCGGTCGATTGATAAAATGACAAGTGACAACTGAGAGTACTTCAGGGTTGCCTGATACAGAATATTACACGGCCAACAGTATCTTTGGTTTTAAATCTCGAATTGAAAATCACTCTTTTTTGCATTTTAATTTTTATAGAAGCGTTTTTCTCCTTAAAGATAAAAAAATACGTATATTTAACTAGCTGTTACCTGCGGCTTTGCTCTCGTGGTTATTATTTTAATATGATTTACTTTCGTTTTGCGGGAATAAGATAAGACTTTTCGAGATAAAGGTAGCGTTACTCAGCATTCTCCAGTCCTTGAACTGTTCCCAAAAAAAAAGTGACTATACCATTGGTTTCTTTCGACGTGAACGAAGGACAAATAAACAAACATGGTGGTCATCATTTCATTATATATTTTTTCCTGTGGGAATAAGATGTATAGGATGATAAATATTGGGTCTAGAATAGAACCTTGCGAAATTTGTTTTGTCACACAAATTTCATCAGATTTCCTCATTATTTATATTATGTCTATTTTCTACGAATTGTTTATATTTAGAACATGTCTAATTTCTATGAATAAGTAAATTCGTCACAAACGTAATCACTGCTTCGTCGACAGTTACTTTGCTGATATATACTAATTTTATAGCACAAAAACATAATTTTCTACTTTTAATAAAAAAAAATATGGAACTAGTGGGTTACTGTACGTGCTATCTAGCGGAAAGCTATATCAATAGTGAAAAATTATGCAGTATTTTTATTAAGACATTTACACCTTATCAGTAGTCATACAAAACCCAAACTGATATAGAATTGACAATAACATACTTAAATTTGAAATAAAATGTTAATCCGTAACTCTTACAGTAGCACATATACTCTCGTGAAAAGTAAGGTTAAACGCCCGAAAAACTATATGTCAAATTCGAATTTTCGTGGCGAGCTCCTAAGATCATAGTAAGTCACCCGTAGCAGTAAACATTTTATCAAAAAAAAAAAAAAAAAGTCTCCCAAAATCAGTAATGTCAAAAATAATGATGTCAAAATCGAATGTCAAAAATAATAATAGCGAACTCCCTCTATCCCTCGTCCTATCAACTTTTCCTCTCTTCTGACATCTGTCGGCTCCTCTTCTTTTGTATATACCTTGTGTAAGTTTATTAACTCAAATAATATTAAATTGTAAATTGTGTCTGTCAGAACAACTAAACAACTAACATGTGTTTGTGCTGTCCTGTAAATTGTCTTTGTCCCTTGTTTTAGGTTTACCAACAGTTCGCAGACTCTGCGTCGCAAATCTTTAGACATAATTCTAAATATTCCGTACACTCACAAGGCCATTCATTCCGTCGCAGAGTCACCTACTGAGCAAAGTCACATACTCAGACTATATACTGGCAAAAAGAAAACGCACTGTCATTGGCGGGAACACCAAGATCGCCATTAATAAGAGAAATGAATTGAATTGACTAATAGCGAAAAAGTTCAAAAAAAGTGTAGTCATTCACCAACATCGAATAAAGTTACAAAAAGAGTAATGACCACATCGAGGCGCGAACGTAGAAACGATAGTTCAAATTGGTCACACATTTACAACTGCGCCATTGACTCGATAATACTCACTGGCGAAATACGAGTATGTATTGGGGGGTGTTAGGTTTTTTTTGCGTAACGAAATTTCTTGATTCGGTCGCCGCGCCAAGACCACAATAAAAGCTATGCAATAGCTTAAAAATAGTGTACTCACAGGAATTTAACAACCCTCTAGTAAATTGTTATTTGGTTTTGTGTGAGATGAAGGTGGTTATCATAGATTCGATAGTCAACAGGGACTGTTAAAAAAAATTCCATGACTTTTAGATAATAAAATCAAAAAACATATCAAAATCGGTTGATTTTGATATGTTGCTGGGCATGCTCCAGGCCTTAAATCCTTCTCAATCGGCTTTACTCTGGTTTAAATCCTATCTAACTAATCGGCGCCAACTGGTTAAAATTGATGATACGAAGTCGGACTGGTGTCGACTCAGTGCGGGTGTGCCTCAGGGGGGAGTTTTATCACCGATTCTTTTCTCTATTTTTATCAACAATTTAACTTCCTTACTTTCCTCTTCTCATCACCTATATGCTGATGATCTGCAAATTTATACTGCAGCTCCATTTGATAACTTCAATAGTGCAATTAGCGATATTAACAATGATCTCTGTAAAATAGCCCAGTGGTCCGAAAAATTTGGCCTAATTATTAATCCATTTAAATCACAGGCGATTATAATTGGCAGTCCTTATTATACTTCTAAATTACCGTATTCGATGTGCCCAAATGTAATTTTAAATGTTAATATTATTAATACTCCTCTACTGTTAAGAATTTGGGTGTCATCATGGATCAGACTCTGTCCTGGGCCCCTCAAGTTAATGAAGTCAGCAGGAAAATTTTTGCCTCTCTGCATTCCTTAAAACGACTCCAAAACTTTCTTCCTGTCAACACCAAATCATTATTGGCACGCACTCTTCTTCTTCCTCTATTGGACTACGGCGATATAGCGTATTTAGACCCTTCAGAAGAACTCCTTAATAAATTAGATCGCATTCAAAATATGTGTGTTAGGTATGTCTTTGGAGTACGAAAATTTGATCACATTTCTCATTACAGGAAACAGCTTGGTTTGCTGCCAATACGACAACGCCGAAATATCCGCATTCTTACTTTCCTATACCAGATCCTTTTCTACCCAACAGCGCCGGATTACCTGAAGGAATGTTTCAAGTTTCGTGTTGTAGACGACCGACTTCGATCCAGAAACACTCCGTTTCTTCAAATACCGCCCCATAGCTCCCTTACCTATTCTAAATCTTTTGCAGTGTTAGCTGCTCGTCTCTGGAATGCACTTCCAATTAATGTGATGATGGCTCAATCTATTAGTTCTTTTAAGAGCCAGCTAAGATCGTACTTCGCTGATGTTTCCGACGTTTGAATTCACTATATCTAAAGTGTCTTATTGCTTGCAGTTGTGTGTATTACTGTGTGTATTTGTCTACATTTTTCTATATGTGTATTTGTAAGAACTGCTTTTTTATCTACTGTACTTAATGTACCTCACCCTGACTTAAAAATTCACTTACAAGCATTCTTTGGTTGACTGGAAGAGATCCCTTCTGGGATAAGTCCGCCATTGTGTATGTTATTCTGTACTTGAACTTTTATGTATGTGTACAATAAAGTTTTATAAATAAACAAACAAACAAAATCGTTCTTTTATTTTTTTTAATTTAGAAATTTAGTTGTATGTACACCGAAGTTTAATGGTAGCCGAGAAAACATAAAACAAATATACATGAGCGTCATATCGAGAACTTTTTATATTTATGGTGATTATGGAGTAATGGAAGTATGGAGTAAAACCGACTACTAGTCGGTTTTACAAGACAATTGTAACAAACGTTGTTAATGCTGGAAATTAGTAATACATAATTGTAGGTAATAAGAGCTGTTAGTATCTCAATATTTTTTATCTATATAAAAATGCATAAGTTAATAAAACAAGCAATAATTTATTTGATAAAATGATGGCGAAACTTGCTCTTTTTAGTGTGAAAAAAATTCTCAGTAAAATTGGCTCATCTAGGTATAAAGTATTACTACACACATTAAAACAAAGACAACCAAAATATCACGTAGTATCGTTAGGGATCGATATCCATAGTAATATTATAAATGTGAAAGTGTGTTTGTCCTTCTTTCACGTCGAAAGTAACAAACGGATTGACATGATTTTTTTTTGGAGATTTATATCTCCAAAAAAAATCATGTCAATCTGTTTGTTAGGCCTGTGTGTGTGACATATGTTACTCACTACAAAGTGACATAGGCTACACTTTTTCCCGGAAAAAACATATTATTCCCACGGGAAAAAATAAAGTTTATGATCATTTATCCTTATTTGACGTTAAAAGGAACCTAAGTACGGACATGATTTTTTAACGGGGATAGTTTACGGTTTGGAGAGTGACCTAAGTATGCTACTTTTTTTCCCGGAAAAACATCTTAATCCCATGGGTAAAAATAAACTTTGTAATCATTTGTCCTTTTATCACGTCAAAAGGAACCTAAGTACCGACATGATTTTTTAAGAGGAGATAGTTTCCGGTATGGACAGTGACATAGTCTACTTTTTATCCAGAGAATACATTTCATTCATACGGGAAAAAAATATGTTTATAATCATTTGTCCTTCTTTCACGTCGAATGGAATCAACCAACCAAGCAAACAAATGTTTTTAGAGCCAAAGCCAGTCTCAGCTGCACTTGGTGCACCCTGCCGTGTAGCGAAATAGGCGAAAAAGTGGTGGGGTACAGAATATTTGTAAACTGGCCGACTGGGAAAGTACATCCACCTCTCCGAATACAGCAGCAAGCAAGAAAAAAATATACACAAATCAATGGCAGCTCCACTGGACCACGCGGGCGGAGCCGCGGTAAACACTTAGTAATATAATATAACAGATCCAATACGCCTATAGGCCTAGGGAGAGCCAAAAACACAGCTTATAAACTGCTGTAGCCATTATTTTGACCATTTTATGAAGGTGCGCTTACACGGGCAACAAAAATTGCTCAATTATGATTAAAATTTATGAGCAATGATGGTCGATAGCGACGTGACAAAATATCAAGCAATTTACGACAACGACAACGACAACAAGCAACAATTTGGTAAAATGTTATGCAACTACAACATTGAGCGTTATGGAGCAACTCCAAGAAACTAGACAATACTTTCATACATGAGCAATTCAGTTGGAAAACTACGCTCGCCATGGACGACATTTTTCTTGCAGCGACGGCTTGTAGCGCTTTTATTATCATGAGTCAAAAGCAAAAAAGAAAGAAAAGGAATAGCGCATATCTGGGTGTGATCGTTTTTAGCAAGACGGAAGCAAACTTCATTGTGTTGTGAATTAGATGATATTTTATTCAAAAACTTTACTAGAATGTCTCAAAGTGATTTTGGATTTCTTTTGAATAAAGTTAGCCCATTAATTACGAAACAGACGACCAATATGAGAGAACCAATTCCTGATCATAGGCATGACCGGAACACGACTCGCCACGCGTGCGCTGGCGCCGCTGTACTTCCACCCGCCCCTCGCTATCCCCGCGCAAGTGAGACGTAGAAGCCGCAGAATAATTAAGTGCATACGAGATAGAAAACAAATTGACTTAAATTTCCTTATCCACTGGATATTCGGCAATTCGTATCAGCGACATTGAGCAATATGAAATATATGGAGCGATTAGAAGCAATATTGCCGAAAGAATTGCCGCATTTTGTTGTAATTGCTCCACTAATTACTCCAGATTACCCATTCGTGTTGCCGAGCAATTATTGATAAAAAAATTGCCCATATAAGCGCACCTTTATATCTACTGGCAACATTATTCAAGCTTTTCTTGTCAAAGTTCGCCATCATTTTAAATTTTTCTTTTTACGTGACGTGCGCGTAGAACAGACACGACGACTAGTTCGGTTTCGTCTCGTACTAAAATCCGTGCATTGATTGCGTTTCACATGATAGAAATCACAAAATATACCAAAACTGAACATTACATTGTAGGCATTGTGACTTAATACAGTTCCAGTGACAAAATGGTAAAGGCTAAAAAAGGCAAGAAGAACCCGAGCGCTGATGATGGGTAAGTTTCAACATCAGCATATGTTTTGTATGTTGTTTGCCAATTTTAATGATTGGCACTAATATTTTATAATATATTTCAGGGATAGTGATGTAGAAACCACCAATATTGACAGTGTGAAACCGGCGCAGAAGGGCAAGAAGTGAGTAACCACTGGACTTATAGGTTAACTCGGAATATTTATTTTTTAGTTGCTGCTAGTTTTGCTTGTAACACACGTCTCTGCGCCTCAGTTATCATATATGCCAGCTGCAATTGGCCTTTCATGCAGATCACTGTCAGAACTTCGCCCGACGAACTTCTGACCGAATTTCATACTTTTACAGCTACTACGAGTTATTATCCTATTGCCTATTCGGATAATAATAAGTTATTAATTTATTATTAATATCTACCATCGAAATAATTGTTTTGTCAATAATTATCTGTAGCAAGTTGTAATCAAAACCTGCAGCTGTATCATATTATTTTTTGAATATTTAATTTATTTGTTGATTGGTTTGCTAAAGAAAACACAACTATATATTTTTTTTTATCAATGAAATGCTAATCCTAATACATTTTTTTTATATTACTGTGGCTGCCAAACATGCATAATGTAAAGTGATTACGATAGCCTAAAGGCGCTTTTAATATAAGGATTATTTATTGTTTGCTGTCACTCTCGCTTGCTAGTTGATTTCCTTTCTGTGGTACCCTTACTCATTTATAGAAACAATGCTATATTTTTATATAGCTTCAGTTATCTGCAAGGAGATATTTTCCTAGTTAGTATTGACATGTCAATACTAACTAAGAAAATATCTCTTATTTTGCTAGATTTTCTTAGTTTATTAGATATCATAGTAGTACACTACATTAGTTTGACTTGTGCTCTAATAATCATGAAGAGCCACTTACACCCCATGCCTCATGCATTGACAATGATATTGTGAGATGAAAATGACAGCTGTGAAAAGATGTTTTTGAGTTTTTAATACATATATCAAGACAAATTACACACTGCCATCTAGTCCCAAACTAAGCAAAGTTTTAGCTATGGGTACTAGATAACTGATATATATATTTTTTTATTTATACATATAATACATGTAGCACATAAATATTTTTCTTGTATGGGGATCCCGCAACCTCCGAGTCAAAGTAGCCATTGTTAGCCATTCGACCACCAGGCTCGTTAATTTAATTTGTTTGTTTGTTTGTTTGTTTGTTATAACTTTATTGTTGTGGTATATATTGCCCAACCATAATAAAGTCTTACAGTATATTTACTCTCAATAAGTTGTACCTTATTATTTCTGGGTTAGAACAACAGTAATTCAATCAATTTATTTATTTTCAAGAATACTTAAATAGTCACTTAATATTATACAGTTGTCAAAATACACAGTTTGTCAAAGTATTCAACCTGCATGCAGGTGTGCAAATATTTACATAAATTTCATTTCTTTAATATTAAATTGTATATAGAATGTCATTTATCTAATTAAAAAATGTCAATTACATAAATCAAATTAAAAAAAAATTAAAAGAAAAAAATAATTAAATAGGTACATTAAATTAGATAGCATAAAATACATGTCAATACAAATTACAATTTATGATCATAAATGTCCTACTTCGTATTTAAGTATTCATGCACAGTATAAAAGCAGTTATCTATAAGTCACTTATTTAAAGTACATTATTTTTTTTTATGTCTAATAATTTAATTTAATCGGGCAATTTATTAAAAATTAAAGTATGCATGTTAAATGATTCATTGCAACAATAAATATTACATTGGTAACTTATGTCGTTATAAATTATTTCAGAATAATTCATGACTCTGAAGAGAGTGAAACTGAAAAGCCAAAAGCAAAGGCCAAACAAAAGAAGTCAGTTGATGAGGACATCAAAGAAGTCACAAAGAACATAAAAAATGTATCAATATCTAATAAGTCTCAAAAGAAGAAGGCTGATAGTGAAGGTATGTGTTGATCAATATCAAATATGTTTATTTGCTTAAAATGCAAACAGTTTAAAATGGGTATCATTTAAGCTATCGCCAATTAATTAGTTTTGTGTTTCTTAACTAATAGGGTTTCCCCGCAAAATAATAGATTTGTCACCAAAATGTAGTACCAGACAATATAAAATCGATTCCATAATAAATCACCTAAAATCATGGAGATATAGGATCTAGTACCAAATAAATGTTTTTGTATGTATTATATTGTCAATTATTAATAATTAAGCTTACTTGGCACCAAATCATTCACCATCTAAGTCGACGGAGCTCTGCGAAGCGGAGCTATTTCCGATGACAGGACACAAGAAAACCCTAACCTAACCAAAAATCTACTCAAATCTAACCAGAACATGATTTATTTTACATTAACCAAGTATTGGTAAGACTCGTCGGTGAATATCACGCCAATTTGACTTCGCCCCTATTAGCCATTTTTTCATTAAATTAAGGAGCTGATCTATTTATTTGGTGACAGATCTATTATTTTGATGATCAAACGAATTAAATGATACTAATAGTTTGTTAAGCTGATGATTTATATTTGGAGACAGTCTTGATTAAAATGATGACTAATATATTTCTTGGGGATAGATATGTACTATATGTATATATATATATATATAGATATGTATATATTAGGGTACTGCAGATTAGTGACACATCTAAACTTAGGTGACAGAAAATATTGTTCCCGTTTAAAATGTGTGTTTGGGTCCTGCTTAATAGTCAAAAATGTTTCTGTGTCAGGAGGATCAGCTTCTCCGTCACAAAAGTTACATTACTATATACCTACATATATTATTGTTTCCTATATGTGTTGTCATCGACAGAATAGGACGGCAGACTGATATAATTATTGACTGCTAGCTTCTACCCACTGTTTCACTACGCATGAACATAATACCTGGATAAAATGTATTCAACGTGTCAATCCAGAACATATTTTATATGTATACCAAATTTCATCAAAATCCATCCAACCTGTGAAAGAGTACAGGACGTTCAACGAGAGTTGAAGCAAATACTAGACTCATTTCAATGTTTACAAGTGAGAAACTTCTTTCTTACTTATGCAAATTTCAAAAAGCTTTCCCGTCTTATGCAAATTTAAAAGCGTCGGTGCAAGTACTGTGTTTGTTTCAAATCTCGATGTGCAACCTGTAACAAATATCCATCCATACATTCTCATAAATTTTCACATTTATGATATTAGTAGGACCTTCAAGGCGATAGGGGCTAAAGTATTGATAATTCACTTAGTTAGTAATGTATTAACCCTTCATTTGTTGTGTCAAGTACTGTATACTCCAGTTTGTTTCAATATGTTTCCTTTTTTTTTTCATATACCCTGCTAGTTCTAGTTGTAGCTTTACATAAGTGCACCTTCGAAAGTCAATTGTGAATGGTGCTCACTTGTCGTTGTGCCTAGAGAGTGTGTTTGGGGTGTTTAATAGTGATGTAGCGAATGCCAGTTTCTAAGCACTCGCGAATGCGAACATCTGTTGTTGACATTTACGAATGGGAATATGAATATTCAGTTTTTAAATATAGCGCCGTTTTTATCTATGATGTGTAGACAAAGACTGATCAAAACAATACTTAATTAGATTACGTACATACATACATAATATAAACTTAGTATTATTTGTTTTCTATCTAAAGAGGTGATTAATTAACACCAAATATAAAGGATTATATAACAGTGGCTCCCAACCTTTTTTTGTTCGGCGACCACTTCCGGGTTCCTGTTCAATGTAGAGTCCCAACTGTCCTCTAAATTAACTACACTTTATCTCGCGAATACGGTATTTGGTTTAAGTATTTGTCAATCTGCACATTATGATTCTATATCACAGACCTTGATTTGGCTCTCACGGACCACTAGTATCATTATGACACACAGCGACCACCAGTTGGAAACCCCTGTTTGTAATTAAAAAGAAAAAAAATGAATACTTTTTGTTTTATTTACCTAATATTGTTTTCACATTCCGTATTTTTCTTTCACATTCACCTTCGCAAAATATTCAAAGATATTTACGAATGCGAATATCATAAATCAAGCGAATGCTCGCAAATGCGTATATTCGTTACATGACTAGTGTATAACATCTCACTTGACTGTTTACTTACTTTGAATTTTGGGCTATAATAGTAATATGGCATAGTATGTAAAAAATTAATGCAACATGTTGAATAATATAATACTAAATACATTTAAACTGTTCCCTAACAAGTACTATTAACTTACTTCATTTCAATGGATAACATTTCTTTATCCACTGACGAACTTCTTAGCTTCCATGGATTCACCGTGCGGGTGCCGGGTCCATCGTGTGGCAGAGAGAGAAACCCAAGCAGATCCCGAGACTTGTGACACGGGTGTAGGTTTAAGGGGCCCCTTTCCGACCACTGAATTGTTCTGAGATAGCGTAACAGTGCCATGATACCAAATTTCAGTCAAGAGAAACATTCCTTTATTTTTGAAAAGGAACATAATTGCTTCCCACACATCAACAAAATCACATCCTGTACTTTTATGACATTAATTGATAGGGTCAAAGCTCTGCAATATAAATGAAAGGATAATCATAACAGACAAGATAAAGCATATTACGAAATTTAATTCATAATTTGTGAAAGTTTGTTGTGTACACAATTTAAAAATATATAAATATGTCTATACATTTTAACCAAGTTTTATTTCCTGTTTTATCACAATTATTCATGTTTAAATATTTCATAGATGAATCGGATGAAGAACCACACGAAAAGTCTAAAAAAAACAAGAAGAAAGAAGATAAAAAGAGTGCTTTTTCTCTATTAGAAATAGATGATTTAGATGATTCTCCACCTGATGCACCAGCTTCTTCAGATGATGAGAAACCTGCACAAAAATCACAGAAAAAATCCAATCAAGATAAGAAAGAAACAGCAAAAAAAGGTAAAAAGGCAAAAAGAAAGAAGGATGACAGTGATGAAGATATAGAAAAAGTATTAGCAGAACTGGAAATGGAGTACTCTGGAGTTAAAAAGGAACCTACGCCAGCACTAGAGACAGAAAAACCAGCAGAAGAACCTGTAGAAAAAGCAAAACCTAAGAAAAAAGGCAAAAAAGAAGAGTCTAAAGTGGAGCCTGAAAACGCGGAAGAAAATGAAGCAAGTGATAATGAAAATGATGTCACTATTAAAACTGCAGCTCAGAAAAAGAAGGAAAAGAAAGAAAGGGAAAAATTGAAAAAGCAAGAAGCTAAGAAAAAAGAACAAGATGTCAAAAAAGAGTCTAATGAATCAAAACCGCCTGCAAAAGTACCTGATAAGGCAGAAGCTAAAACTGTAACTGAAAAAGAATCTAAGGATGAGTCGAAACCTTCTGAAGAAAAAGATAAAGAAGATGGTGATGCTGCCGCAGCTGATGATAAAGGTAAAAAGAAGAAAAAGGGCGATAAAGCAGAGAAGGATGATAAAGGCAAAAAAGGTCCTACCAAAAAAACTATTGCCGCTATGCAAGAAGCTCTTAAAAAAGTCAAAGAAGAAGAGGAGCGTTTAAAGAAAGAAGAGGAAGAAAGAATAAAGCAAGAAGAGGAACGTGAACAACAGAGATTAGAAGCCATTCGGTTAGAAAAAGAACGCAAGGAGAGGAAAAAACAAAAAGAAAAGGAGAGAAAAGAAAGACTTAAAGCAGAGGGCAAATTGTTAACCCCTAAGCAAAAAGCAGAGAAAGCTAGAGCTCAAGCATTGTTAGAGTCTTTGAAAGCTCAAGGGGTTGAAATTGGTTCTGCTGAGAAAAAACCCGCCCGGCCTGGCACTAGGCTGAAACCTCAGAGACTGAAGAGTCAAATGTCACAAGAAGCTCCTACATCACCAGTTGAAGACAAGAAAATTGAAATACAAATTGTGGACAAGCAGGTAATCATTTTTTACATACCTTATTATTGTTGTTTAAGTACCGTTATTAGTAGATTATTGCATCGAGCACAAAGTAATTTATTATTGCACCGAGTGCCTGATTTAGAGCCCGAGCGTTAGCGAGGGCTCTAATCTAACAGGCACGAGGGCAATATAAATTACTTAAGGCGAGGTCAAACCCCGGCCACTCCATACAAAAATGGCGCTTTTGCATGTAGTAACCAAATGACGTCTGTACACGTGTCTATGTTTGAGTGACGTTCTCTAGGGCTGACATTATTCAATTATTAGTCGGACATGTAAGGGGGTGTAAGTGGTTCATCAACATCTTTGAACCAAAGTCAATCTTACCTGCACGGGGTACACCCTGCTGACTGACAGACGAGGCTCTGACGAAAAGAGAGGTAGGACATAGTGTATTTTTTAAGCAGCCCGACTGACGAAGTACCACCACCTCACAGAATACCGCAGTCAAATAACAATTTCCTTGAGGATTGTTGTGTTCCTGCGAGTGAGTGAGGCCACCAGAGAGGATGGAGTTACTGCGTTGGCAGCGGAAATGGCAGCGCGCGAGCGATATTTAATGTTGCGAGCGTTAATATGGTTACGGTAACCGCTTCACATCAGGTGGGCGTAGTGAAGAAAAAAACATAGTAAATACACTACTCTGACTTCAACCAAAATTTACAAAACGCCTTGTTTAATTGCCATTGCTACCTTACCCAAAATTTTATATTTTCTAATCACCACTAAATCGATTGTTCGCCTTCCGAACACCGGTTCATTGTAATGGTCAAACCATTTCATTCTCACTAATTGTAGCTTTTTACTGTTCATATATATGCGTAATGATTTGATTCATTTTCATATTCGCATGGAACAAACGTAATTTAAAACTAATACCTACCACACATGACATCACGCGCAATAAACATTGAAATGTAAATAAGAAAATTGTAAATATTAACAATAAACCACCATAACTCAAGTGACAGCAATGTCATATCCGCGTCTGCGCACTCACTTGCTCTTTGAGACATAAACCTGCTATAACGCTATCCTTTTCTCATCTCGTATTAATTGTATCTTGTATCCTACTTTGACAGACATGAATTAGTTATGATGAAACTATGGCTACCGCATGCTTTTTAGGTAATTTATAAAAAAAAACAGTACTTTATTTCAAAAAGGGATCGAATTGATTTCTTTTTTTGATTTCCATGTGTTGAAACATCCGTCCACTGCACAAGTCACTCCGCACGACGTCCGACGTGCGACATCAATTCGCACGTTGTGGCATTCCTTGCGAACGGTTCCAAATCGGTTCCATAGGGGAGGTGAGTTCGCCTAGTGAGAGCGGCAGAGAGTGTCCATACTGTACGTTAGTACTATTACTTATACTGCGGCGAGGTGCATAATCTGCTTTTCTTTCAACTAATACCTATAGGAATAGTAGATAAAAGAAACTCATATCAAACAGTTAAAATAGAAGTTTCTATAACACTGTCGGCTTCATTTAGAATGTTTTCCGGAGTTAATGTGTTGCTAGATGATTCCATTTTAATTGGAAGCCGAGATAGTATCACACTTTTATCGTTTCCAAAAATATTGTCAAGCAAAATTAACAAAGTTCCCGCCAAATCACTTTTTTAAATTTCTTTCATTTTTAACTCCGAGTTAGCAGCAATCATTTTTTAAATTTGGAACAAGTAGGATAGAAACGAATAATACGTACGAAAAAAAAAGTATTGATATCGGCTGGCTGAATAGAGCTAATCCATTGAGATTGGCACCTTTTGGTGCGATTAAAAAAAACTGTGCAATAATGAAATTTCATACATTTTTATTGCTCTAGAGCATTAAAGACTCGTTTTGTACTGAGTTTTTAGTGTGATTGTGATGAAATTAAAGCATAGTTGGAAGAAAAAGTATTATAAATTAATTCTTTAAACAGAAAGAATCACCACAACCGGAGGATAAGAAGAAAGAATCGGAAGATGAAGCAGTGAAAGACGCGTGGGACGCTGAGTCTTCCGACGATGAGGAAGAACCACCTCAACCTGAGCAAACCGTAACTCCAGTCAAACAAGATAAGAAAACAGTAACTGTGAATGTCAAAGAGGTATACACTATTGGCATTTGTATTATCTACCTTATTATATAGATAGAGATCTTGTTTTTTTAAGCTACACGTAAAATAATCTAATAAAATTCTCCTGTCAACATTGTGACAGGAGAATTTTATTAGAGTTACCATATCCTCTGAAACGGCTTGACCGATTTTTATGAAATTTTGTATGCATATCGGGTAGGTCTGAGAATAGGTAGTTATCTATTTTTTATGGCAAAACAACGTTTGCCGGGTCAGCTAGTATCATATACTACACTATACATTTTGTTTTCTTTTTTATTTTTATTTGTCCACAATATTGGATTATTATTATTATCGCAAACAAATAACAGAATATAAACACGAAAGAGTGTTTTCGCGATAAAGAGTGGACGCGTTTGGACACTCGCCCTGATGAAGGTCTCCGTTTGAGATCGAAACTAGTCGGCTTTCCCAACAAATATACGTGAGCGGTCCGTTTAATTTTATTAGTTTATATATTATAATACCGTGGGTTTTATACAGTAAGAATTATATAATACGGTGTTATACCGACATCGACTGTATGACATGTATAAAACATATTGCAAATCAGTATTTTATTTGTCTATGGTAATTTTTTTTTCGAAATCATTAATTTGTGTCATGGAGATATGTTCAAAACACAAAATACTACCAAATATAGTACTCACGTCAACAACTTCAGTGTGAATTAACTTTTTTATGTTATACAAAGTCGAGTCGCGCGCTTAAAGTGAACGATGGGAAAATCCATATTTATAAAGGAAGGCCCCCAATTATCGGGTTTTTTCATTATTTGTTATAAATATCATGCATTTTTAAGTTTGCGGTTTTAGAATCTTTAAGGGATCACTGTCTGGCCGCAAAATTAAAAAGAAAATACAAATCATAATATAGTATTTTGTTGCATATATGTTATGGTCAATGTAATAAAACATGTTTTGGTTAGATTTGAGTTGATTTTTGGTTAGGTTAGGGTTTTCTTGTGTCCTGTCCTCGGAATTTGCGGAAATTGACAATTTATTACATTGGCCGGCCATTATAAATAATGACCAATTTATTACGTTGACTGTAACATATATACCGGTATAATACATCTTCATCATCAGCCTGTATCTACCCACTGCTGCATAGGCCTTCCCCAATGCTTTCCACCAAATACGATCCTCCGACTTCCGTATCCAGCCGCTTTCTTAAGGTCATCGGACCATATAGAAGGAGGGTATCCAACACTTCGTCTTCCTACGCGCAGCCTTCACTGTAATACTTTCCTCCCCCATCTGCCATCACATAATACATAGCTACTCGGTATTATACGGTACGTTTACAACTTTTGTCATAACTATTTGGAAGACCAGGAATCCTAAAAATATTTCTTACATACAAGTTAAACAGTTTAAAATAGGCTATTTGACAATGTTCAAAAATTGTATAAATTATTTAACAATATCGTAAAATACACGAAACTATAAAGATCTGCAAACTTTCATTGTAATATCTTCCGTCCGACTTATTTTAGGGTCGATCAAAATTTGGCGGGAAAGTCCATTTTAAAAGTATGAAATTATTAAAAAATAATATTTCCATTGTAGAAACAATAAAAAATACTATAACTTTTATTATGATACTAATTGCATAAACGTAATATTTAACATAGCTGTCTTATAAATTTTTTATTTGATGCATACAAAATACAAACCTGTGACGTCATAATTCAGTAGCATTTTTTTTGGAGCGTTTTGTGTTTTTGTGATTATCAAATTAACATGTCTCGAGAGATTTTTGTGCTATTGAAGTAATTCTTTCACCTATGGTTATATTATTAAGATGTCCCTACATATCAAACCGAAATAAGTCTTGGTCAAATAGCCTATTCAATAGCCATCAACTGTCATGGATATCTTTTGTCCTGATGTACCTACATTTACTACGTATTGGAAATTGACCTAGTTATTTGTGAAATCGTTCAAAATCATTAAGGTTTTAGTATCAAATTAGGTCACGGCCTAGTCCATAAAACAAATTAAAATATTGATTTCGCAATATACGTAATAATGGTAGCTATATAAAATTAGATCTATTTTACTTTAGGCAACAAATAAGATTTCTATTTGCAGGTTATTAAAGCATATAGATTCTTGCACAACTAAGGCTTTACTTGTTTATTGACCCTATAATCATCTTACCATGTCAATTATTATGATATTTTTGCTTATGGCTTCGCTCGCGTGGATTTACATTTTGGGTGCCCTCATCAGTTCTTCAAACAGTGTTTGTGCAAACAATCACTTAAGTTAATCTGATACCTTATACTAACTTTAAGTATTTGATGAATAATTAATACAGTTTAAGATGAGTAATCAAATCAGGAAGGTATTTTTAGATCAGTATTCCTATACGCTAATATCACAGTTTCGGGAACGCTCGGCGCTCCTCTCTCTACCAGTCGGTCAACGGAGACGTCTAGATAGAGTAATCGTGCGCGGCATGCGGGGTGAGACGGGCTGTGTACCGAGTAGCCATATATAATAGATAACAAATTTTACTTTCGTATGCATAATTTCATATTTTTATGTCTTTTCATACGTTTTAGTGACGATTTAATGTTTTTATAGCTTTTGTCGGCTATGTTTAGACGAAAGCGACATTACTCGAAACATCAACGCGTTAGCCTACTAGTAGTTCTTATACTATGCTAATACTTACAAGTCTTAGTAATATTTGTGTACATTACTCTTTCCCAGTTCTAAGATTCAATTTACAAATTTCAGAAAGATGATGAAGAAGAAGAAAGTTCTTCAGACGAAGACGAGAGCTCTGAGGAAGAGTCAAGCTCTGAAGAGGACTCTGAAGATGAGCAAATGACTGATGTACAGAAAAAGAGGGAAGCTATACTCAAGAGGTTGGAGGTTAGTACTGGAATGTTGACTTAAAATACTACTGGTTTAGACTTTTATTACTTTTAGGAATTAATAATAATTCTTTTTATGATAGGTATGTTAATGATAAATAACACAATTAAAATACTTAATTGATTACTGAGAACAAGTGATGTCGTATGTTCCTACTCGGTACATTTTTCGGACGAAATCGCCGTTTTGATCGCTTGTCGCCCTGCGATTGAAGAGGTTTAGTTAGAGCATACTCCACCACGCTGCTCAACTCCGTGTTGGCGGAGTCCAGTATTTTCAAGCCGCCTTAAGGCTACTGACTTGACTTAACGATTATCATCTAATGATAACAGCCGGGACTGACGGCTTAACGTGCCCTCCGAAGCACGAAGGAGAAGGTTTATAACTACACTAGCGCAGTCGACTTCGCACGCGCGTATCGCGGTATCCCATGGGAATTTCAAAAATTGTTTCTTGGCGGATGCTACGTCATAACAGAAAACTAGGAGTTATTTCAAATCTGAATTCTCAAATGTTCTAAGGTTCTAATTCACCAATAACTGATTTATAATCTTTCATGTTTGTTATTATCTATAATTTTCATTCCTGTGGTGATTGCTTACCACCCGGTAACCCACATGGTCGTTTGCCCCCCTTTCATATAAAAAAAAATCTATCTCTACGCTGAAAAGGTGACAATCAACATTTGAATCTTTTCTATCCAGAAACGTCGTGAAGAAAACGAAGCAAATAAAGTTAATAATCCGTTGCGAGCAGCCGTGGTCTGTGTGTTGGGTCACGTGGACACGGGCAAGACTAAGATCTTGGACAAGCTTCGACGGACCAACGTGCAAGACGGGGAGGCCGGTGGTATCACACAGCAGATCGGAGCAACTAATGTGCCCATCGAGAACATTAAGGAACAGACTAAGCATGTGAAAGCGGTAAGTTGTCATTGTAAACTGACTTTTTAGGTAATCATTATTTATTTAGTTTATTTCGGCCAGAATATTATAAATAATGAGATAAGAATAAGAAAATTTTAAAAATGGAAAAATTCATCGCCTAGGTGGGATCTAAGATCCCCATACAGATTCATACATTTTAGTCACAATTATTTATTTTAGTTTAGTGTTATCAAAAAATAGCAGAATTTACCTTGGTTTAGTAGTGTAATACTTAATAGGTAGGTGGCGCCACACTGTGACTTCACAGCAGTACAATATAAAATGCAAAAATTCGCCACCATCACTGACCTTTTAGGTTTTTTAATACCACTAGGGTGGAAAACAAACATACTACCTGAACCCCTACCGCCTAAGGTGGATCCGTTTACTATCGGATTTCTGGATTGCGAAAATCTAAGTTCATCTTCAATTAATGCTAATAATAATTAGCTTAGCGGGTACGGACTGAAGCGCTCAATCGATGTTGTACCACAAATTTATACAGAAATCCTATTTTCGCAACCAAATACCAGGTGGGAATCGGCTTCAGCTTAGGCGGTAGGCCCCCTGTTTGCTGATAAGGAGTCATCGCAGCTTGCGACACCAGAGGCTTCAATCACGCATTGCCGACCTTGTAAAAACTCCTAAATTACTACTATCTATATTGTAAAATGGTCATCTTTTGTTGTCAAACCTCGGAACAATTATTTGACTTCGACGTCAACCTTTATTCAATCTACTGCAGGGATACGGGTCTCCCCTCAATCGAATGGGTTTAGAACATACTCCACCACGCTGCTCTACTGCGGGTTGGCGGAGGTCAGTGTTTTCAAGCCGCCTAAAGGCCTCTGACTTTGCTTAATGAATGTCATCTAACGACAACAGCTGGGACTGACTGCTTAACGTGCCCTCCGAAGCACGGACGAGCTCGAGATAAATAAACCCATCCATGAACAGGCTATGTTCGACGTTGCTTGACTTGCGTGATCGATTAGACTGCCACGCGCAACGATGCCATCGAGCTCCTCTATTTAAGTATTTGTTTTTTCAGAGCTGTATTGGAAAAGTTGTTTTATATGGGGTTTGCTATTGATATAAAACTTGTTGACGTTAAAAACAACACCCGTTTGCAAAAACTTATTTTCTGCACTTGTGTTGCAATGTTCCTACTTTATATACACAACTTTGTAATGTGAGGGTTAATATGATTAATCAATTTGTTAAGTCATAACAAGTGATGTCATATGTTCCTAATTAATTATGGTAAATTATTATTTAATTTCAGGTGAATGAAATAGCATTCAAACTACCAGGTTTACTTATCATCGACACTCCTGGGCACGAGTCGTTCAGTAACTTGAGGAGTAGAGGATCTTCACTTTGTGATATTGCTATTCTCGTAAGTAAATCTAAATAATAATAAATAAATAATAAATATTTCTGGACAATTTACACAGCGCCATCTAGTCCCAAATTAAGCGCAAAGCTTGGTGTTATGGGTACTAGACAACTGATAAATTTACTTTAAACACATTTTTTTTTTGTAAATACATACTTATAAAACATAGAAAACGCCCAAACCAAGACAAACAGACATGTTCATGCACACAAATGTTTGTCTTGTGCGGGAATCGAACCCGCGACCTCGGAGTCAAAGTAGCCATTGCTAACCATTCGACCACCGGGATCGTCAGAATATATATCTAATAAGCACTAGTTGAAAATTACCGACAGTATTTTTAACAAGTTCTTATTTTATTTAACTAATAGTGGTTATTTAGGCATACTACTATATAACCAAAAAAAGGTGTTTGGATTGTGTGGGAGACGATATTTCTAAGAAAGTGGTAACTGTAGATATGACTGCTGATAGGGCCAAATGAAACAGAAAGGCATAAGTAATAGATACTAAGTAACAATTACACTTCTATTATATTATGTTTATGTGTAATAAAGAGAAGTATACAGTAGGCCTTATATAATATATGCAGGGATTTTTAGTAATATCAAGGAACTGTTCAGACAACTTATCTTTAGAAGTCTTTATAAGAGTAATAGAAGCCAAAACAATAATTTTTCGAATATTTCTCAGTCTGTCTGTATGTTTGTATGCGCATCACGCAAAAATCACTGCAAGAAATTCGATGCGGTTTTCACAGTCTGTTGTATTACTGGATGTGTAACTTAAAATCAGGGTATATGTTTTATCTTGATATGTTGAACAGAAGCGAAGTTGTTAACAATATCTTTGTATTTTCTTTTACTGTTTATTTGTTTATTATGACGAGCCTGGTTGTCGAATGGCTGGTAATGGCTACTTTGACTTCGAGGTCGCGGGTTCGATCCCCTCCACAAGACAAACATTTATGTGCATGAACATGTCTGACCAAGACCAAGACAACGTCTGGGTGTTATCTATGTGTTATAAGTGTATATATATTTTTAAGTA
Organism: Hypsopygia costalis; assembly: GCA_937001555.2. Taxonomy (NCBI): domain Eukaryota; kingdom Metazoa; phylum Arthropoda; class Insecta; order Lepidoptera; family Pyralidae; genus Hypsopygia; species Hypsopygia costalis. The sequence goes on from OW443329.2 coordinate 23,442,414, forward strand.
CATACCCATAGTACAACCTTTGCGCTTATTTCGGGACTAGATGGTGCTGTGTAAATTCTCCAGAAAAAAATATTATTTATTTATTTCCTGAGATCCACGCGGACGAAGTCACAGGCGGCCGGTAGTTGTGAATAAAAAGCTATAATAGCTTGTGTTTGCCTCTTTTAGGTTGTAGACATAATGCACGGGTTGGAGCCTCAAACAATTGAATCGATCAATTTGTTGAAGCAAAAGAAGACACCATTCATTGTAGCCCTGAACAAGATTGATCGTTTGTACGACTGGCAGAGCGCTCAGAGGAAGGACGTCCGTGATATCCTCAAGATGCAACAGCAGAACACTCAGCTGGAGTTCGAGAAGAGAACTAAGGATGTCATGCTACAGTTTGCTGAACAGGTTTGTTACGTTTTATATACCAATATGAGGTAATCGGTGAAGTTGTAACTCAGTTGGACGAATATAAGCATTTCTTGATAAATGAAGTATCAGCTCAATAACATGTGGTATGAGGTCAGCCTTATTAACTTTCTTTGCTGTGACATAAGGGATTATTTATGTCATCGTCTGTTCTTCCACAGTATAAGTAATAGTTTACAGGTTAACAGCATGGGGTTCTTCAAAAAGGGCGTGAAGAGGATGTTACAAGGTCGTCAACGCACGTGTGATGCCCCTGGCCGTAGAGGCGTTCATAGGCTACGGTAACCGTTTTCCATCAGGCGGGCCGTATGCTTGTTCTCTAGACAAATCTGGAACAGTTTGTATGGCGCAGCACGCTCATTCCGCTCTGCACAGACCTCATTGTTTATGTCGTAGTAAACGACGCGACATTTGTATGGAGTAGCCGGGGTGTGGTTCTACGAAGTTTAGAAACGACGTATGGGTTTTTAAACGACAATCTTTAAAAAAGTTACTTGAACAGTAATTAATGGTGTTTAGTTTCAAATTTGAAAACATCAATAACATCATTTGTAAGTACCTAGTAATTTCATCAGGATATAGAAGGTTATTTATATTTGACTGGCTGACCTGGAGCCCTGCCACCTAAGCAGAAGCCGATTCCCATCGAATTTTTTGAGTGCAAAAATTATACATCAGCATAGATTAGTCGTAATCTTGTTTGGTTTAATAGGAAGAGCTCCACTCAGAGTTACTACAAACTAAGCTACACACAATAATAACCTAAGCAGAAGTTTGATATTTGCATTCAAAAAACTCGGTGGGAATCGGCTTCAGCTTAGGCCTCTTGTACACGCTAAGAAATTTCACCGTGTCTACTGCAGATAGGACCAATTCATCATGTACACAACAAGAATTTTGTCGGATCTAGGCACGAAAACCACCGCACCGCAGCAAAACGTCGCGCGTCATGTCTAGCGCAGACAAGATTTTTTTCTTGGTCAGCGCGGTAGCAGTGTACACAGTTCGTGTGTTTTCTAAAGAAAGAATTCTTGCATAGGCAAACTTTTCTTAGCGTGTACAAGAGGCCTTAGGCGGTAGGTGGTTTGGCGGTAGTGCCCCTGGCTGCCTAACTTACTGAGGGTCACGTACCGTCAGCTGCCAGCTCGCGACTTGCGGAGCTGCGTCATGTTGGATATTTTTTTTATCTAACTAGCAATGATTAGCTTCATTGTTTTGGTGAAGTGTGCTACTGGCCACCCTTGGTCTAGATTTCTAGGTCTAGGTTCCCAACCTTTTTTTTTTGTTCGGGGACCACTTCCAGGCCCCTGTTCAATGTAGAGACCTAACTGTCCTATAAATCAACGACACTTTATCTCGAGAATACAATATTTGGTTTATAGACTACAAGCCCATGGAAAAAAAAATACCTGTGAAATGAACCAACGTGAATAAGCGTTATTCACATTGGTTCATTTCACAGGTATTTTTTTGACGGCATAGGGCTCAGAGTTATTTTCTGATATAGTAACATCCTTCTAAGCGTTAGAAGGATGTTACTATATCAGAAAATAACTCTGAGCCCTATGCCGTCATTTCTGAGCGGTACAGGTGAGTACGTGAGTAAATGGGATTTCACTTGTAGTGAGCAATTACGACTAATTATTAATGTACTGCTTTTTTATAGTTTATAGATGATTAAAAATAAATGTCTAAAAACCTGGTGCCGTACTAAAGCGGTGGTGACGGAAGTCAGTGCAAATTTTTAATTCGCCGATAATTGTAGTAGCAATATTCTGGTCATTTATTACTGTACGGCATTTGTGTAATTCATTTTGTATACATATACAGGTACTTTACCCATGAACTCCGTCCATATTTCCAGCGCTGGGGTCGAAAACCAAGGGTCGCAACCTTTATCTCTGATTAGCATATAGGTGACGATGATATTGAACAACATAAAATTAAATGATCTTGAGAGTACTTCACGAATAGATAACATTTTCCAGCATGCCGTACATTTTTTGTGGAACACATAGGTATATAGGGTAAATTATTTCCCTCCGAAAAGAGTGACTTTCCGGTGACTTTTTTCTGTACGGTAACCTGTTAGGTTATTAATACTTTAGATAATCTTCAATATAAGATGAATGCCGTACACTTTCGATAGTCTATGAAATGGCATCACCAGATCCTGATTTGATTAACATGGGACCACCTGAAGAGTGTACCCTCTAAAACAAATAAGAATTATTAAAATTGCTGTACAATTGACTGAGAAATCATTGAAACTATATGTCTAGCGCAGACAAGATTTTTTTCTTGGTCAGCGCGGTAGCAATGTACACAGTTCGTGTGTTTTCTAAAGACTCGTGTCGTTTCTAACGATATTAAAAAAATCATACAGTCGAACTTAGAACCGCCCTACAGGTATACACAATAAATAACAATAACAGGTAATTTCTGGGACAAAAACTACCTTATATCCTTTCCCAGGACTCAAGGTATCTCTGAACCAAATTTTATCTAAATCGGTCGAGCTATTTAAGCGTGGAGAGGTAACAGACATACACTCTGTTGCATTTATAATATTAGGATGGATTGGCGTTCCGAAAAACCGTAAAAACGACACATATATTGATATATAAACATTTCACCCCTATCGCATTCCAATAGGGGATGAAGGTCCAGTTACCCACGTTGAATTTTAAAATATTTATCTGGCAAGTTGGCCAGGACAACTATTTAAATAATAAGAATTTTAAAATCGTTGTTGATTTCGTAATCAGCGACCCGATAAACCATTAAAACAATACCAATGACGATTTTCAAACTTTTTGACACTATTTTACTCTTTTAGGGGTTGAATTTTGTGAAATCCTGAACCACGTGTTTACTCGTTTATCTATAGAAGTACTCGTGTAAAGTTTCGGATAAAATAGTCCAACTAATCTTGTTTCCCCATACATACTTTGGACCCCCGTTTCACCCCCTTAGGGGATGAATATCCATCAGTGGATAGATACAGATTGATGATGATGATATATTATTTTCAAATCGATGCCATTTTCGTAATTGAAGTCCCAGAAAACCACAGAATCAACACCCATATTGATAGTATGACATTTCAACCCCATCGCACCCCCACAGGGGTGATTTTATGTCACGTCGACTATGTTGGATTATAAAATAGTTGTTGTTTTCATGATCAGCGTCCCGATAAACCATAAAAAACAATACCCATGACGATTTTCTGACTTTTGGACACCATTTTACCCTTTTAGGGATTGAATTTTGAAAAATCCTGAAACACGTGTTTACTTATTTATCTATAGAAGTACTCGTGTAGTTTCGGATAAAATAGTCCAACTAATCTTGTTTCCCCATACAAACTATGGACCTCCGTTTCACCCCCTTAGGGGACGAATTTTGAAAAATCCTTTCTTAATGCACCCCTAGACGCCATAAGGAACCTACGTGCCAAATAAAAATTAAATAACTGTACGTTCCAAACGTACAGTTATTTATATAAACGTAGAGATATTTAAGAGACATCTCAAACGTTATCGAAGTTTTTATCAGCTGTAAAGAATAATCTGAAGTAAAATGTACGGCATCTGTTTTTTTTTTGTTTATTTATATTTGTTACATGTAAAATAGCAATAATCTTTGAAAATATTACTCCTCATATTACTCCAGGAAAATTTGAAAATCTTGTAAATCGCGGAAATTTCATATTTTTGTTTATCCAAATATTTTTATTTGTTACCATTTATAATGAACGGCTATAAGGTACAACGATAATATTTAGTAACATTATATCAAAAAAAAAATTGGTTGCCTGTAAAGTCGGTATACGGGCGAAAGTTTTACGTGACAACGACTTTGAGTGGTAAAATGTTTTCGAGTGGAAGGGACGCATGCCTTTCACTTTTTATGTCTGTCTCTCTCGCTCTTAGAAGGGACACGCGTCCACGACACGCTTACAATGAGAGCGAGTGAAAGGCACGCGCCTTTCACTCGCTCTCATTGTAAGCGCATAACGTGACCCAGTTTCTTGAAGTGTCACCCGGCTAACCAATTTATAAGACGTTGTCACGTCAAAAGTTGCCGTACATTAGTTTATGATCTTACAGTAGTAATAACTCGGTTAATTCTAAAATTTTTATAATAATTTATTTACACAAATATTAACAGTAATTTTTGGACGGCATAAATATTAAACATTATTGTCTGTGTTAAATAATGTTTTGAACAAGATGTCGTACATTTTACAATGACCTTATATCATATTGGTGTAGGGAAAGGGTTGCGACCCTTGGCTTTCGACCCCAGCGCTGGAAATATGTATGGCGTTCATGGGTAAAGTATCTGTATATGTATACAAAAGGAATTACACAAATGCCGTACAGTAATAAATGACCGGAATATTGCTACTACAATTATCGGCGAATTAAAAATTTGCACTGACTTCCGTCACCACCGCTTTAGTACGGCACCAGGTTTTTCGACATTTATTTTTAATCATCTATAAACTATAAAAAAGCCGTACATTAATAATTAGTCGTAATTGCTCACTTGTTCCTGGGAAATCCCATTTACTCACGTACTCACCTGTACCGCTCAGAAATGACGGCATAGGGCTCAGAGTTATTTTCTGATATAGTAACATCCTTCTAAGCGTTATTCACGTTGGTTCATTTCACAGGTAATTTTTTTCCATGAGCTTGTAGTCTATTAGTTTTGCTCAAATCTCTTACATTATAATTCTGCATCACAGACCTTGATTTAGCTCTCACGGACGACCGGTTGGGAACCCCTGGTATAGACTTAAACGTGCGAGTAACATCCCTCACATTTAGGACGCGAGTAATTTATTTTTACATGTTGATTGTTAACATTTCTGTATAGGGTTTGAACGCAGCATTATTCTACGAGAACCCTGACCCCCGTTCATACGTGTCGCTGGTGCCAACGTCTGCGGTGACTGGCGAGGGCATGGGCAACTTGCTGGCCATGATCGTGCAGGCCTGCGAAGGTCCGCTGCACAAACGTCTCGTGTTCTCGCAACAACTGCTCGCTACTGTGCTGGAGGTTAGTACAACTTGCCTGAGAAGTCCAGAAACTATTATGTCCAACATAAACACTTTCTAATGTTTCACTTGCAAGTGGTAAAAGTTTTCCGTGATTTCTAACTTTTGCTAGTTTTTTAATTGCAATTGTTCCTAAATAAACTTTTAATGCTTATAGGAAAATTACATTAGTTGTGTGCCTCCTATTTCATTTTATCTTTTATTGTTAAGGTTAGGGTAAATAAAGATTACACTTCAAGTATTCTTACTCAAGATTCAAAAGTGGATCTTGGTCATTGACCCCAAGAGACACTTCTAGTTAGATCTGCTTTGTGCTATTCTGGCGGCTGGAAATCACTGGCTTCCACCCAAATCTGCTCATAGCGTTGTCGAGTATGCTCTGAATCTTTTCGATGAGGAGTCCCTCCTTCGTGGGATGAACATATGGGTTAATGTCCAATTATGTCCAGGTGAAAGCGATACCCGGCCTGGGCACCACGATCGACACGATCCTGATCAACGGCACGCTGCACGAGGGCGACACCATGGTGCTGGCCGGCACCGATGGACCCATCGTCACGCAGATACGGTCGCTGCTCATGCCGCAGCCCATGAAGGAACTCAGGGTCAAGGTAACTCACGCGCTAACACTCGCACATTCTTATATCTTCAAGAATAAATGATGGACATCGACAATCATCGTTAACACTCGCATTATAAGTTACAAAAACAACGGATAAAAGTTATTAGGTCTTAAAAAAAAATCGAAACTTGATAAAAGTTTATGGCAGTTTTAATATTTATTACAAGGCATGCGAGCAGGTTAAACGTCTCGTCAGAGGTTAAACGCAGGACGTGCGTATTAGGTTTGTAGATTCATATAGAGTCGTATAACATGTCATGGCATTTTGTGTAGAAATACGGAGTAATCCGATGGATGTGCATTTTAAATGCGAGTATATATAAATTAAAACATTGGTGTCTCTGTAGCCGTTCCATCGATTTGGATGAAACGTTGTAATTTTATGAAGTTGGCTTCTCAAGTGTATTTGTATAGGCTTATTCCCTAAAAAATGCGACAGAACCTTAAGAAATTTCCTTTACAAAATAATAATAAGACGCGGAACGAAACTCTGTTATCCATAGAATAAAATCAGTATTTAGAAAACGTTACAGTAGAATCCTACAGAAAAAAACGTTACAGTATCGTTAGTGCAAAAGCTGACGTGTGTTTAGTTTCATCTAATAGTACTTTCATATAACTGTTGTTCGTCTTTCAGCAACTTTAAAGAATTCAATACTGTATGTATAGCCCATATTCAAATACAGGATCCAACCGTACATGATTCCGTATATTACATCGAATTGTTCAATGCTTAAATTAGTCGCAAACATTTCTAGTTAATAGTCACTGGTTTAACTTTTATAAATTTACACCGACCTTATATTTTTCAGAACGCATACATTGAACATAAAGAAGTGATCGGCGCTCAGGGAGTGAAAATAGCCGCTAAGGAACTGGAGAAAGCAATTGCTGGCCTTAACTTGCTCGTGGCGCAGAAACCTGACGAAGTCGACGTGTTGAAGTGAGTTTGTGATTATTATTAAAATGTGTGGGGTAAGTGAAGACTCCTAAATATTATAAATATTAAAAAAAATCACCTAGCCCGCCTAGGTGGGTGGGAGGAAATAATAATAATCACTCCTAAATATTTTGTGACAAAATGTCACTGGATTACTTACGTAAGTTGTATGTTAAGAACGGCCTCTATCTTGGTGTACAGGGAGGAGGTGGCGCGAGAGTTGAAGTCAGCGCTGTCGTCAATTAAATTGACTGAACGTGGTGTGTACGTGCAGGCTTCCACGCTGGGCTCACTCGAGGCTCTACTTGAGTTCCTCAGAACTAGCAAAATTCCGGTAAGAAACTTCTTACTGCGGTTACCCCGCCTTTATATTTGTAAATTTTACTCACGTAAGTAAAATGCGTATTAATTACGTTTTTTTTTATATGAGAGGGGGGCGAACGAGCATGTGGGTCATCTTAAGGAAAGCAATCACCACCGTGATCAAGTTAAGACCTAGTTTGTCGAATTAATATCGATTAGTACCTACCGATTTGTATATGTTTAAATTTCTACCTCGGTAGGTTCATTGGTAAAATAAAAAAATATATAATTTTACAGTCAGCTGGGCCCTTTTCCGATTGAAGGTCAGTTGATTATTTATATTTATTTTTTAATATCCCATTATTTCTACCTTCAGATTAGTATATTATTATATTGCTGTCTTATCAGAATACCCTAAATAACATCGAATTAATTGCTTTACTTCCAGCGGGGCCCTTCTCGAATTATAAGTCTATAGATTAGTGAAATACATTTCCAAGAAGCCTTTTATTTCTACCTTTAAAATAATTGTTTTTTATAGTTATGGGCTTAACAGTTTTCGACATATTTACGAAAATTGTTTGAACTAAAAATAATTGTAAATTTTTCGAAAACTATACTGCTCTTAATTACTTATAAAAATATATTATTTGAAAGGTAACAAAAGGTAAGGTAAAAAGGCTCCTTGGAAATGTATTTTATTGATCTATACACTTATACACTTTCAATTCGGGAAGGGCCCCACTGGAAGTAAAGGAATTAAAAGCCTGTTTTTTAGGGAATTCTGATAAGACAGCAATATATAAGATAGCAATAGTGAACTAATCTGGAGGTACAAATAATAGGCTATTAAAAATAAATATAAATAATTAATTGGCCTATAATCTGAAAAGGGCCCCGCTGACTAAAATTTTATTTTAATAATGAACCTATCGAGGTAGAAATTTAACCATATACAAATCGGTAGGTACTAATCGACGCAAATTCGACCAACTAGGTCTTAACTTGATCAGGCGAAGGGTCCCGCTGGGTCTACGGACATATCACCACCGCCCATGGAGATCAGCAACAGGGGTCGCCGATCCGTTGCCAGCCTATTCTCTTTCCTTTCTTTTTTTCTGGTGACTTTACTCACTCGCAGGAACACAGCAACCCTCAAGGGAATTTTTAATTAGCTGCGGTGTTTTGTGAGCTGGAGGTACTTACCCAGTCGGGCAGCTTAAAAAATACCTCTATTTTCGCCAGAACCTTGTTTGTCAGTCATCAGAGTGCACCACGTGCAGGTGAGGTTGGCTTTGGTTAAAGATTTTTATGAACTACTTGCTACCTAACTTACGGTACACATAGAGAGAGAAAAAGCGTTAGCAAGTGTATTAAATCGCTGATTTGATAACAATGGCGATAGTCTACGTCCCGACTTCAGCAGGAACCGTTTTCCGACGAAATTTAGTATGGGTATGCCAGTACTATAGAAATATAACATCATTGTACTACGTATATTACGTATATTGTCATCTTCTTCTTCACCTCGGCTTTTACTTGAAATCATAGTATATGCAGCAACTGTCGCTGGAACTCATCGATAAAACATTCTTGACGCTGCAGTGTGTAAATGGGTTTGTAATAATTTACGCAAGTTTTTAACCGACTTCAAAAATTTTTTTTGTATGTATGTTATTCGATATCTTCGCGAATTGTGAACCGATTTTCATAATTCTTTTTTTTACTTATAAACTTACGTAAACATTATTTACTATAAGTTTCTTTATATGTGTAAATACAGCTGCAAGTTACTTATATAAATTTTACGGAAGCATCTTACCCACAGAACAAAAAAAAACAGAAATCGTATGATGACCTATTAGTATGAAAACCTTTGTCGCCAAACTCACACATGTAAAGCAAAATATTAACGTGTTACTACATGCATGTTTGTGCTGTGATTGGTCTAAAAATACTGTAAAAAATGACATATATACAAAAAAAAAGTTGGTTCAAATTCAACCTAATGAGCAATAGCTGTACTTCTTATTATGTCAGATTCTAAACAGTATAGCTACTCGACGCTAGGTGGCGCTACTCATATTGATTTTAATATTATGACTTCTATCCTTGACTTAAGGCCGTTATTTGAATGACTGTACTACACGAATGTCGATGTCACTATTTTCGATAGTGATGTAGTAACGAGGAACACCAAGTAACACCGAATACTACTACCGGAGTAATGAATATCTACCTATTACAATTTTTGGTACCATAAAATTGTATATTTTTACAATCTTTTCTTCAACTTACAATGTATGTATATGTCTATATGTATGTCAGTGTGTAACAATGTTTGTTCGGGTGAAATCTTGCAACTCAATTTTGAGACAGATCTTCACGGATTGAGCTGAAATTTTGTAGTACACGTTTAGTTTGGATGACAATGCATGATAAACGTAAAAGCTGTCGTAGAAGCTTGTCCCAAAAATGATTTTTTAAACAAACTTATTAATTATGATGATTAAAGGTAATACTTCACACTAATATAATAATAATTTGGGGTGTAAGTGGTTCATCAACATCTTTGAACCAAAGCCTACTTCACCTGCACGCGGTGCACCCTGCTGACTGACAAACGAAGCTCTGGCGAAAAGAGAGGTAGGGAGCGTAATTGTAAGCTACCCGACTGGAGAATGTACCTCCACCTCACAGAATACCGCAGCCAAATAATGGTTCCCTCGAGGGCTGTTGTGTTCCTGCGAGTGAGTGAGGTCACCAGAAAGGAAGGAGATGCTGCGATGGCAGCGGGGGTGGCGGCGCGCGAGTGATATTTTATGTTGCGAGCGTTAATATGGCTACGGTAATCGCTTCACATCAGGCGGGCCGTATGCTTGTCTGCCACCCGACGTAGTATAGAAAAAAAAAAAAAATTATAAATGCGAAAGTTTGTGAGGATGTTTAGATCTTTGTGGCTTGATCAGACGTAAACGGTTGAACGTATTTAGATGAAATTTTGCACACATATAGATAATCTGGATTAATATATAGGGTACTTTATATGTGCCAACGAAGTGCTACGCGAGCGGAGCCTCGCGCTACAGCTAGTTTCTTATAAGGGGCCGTAAGTTTTACGTAAGCAGATTTTTCCAACCGCGGCGTTTATTCTGCATAGATAAGAGCGTTGGGTGTAAATAATTGTAATAACAATTATTTACCCCCAACGCTCTTATCTATGCAGAATAACAAGTAATCAAAGCTCTTATGGATATTATCGGAAGTAGTTAATAGTGTGCAGTAATTCGAATTCGAGTTATATTTTATTTATATTATGTCAAAGCTACAAACTACTAGCGTTTCGGAACAACTACTGATGAGATGAGAAGAAACACCGAAAGAAACTCAGTCAGTTCAATATCGGTCCCTACCATGCCTGCCTATGTTTAACATTTCTTACAATTATACTATGTTCATATGATATAATATTGTTTTCACAATTATAAAATTATACTAATAATCAAGTAAATAAATACTGACGATACATGAGTCACATCACTAATCGATTAACGCTAGAATGTTCTAAACAAGCGAAGTGGAGTGCGTTAGAAATTTGACTTTAAAAATAAACACATAAGGGTTACTTTAGTTTGTTCGCATTTGTGCATTTTAATGAATATGCTTAAATTCTATTAAATAATAAAAATAATGAGAAATATTACTTACCGATGGTATGAAATGCCACCATTAGACACATTATTTTTGCTACTATTATTCTTACACGATATTATGGCACAAGAAGGCATTTTTATATTTTTTTTTGTTTTTTTGCTATGATTGTTTCCGCGGCTGTGACAAATGACGACTGAGATATGCGACGATCGAGATATGCCAAATTGGAGTATATTGACCTACGCGGGTAACGCCCACTTACTAATTCTAGTGTTTTTTGTGTTCGGTGATCTTACCAGTGTAAATCCGGCCTTACAATGCTACTTTAACATCAAGTTGTAATGAGTTGGTGCATAAGATAAAATAAGTTTCTATACAGGTGACAACAAAGATTCGAGCATACGAAGAAAAAAAATAGTTTTGAAGTAAAAAAAAAACGGGTTGCCGGCAGTGCCGGCAGAAGTGAAAACTTGAACATTAACGTTGTACATTTTTGAATATTTTGGAATGGTTAGGGAATAATTTCGCACGAATTGCTTTATCTATCAGTATAAAAGTACTATCATTTATTTGGTAAAATACAATATTCAATTATTGCGCTATCGTACACAAACATGACAATTTATTTTACATTAAAAATAAACGGCAGGAGCAGGCATACATTTTCTCCGCGCGGTAAATACTTCCTCTCCTACGCCGCGCCGGTCCGCGCCGTTCCGTCTTACGAATTTTCAATCAGGCCACGTGTCCTGACGCGAGTTTAACATATTTTACCCATCCCAAAAAGTGCACAACGCTGCTAAAGAAGTTTTCACTTCAAAGATCATTAAAATATTAAAAAAAATCTTGGTTGTCTGTAATGTCGGTTTACGGACGATAACTTTACGAGATAACGTCATAATAATCATAGGCCGATCGTTTGCATACTCGGCTCAGGCGGAACGTGACAATGAGTCATGCTTTTTCGTGCGTGCAGCAGGTGTCCTTAGATTTATAAGACGTTATCACGTCAAAAAACAAATCGCTAGCTTGTAAAATAGGTTTCATTACTAACAATTGAATTTCTTTGTACAGTACTCTGCCATCAGGATAGGACCGGTGGTGAAACGTGACGTGATGAAGGCATCGGCCATGTTGGAACACGACTCGCAGTACGCCACCATATTAGCATTCGATGTCAAGGTAAGGAGACGACATTTGTTTGTGACAGTTTAGTAGGAATAAAACAATGTAGAACAAATCTTTTCTTGCATCCTTGTATCTTTTATTGTTTATTGTACTCTTCTGTAGATTTCAAGCCGGATCTTTATAGATCTGAGTCATTATTAAAACTACTGAATGTATTTATTTATTTATAACATTAATAGCTTCCAGCATACTTTTTTTTTTAATATAATGTATTCTATGTCCTTCCTAATACCTATGAGAATGTGTGTACAAAGTTCCATGATGATCAGATGAGTAGTGTGGGCGTAAATGCGTAACAAACAAAGTCACATTCACATTTTTTTATTTACTAATATTATAAATATTAGTAAATAAAATATTTTATTTTTTTATTTAATTATTAAATAATTTTTTTTGGTACAATAGGCGGACTTAATGCTAAATTGCATTCTCTACCAGTCAACCATTGGGAGTGATGACAAACGTATCTCTTTGACTGCTAGAAGGATTGGTTTTTGCTATTAGCATTGCCTTTTTATCATCTTTGTCAGATCATTATTAAAGATCCCTAGCAAATAAGTCAATAATATTTTTGTTTCTACTACTAAACCGACCAAACGAGCATATAAGCTATGCTTGGAGCATATAAGCTTTGCATGAGGGTCTATACCCTCGTGATGGAAAATCTGGGATCTCACTCACGTCTTGTCTACTTTGTAAAAACCTTCCTTCGTCTTAATAATATATATTCTTTATGGCACATAAATTAGCATAACATGGTTACATCAAAAGTGTACAAGGTGAGCTTATCTCTACAAGAGATCTCTTCCAGCCTACTCTACTACTACTATAGGTAGTAAGAGAAAGATTCACTTCACGAATATTACACTATGTTCGTACTTATTAATAAAGATAGAGAAAGGAAATAACAATACAATCAAAGATATTTCGAGTCTAAAGAATAATAGCAATAAGTATAAAATAAAAATAACATTAACCAAAAAATCTACATAAACAAATCATAAAAAACAGAAATACATATTATAAAATACACATCTATAAATGCATTCGATACAATAAAATTTATATAAAGGAATAACCAAATTTATCGAGTGTTTAATAGTTGCCAGTGATAAATAAAGAATTGCTCTATGAATTCTGTTCTATACATTTGTCAGATCGAACGCGACGCTCAGGAAATGGCAGATCAGCTTGGAGTGAAGATATTCGCGGCGGACATCATCTATCACCTGTTTGACAAGTTCACCGCTTACCGCGAGGAGCTGAAGCAGAAGAAACGCGAAGAGTTCAAACACATCGCAGTATTCCCGTGTAAACTCAAGGTAAATTAAAAAAGCTTATTAATGGTTTTTGTGCCACTATTGTAGCTAGTAATCATCCGGGCCGCATGATGATAAGCAATTGGGGTGTGAGTGGTTCAACATCTTTGAACCAAAGCCAACCTCACCTGCTGATCGGCAAACGAGGATCTGGCGAAAAGAAAGGTAGGGCATAGCGTGTTTTGTCACCAGCCAGACCGGGAAAATACCTCCTCCTCACAGAATACCGCAGCCAAATAACAATTCCATTGAGGGTCGTTGTGTTCCTGCGAGTGTGTGAGGTCACCAGGAAGTAAGAAGTTGCTACGTTGACAGCGAGGTGGTATCGCGCGAGCGATATTTCATGTTTCGAGTGTTTATATAAATAAATAAATATTTACAGACAAATTACACAGCGCCATCTAGCCCCAAAGTAAGCGAAGCTTGTGTTATGGGTACTAGACAACTGATAAACATATGTAAATACATTTTTTTTTTTGTAAATACATACTTAAGATACATAGAAAACACCCAGACTAAGACAAACAGACATGTTCATGCACACAAATGTTTGTCCTATGTGGGAATCGAACCCACGAGCGTTGGTGTCGAAGCCGCGTCATTGACCGCTAGGCCACCGAGTTCGCCAATATATGGATATGCGTATTGCCTCACAACATAGTATAAAAAAAAACACTTGAGAGTTACAATAGATTGAAGTCACTGAGAGGGATCTCTACGTATTAAGGTGTTTCTGTCTATGAACTATCTATGTATCTACCTACTAAACAGTCTGAATATTTGACAAAAAAAAATGCACTTTCACATGTGTATGCTGCGAAAACTAGAAAATGCACTTTGCGTGCGTTTTCTATGCGTTTGAACGCTTAGTTCAAATGCAAGAAAATGTCTAAGCATTTGACAAATTCAACCTTGTCAAATGACATCAAAGTGTATTTTCTAGTTTTCGTACACTTTCTGTTATTTCAGGTGCTGCCACAGTTCGTGTTTAATTCCCGCGACCCCATAGTCGCTGGAGTGATGGTAGAAGCAGGCGTAGTGAAGGAAGGTACACCTATCTGTGTGCCTAGCAAAGAAGTAAGTTCGCTTCAATTCTCTGCTTCTTAAACTGTTTAAAAATAGTATATAAAAAGTGACGCGTTTGCAATAGTTCCGTCTTATGGCGGTTGTGCACTTCGACATGATCAACTCCTGCCTTATTTTGTGACGTTAATACATGAAATAACGTCACAAAATAAGGCAGGAGTTGATAATACACATAAAAATATATAGCACACATAAAAATGTTAAAGTGGACTCAGTATATTTTAATATACTGAGTCCACTTTAACATTTTTATGTGTTAATGAAAATGTTAAAGTGGACTCAGTATATTTTAATATACTGAGTCCACTTTAACATTTTTATGTGTGCTATTTATTACGTCCATATTTTATTTATACAACTAAAGTGGTAAACATTGATGCGTGGTCTGCGGTCCAAAACCGGCTGCGACACGGTTCATAACCGGCCCACGATCGGCACCAGTAATACTGTGTTTTACAAATAGTGAACAATTTGTTTATTCGATTTGTTATGTAAGAACGTCACAATAATGTAACTATATATGAAAGAATTACTTCGATAGCATAAAAACTTCTATAGATTAAAAAATTTGAAAATCGCAATTTTGCACTATCACGACAACGCTCTATACAAAAGGTGACCTTCCTACTTTGTATGTAACTTGAAGCCACCGACATAATATTATTATTCATACACCCATTAATAAATTGAATAAAAATATATCCGTTGAACACATATATCAGTGTTACTTACATATCGAGTGATGTTCAGTTTCGCGGTCACTTGGAATGCAAGGCTAAACTGGCTTCTAGGAAGATTGGTGTCATTAATACAACCAGGCGGTATTTTACACCCCGACACCGCCTTCAACTATACAAAGCCCAGGTTCAAAGACCTCACATGGAATACTGTTCGCATCTCTGGGCCGGTGCGCCCCAGTACTTGCTTGCTCCATTTGACCGCATACAACGAAGAGCAGTTCGAATCGTCGGTGACCCAATGATCTCGGAACGATGGGACTCTACACGCAGAGATGTAGCGTCTCTTTGCATCCTATACAAATTATATCACGGGGAATGCTCGGACGAGCTGTTTGATTTGATACCTGCCGCTGAATTCCATTATCGTACAACTCGCCATAAAGTAAAGTTCCATTCATATCATCTTGTCTTATTGCACCATGTGCGCACGCATACGCGCAAAATTTCTTCACAAAGATTCATGATTTTTGTAGTGGCCACGACGGCGGCGATGTGCAAAGCTCATAAGAAAGTGGATGTGTATGGACAACGCGCTTGTGTTTGGAAGAGCATGAAACGCTGTATGAATATGCATACTATTAGTGTTTTACTGTCTTTATAATTTTATATAGGCTCCTAGTCCTCAAAATTTATTATCCTATAACAAATCATCGCAAAAAACAAAAGACCAAAAATATCACTAAGGTTATACATTCTAGTGGTGTCATCATAGGGAATGAAAGTCCATGCCCTATCCTAAAATTTTCCATATACTTCAATAACAATGTTTGGAGAATATTGTTGCTTAGTCTAAATATGGAGGACATCTCCCGATTAACACATCAAGGTCTATTTTCATGTTTGTATAAGAGGTTCTTAGTGTACCTATATAAATATTGGCTGACCTTATTCCTGGCAAAATTATGACAATATTAGGCACGTTCCTAGAAAGCTTCTCATTATGTCCTATTGTAACGATGACAACACTGTTAAGTAACCTAACGCGGGTACTATTTATAAATAAATCTAAGACAGCATTAAAGCTGTGCTAGTTTAATATGGACATGCAATACATTGTATATATCTCCGTCCTTATTTTATCATTAATAAGGTTTAAAATGAGTGATGTTATTGTTCCTTAGTTCGTGGAGTTGGGCCTGGTGACATCAATTGAAGTGAACCACAAGCAAGTGGAGTCGGCACGCAAGGGACAGGAGGTTTGCATCAAAATAGAGCCCATTCCCGGAGATGCGCCCAAGATGTTCGGCAGACACTTCGACGAGACTGATATGCTAGTCAGCAAGGTAAGATTAATTTTATTGTAGTAACTTGGCTACTAATATCGTTGAAGGAATTAGACGTTGTTGTCTCATAGCAACAAGTTTAGTCAGACATGCGAGTCGAGAAACGTGAAGCATAACCTGCCTTTTGGAAAAGTTTTATTTTTAGGTTCTCTGGTACGTACTTCGAAGTGGCACATTACCTCATCAAATGGCAGTGGCACAATCCAAGTACAGTCGGAGGCTTGAAAACTTGACCTTTGTTAATCTGCTGTGTATACTCTAAACCTCGTACTTCGGTGTATTCGGTCTAAACCTTGCTAAACGATTTCTATGCTAGTAATTTAAAAGGTAAAGGTTCTTCAGAATAAATAATTGACATAGGTAAACATCGTACACACTCGCATTGTAAATTACAAAAACAATTGACATAAGCAATAACGTCTTAAAGACATTCGAAATTTCAACTTTCATCAGAAACTATTAAAAGTCGTCATGGTCAGTTTTAAGAACTGCAATTATGTAGTTCCAAGCCGTGCGAGCTACACAGAAAAAGTGTTAATGATGACAGTGGTCGAACGTAGACAGGACATGCATTTTAAGTTTGTGGATTCATATAGAGTTGGTGATAGGGTAGAAATGAAATCAATATGACATTTTGCAAACGTGACATTATGCGCCAAGAGGGTCTGTTAACTTCTACTGCTCATACATTGTAGTTCATTTGAATGTTAGCCAAACAGCATTTTAAGTTTGTGGATTCATATAGAGTTGGTGATAGGGTAGAAATGAAATCAATATGACATTTTGCAAACGTGACATTATGCGCCAAGAGGGTCTGTTAACTTCTACTGCTCATACATTGTAGTTCATTTGAATGTTAGCCAAACAAAAGTGTCACTATAGTTCGTATCTGTTTATTTAGATTTGTTGAAAGCGCATTTCGTAGAAGAGTATCTAGATAAAATTGATGTTATTTATTGAATGTTATTCTAAGAATTGTTGCGATAGCAACATAAATTGATGTCCATTGAAAATTTATAATTAAATGTATTTATTGATAAGTTATTCATTTAACTGGCGACTCTGGACACGGACATTATGTACGATAGGCGTCACGGCGTGTACATACGTAGGTGGGACGACGACGTGTCTGCCTCAACTCTCAACTTATTGATGCTTGGTTATGATTGTTGTAGTGTACCTAAAGTACACTTGACCCATAACTGGAGACGTTATTCTACTGTGTGCAGAAGACTCCTGTTAGTCTGAGTAACATTTTTACATATATATACTTCTATGTCTGCGGTATCTACTTGATTTAAGTACGAGTATAGTCATAAATTCAAGAATGTGACCATAAAATATACACTGGGCTTTCACATATGTTTATCATAATTAATTATATCCATGAAACATATCTATGCACTTTTCAGTATTTTGATCTGAGGTCACTACAACATAATATAAATAGTTGAATCTTGTTCTAGTGTTCCAGAAGCATGAAAAATAGAAATCGTCAGTAAAAAAGATAAAAATTGCAATTAGTGTTGAATTCACGGGATTTTTATTTTGGATGTAATTAATTAACTCTGCAGTTTAGAACACTGCAGGTATACCGGCCAGTTACATCCTACACCTGTATTATTAGTAAACAAGGTTCTCTGTAGCATATTCAAAACTGAAAATATGGGCGACTCATGAAATACAACTATAAATAAATATTTTTGAACAATTTAGACAGCGGTATCTAATCCCAAATTAAGTGCAAAGCTTGTACTATATAAATGTACTTAAATACTTTTTTTTGTAAATACATACATGTAATACATATAAAACACCCAGACCAAGACTTCATGCACACAAATGTTTGTCTTGTGCGGGGATCGAATCCGCGGTCTCGGAGTCAAAGTAGCCAATGCTAGCCATTCAACCACCGGGCTCGTCTATTCGTGATCGTGATCGGCCATATCATGATGTGATCAATAAGCTATTTGACAATGTTCAAAAATTGTATAAATTATTTAACAATATCGTAAAATACACAAAACTATAAAGATCTGCAAACTTTCATTCTAATATCTTCCGTCCGACTTATTTTAGGGTCGATCAAAGTTTGGCGGGAAAGTCCATTTTAAAAGTATGAAATTATTAAAAAAAAAAATTCCTTTGGAAAAGCAATAAAAAATACTATAACTTTTATTATGATACTAATTACATAAACGTAATATTTAACATAGCTGTCGTACAAATTTCTGATTTGATGCATACAAAATACAAACCTGTGACGTCATAACTCAGTAGCCTTTTGTATGGAGCGTTTTCCAGAAAATCCCAAATTGTGATTAATTTATCTCTCGAGATATGGAGAGATTTTTGTGCTATCGAAGGAATTCTTTCACCTATGGTTATATTATTGAGACGTCCCTACATATCAAACCGAAAAAAATGTTGGTCAAATAACCTATTCTTAGATCTGGCCTATATACGTAGTTCATTATAATATACGTATTTATCTATATTATTGTCCATATAGATTTATAATTGTACTCAAACTGACACAATCATTAGAAAATGTACGTTACATAACGTGAAGTGCAGCGGAGGGCACGAGTGCTGGCCCGTAACGATCTAATGAATGGTGCACATCGACTGATATCGAGACTATTTTCGCAGCTAGACAACCGCCCCGATTGACACCGTCTAATAATAGAACGAACATTCATACAGAATTATTTAGTTGTCCGGCAACACCTAAACATCAAATGTTTGCGTTCGAGAATAGAACGGAAACTGCGTGTCGCGATTGTATGTGTTTTGTTGCGCGTCGGTTTACTCTCCCTGTTGATATTTGTGTGAGAAATGCAAACTGCAAATGTCTACCGGCTCGATGCAGCGGGCACCGTGGCAATGTTTGCACGGATACCCGTTTTCATTGCACAGATACTTTCATGCCGTATTTTAGTAATCTGATTTTACGTTGTTCACATCTTTGCTATATATATCAACTAGCTGTTACCCGCGGTGTATATTTTTTTCTTGCTTGCTTTCCCAGTCGGCCAGTTTACAAATACGCTGTTTATTTTGCTACACGGCAGGGCGCACCACTTGCAGCTGAGCCTGGCTTTGGCTCTAAAAAACATTTCTTGGTTGTTTAAAAAAAATGTTAGCAATTAGGTTCCATTCGACGTGCAAGAAGGAAAAATGATTATAAACTTTATTTTTTCCCGTGGGAATAAATTATTTTTCCGGGATAAAGAGTAGCCTACGTCACTCTCCAGGACTTAAATTATCTCCAAAAAAAAAAAACATCTATCCATTTGTTACTTTCGACGTGAAAGAAGGACAAACAAACAAACACACTTTCACATTTATAAAGTATGGATTATTTAATACCCATAGTACAAGCTTTACTTAGTTTGGGAATAGATGGCGATGTGTAATTTGTTCAGGAATAGTTATTTTTAGTATATGTATTCGTTTCGTTGGAATTTACAAAATATCGCGCACTACTCTATCATTTTGTTCCCAAAATTACTTTGAATTATGTTTTTTTTTACCATCTACAAAGTTTTTTTTTTTTTTTTTTGTAAAATTTCATCTCGGTACCCATTCGTCGTCAGCCCTTACATCCCACAGCTGGGATACGATGTTCCCCTCAATTGAAGCGGATTTAGAGCATACTCCACCACACTGCTCAACTGCGGGTTGGCGGAGGCCAGTGTTTTCAAGCCGCCGAAAAGCCCCTGACTTGACTTAACGACTGTCATCTAATGACAAAGGCCGGGACCGACGGCTTAACGTGTCCTCCGAAGTACGGAGGAAAGTACGGAGGAGCTCGAGATAATTATAACCCGAACAGTACTCATTATCGTTATGAAATTCAATTATTTAATAGTATTAATAGCCCGGGTAAAATGAGATCTTTGATTATAATTGATGAAATAATTTAAGTATGTGATGTTTACAAGTATAACTCGTATAACGTCGTTTGTATACGATAATATCGTTCGACTATATAAATGGAAATTCGTATAATATCCATGGGTAATTTTTCACTGTGCAACAATACGTGCCTTATTACGACATTGCTTATCCTTATCTACTTTGAATTTGTATGATTTCGATTATAATATGAAAAATGTATGGGCTCGGTCGACCTAGTAGATGAATGATAAGCTCAATTATTAATAACCAATTTATTACATTGCCCGGTTATTATGAATAATGCCAAATTTACCACATTGTCGACAAGATATTGTAGGCGTAGATTTTTTAGGCGTAAAAAGGGGTTTTTACAGGGTCGGCAACGCCTCTAATGAGTAATGCCTTTGGTGTCGCAAGCGTCCTTAAGTTGCGATGACTGCTTATCACCAAGCAAGTCCACCCTAGTCGTATAAAAAAGAAGAAAAAAGGGAAAAAGTTTTTTTTACCCAAACTTTTCATTCCTCCAAACACACTGCTCATAAAGGCAAATTTTTAGTAACGTGAAATTCTCAAAAGGCTGCAATATCAATAAAATGTAGAGGACATTTAATGTCATGCGTAAATAATACTCACTTTCACAATAACACACAAACGCAAAATGTCATATTATAAACGTGTAAATCTTCAATTGCCCTTCGTCCATTTTGGTAATAACCAGTTACAATCACTCTCACCGGGCGAGTGAGTCAAGTGAAACTGCTTATCCACGCTCATAACTATCAAAAAATTACAAAAGTGGAAAAAAAGTTCTTCTCTCACAACTAGTTATCATAGCGACAGTAAATTCTTCTTTTCTAACTGGTTAAGTAAGTTTAGTTACCAAAGTGGACGAAGGGTTCATTTCATCCCAAACTCTACTAATCCCTCGACCGTCTTCTAGTCCCGTATACCTACTTTACACCTACAACAAACGTGATATCTCTATGACGGGATTTCCTTCATTTCCTCTATTTCTATTTTTGTAAACCTTATACAATATACCTATTTACTATACGCACTAGTACATATTCATTTTATTGAATGAAACTTACTTATTTAGACATTTATTATTTTTCATTCATGAGTGCGATTTTACAATGTGAATGCAAACCGTTTGCATCAATGGCCCCCTCCCGCGGTTCCATTGATCGCTGCAGGCATGCGGCGCGGGGCGAGGGGTTAGATCGAGGGACAGGTCACTAGGTCGAAGGGGAATTGAGACGATGCGGGGCGCCGAGTAGTGGTGCCGGTGCAACTTGTCATATCGTTAGAGCTTCTGTTACTAATGGTTTATAAGTAACTAAACCCATGCAGTTTCAACATCTAATTCCATCAATAAAACTGACGCTCGTGCATTATGCTCGTATTCTACTTGTATTTTTGAGGATGTCATAATACATGATCTTTTTGTATAATTGTAATGTGATTTGTTGCAGTACAGTGGGCGAAATAAGTGATCTACCACCTTTAGATTTAGATGGACATTCGTTTGTACGTTTAAAATGTCTATTTTCCCTTACAAAAATAATAGAAGATCAACCCTTAGCTACATTTGCGATTAGTAGGTAATTTTGTCAAAATTGAGAGACCCCTCTCTTGGCCGACCGTACATATAGCAAGCAAATTAGGGAATAGCAGATATGGACTATCTTAACTATCGATAGAAGTAGAAATATTATTAATAAAATGTATAAGATCATGAATAATCTTATGCGTACGTATGTTTTTCAAGATCTTTGTGATGTTCCTACATCTCCAATACCAAGTGGACGTTACAGGTCTCCTGTCTTCCCCTAATAATCGCCATTAATGTTAATAATATCGATATAGCCACATTCAGTGTGAGATCTAGCGTGAGCCAGCGTCACCCGAGCGAAGGCCGCGGTATTTCGGGGCGTGACGTCACGCTTTCCATGCGGGAGAGTGCTCGATTTGATCATATCCACAAACACTTCCTAAATCTCTTCACTATTATTTGAACCTAGGTAACAGAATAAAGAGTATTGTTACCGACTAATCTCAAGACATGACCGATCATCTGTCAGATTTCGGCTAGTGCTAATTACTAATTTGCTTGCAAAGTTATGAGCTCAGTAACAAACGTATTATCTACATTATTAGTATAAAATGCATGTAGGTGTAGGTATCTTTAAATTGACTCTCTCTGCGTGTGGTGTGCAGTTTTTTCTTTATAACGCGCGAAGTAGTTTCTAATGCACTTAGATTATGTAGGTAGGCCGTTGACTGTGAAATATCTGTCCTTCTTTGACCGCTTCCTGTTTCTGATGCAGTATCTGTGTGCCGTATTTACTGCTGTAAGAGAGTTTACTCATTTGACGGTTAACAGTCTATTCGGGATAACATAAAGATTTTAATGAGACCTCGGATATCAAAATCGATTAATGTGTTACAAGTTATGGTGTATACGGTCGCACACACATAATCTGAACCTTGAAGACGTATCATTCCTTTGTTAAGGCAGTTGTGTAATAATATAGATCACTGAAGAGTTACACAATTAGTTCATAAATAAGCACGATGATAGCAGATATAATTTAGTTTCATCTAGTGCCGTAACTAGCCTTTTATGCGTTCAGTGCGAGCTTCCACAACTGGGCCCTTGAAAAATTTCTTCTCCGTCATTTCTGCGTCCCTTCACTGCGCTTTGTGCCCGGGCACCGCTGGTACCATCCTTGTTACGGCACTGGTTTCACCATTCGTCGCTAAAGTTCTCACATATACAATACTAACAGTGATACTAGTGCCAAGTACATACATCTTATCGCGTTGAAGATTTGAAATATTTTATGTATTGACGATCAGATTGATCATCAGATCTGTTTACAATAAACATCAAAGTTTCTCAATATTTGATCATTCAGTTTTTGCCTGCCGTGAAAATCGGTAAACAAGTACACTCTTGTTCGCCCACTCTTGGAGTATTTAAATGAGTATAAGAGGCAGCTCTATAGAATACCTACCACCTACTACTACCACGAGTAACAAGATAATCGATGCGTCTTGTTTTCGACTGTGGGTGTGACGATCAATGACTGCTTTACAATGACTCGTGAAATTTATTACTTAAAACCATACATTATAAAACCACCATTGTGTTTTTTTTCAACAGCATTATGCTTAGGTTTGGATAGCTTTTCAGTTAGGTCAGGTCTTTCTTGTGATCGTCAACTAGAAATACGTTCTAGCGTCGTCGACTTGTCATGTAACAAAGTGCATGTATGATTTTTATTCCCGCATATAACTGATATAGTAAATTTTTGATAGCGTCAGTCTTAGGAGTAGGCATTTACAATTTAACCGAATCTGGAACAAATAAATTTGACGGAGAACCGAAGTTGTCGACAAAGTTATCGGAGTCAGTGATAGCAGTTGGGGGAGAAAAGTCCTAGAGTGGAGACCTTGTATGGGGCGACGAAGCATTGGGCTTTGTCTACACATGAAATATAATTACACCATAAATTTGTACCTAAAAAAATACAAAGTCAGATAAAAAAACACACACACGTGATCAGTTGGGTAGTTCTTGAGAAATAATACGACTATGTCTTGTGTATAATTTGACACGATAATTATCATTAAATACTGATAATTAGAAGATCTCGGCTCGACCTTTTAGAAAAACGTATCTGCCCCCTTACCACCATCTCTTATTGCGATTCAATAACTGAATAGATTGCTTATTCATACTACTAATGAATAAGCGACTCTATTCCATTTGAAATAGAGGCGCTTATTTATTGGTATGAATAAGCATTCTATTCAGTTATTGAATCGCAATAAGAGATGGTGGTAAGGGGCTGTTTATCTAATTAGTACTTTTCGAAGAGACAACGCGGAAAACTTTAGCTTCGACAGATACGTTTTTCTAGAAGGCCGAGAAAAGACTATTAGTTCTTTGTTGCGCGCTATCGTGTCCTCAATTTAGTATTGAAGGTGCGATAGTCACGCCGTATCAACCTTCTTATTTGATTACTCAAAGCGGCAACATTTTGTCGGAGCTCTTTCTTGGAGATGCTGCCATTAGAGTTTAGCTTCTTGGGCATTTATTCATCCCACTGCTCTGCTACGGGTCTCCCCTCAATCGAATGGATTTTGAGCGTACTCCACCACGCTGCTGAACTGCGGGTTGGCGGAGAATTATCAGTATTTCATGATAATTATCGTGTTAAATTATACACAAGACACGCATTATTTCTCAAGAACTACCCAGCTGATCAAGTGTGTGTTGTTTTATTATTTGAGCTACTTTTAAGTACAAATTTTTGGTGTAATTATATTTCATGTGTAATGATTAATATTAAATTATTATGGAACATGACATCAATATAAATTATTTCGAAATTATGGTACACCCGTACCTTAATTTCGTTCTGGAGGTACATTTTTTTGGTAATCGGTACAATTTAATTCACCATGGTACACCACACTCGCCATTTTGACCCTCATTCATTTTGCTACATTTCCGAACTCCACGCAAGCCGAATCGCATGTAGAAGCTAGTAATATTATAAATGCGGATGTTACCGGTAACGTGTACCTTAGATGAGGTACACGTTACCGGTAACATCCGCATTACCTTAGAGAGTACTTTTTATTCCTCAGGAACAAGGTTGCAACAGAAAATTATATTAAAATTTGCAACCTTTTACTACTAAATTCAAAGAAGAAAGAAATCTGTATGAGATAAATATACATACTCAGTTCAGTTACTTTCATAATTATAAAATAGAAACTAAACTCTTCAATGATGTCACTGCAGAAGCATTAATGAAAGATTCAACACAAAAATAAATATAAAATTGTTAAAACAATACTAAGCATAAGATCGATATTGGCATGTCATGACGTCGACGTAAACCGAGCTGCACACAAACGCACGGTAGGTATGTCGCAACTCGCAGCACCCACACGAGCGCATTGACCGGGTCAGAGCCCATTCTAGATGTTCCATTGATATTTCGCAGTGCGGTTTCATTGATGAAGCCTATGCATGTACTTGTATCGTGACAGCGTCGCCATAAAATTCCATGGGCAATTGTGTACGTACCTACGTGTTGTTGAATTGGATATATTTATTATTTAACATAGAAGTATCCTCATTTAACTTTGACAGAACGAAGAAGACATAATGCGTTTAATTTTAAAACAAAATTAAAACAGTTTCTTTTGAATAAATATAATATTATGGTTTACAGGAATTTCTGAATGATAAAAATTTCTGAGATATTGATTGATTCGTTTATTAATTACTAGCGACCCGTCCACTCTTTGCTGTGGTTCAATCTTTCCTTTATATAAACCTATATTGTCTTGACATTTTCATCATAATTTTTCTGATATATGAATTGAACTGAAATTCTGCTGTTCGAAATAGAGACAAATCCAACATCGGTCCCGCTGTTTTGGAGTTACAAAGGTATAATATACATTAAATGTTCATATATATACTCTACTAGCTGTGCCCGCGACTTCGTCCGCGTGGAATAGTGTCTTTGGGCAGCATTTTTAAATATTTCGGCTAATTATTTTACAAATAAGACACATACGTATTATACTTATATGAGTTGCAGTGTGCCATCTAGTGCTTATATAGCTCTTTTGTGGAACACTGTACATTCATCCCAACCAACAGCTTACACTGCTGCAACTTTCTTCCGCACTCACTGCTTTTGCTAATGTTACATACCGGCATGTCCTCATCAGCTAAGTTCAATATAAATAGAGAATTTATAACTATTTTTTGGACATTTATTGTAAATGCCCGGCATTTTGCCCATCTTTAGTACGGCGCGATGCTTGGCAAGTTTTTTACTCGCGTTAATTTCAGTTTCTCATTTTGTAATGACGCAGTCATTATTTATTAGTAGTATCCAGATGTTATCTACATCAGGATAGCACTAATATTTTGTCTCTTGTCGCAAACTTATAAAACATTCACTTATACCTTACATATTTCCATACAAACTTTCATCCCCTATTCCCTATTGTTATTTTACCCCCGTGTGGGTAAAACTTTTACAAACTTTGAATGTCATATTTATTTATATCGAATCAACAGCCTAAAAAATAAATTTCAAGCTTCTAGCTCTAAAAATAACGATACTTCCATACAACCTTTCACCCCCCCTTTTAACCCCTTACAACCCTTTTTTTGCATTAAAAAGTAGCCTATGTCCTTCCTCAGGCTCTAAACTATCTGTGTACCAAATTTCATTTAAATCGGTTCAGTAGTTTTGCCGTGAAAGCAGGACAGACAGACAGACAGACAGACAGACAGACAGACAGACAGACAGACAGAGTTACTTTCGCATTTATAATATTAGTAAGGATAAGGATATATAAAACATAGTCGGGTTAGTTACACTATTTATAACTCGAGACACGGCAGAGGTAGTAGTACTTCTAGAAGAACGTCGCAAAATAACAAGGTCCTGAAGAGTTGTGGTGTTTCGATACCACCAGGAAACTCCGAACTTTCTTTGAGGTTCTGCATTTACAACGGGGTAGCAATGCGCGAGAGCCTTGTATTCAAGCGTTGGTAGATGTAACAGTATCACATGGTCGCATGTTGCTTTGCCTCTAAAAAAATACAAATATCTTTCTGATAACAGATAAAATTTTCTGCAAGTTGGATTTTACATTTGTATACATACTAAAACAGCAAAACAATACATATAACATTACATAAATATCGACAAATTTAGGAACTGTATTCTTATATTTATACATATACACAATAATGTTTGGCATCGCCATTCGCCTTCCATGTCATAACATATTTTGCTTCCTTCGTTCTAAAAATATCTGGATTCATCCTTGTACAATACTTGTGCGAGGCCGCTCCAGTGTCGCTAGCTGGCGCTCGGAGGCTTGGCTGCGGGGCCCGGGGCCCGGTGCCGGCGGTGCGCGGGGGTTGCTTCTGACCCACTTCCTACTTGCACAACCTGTCCTATTTTCACTATGACGTCATACCCTCCATTCACCTCCAAGAACAGAATCGATGCGTCCAAAACTGGGTCGACCTGAATGAACCACTTTGCACATTGAATGTTACAAGCTATTTTTAGGAGACCCAGCCTCAACCAGTTTTTGCGGATGTTCGGTAGGCCGCAATTCTGATATCCGTGAATTAATTGATGATATGAGATGGCATATCGAATAAAATCGACCTGTTTTGCAATTGGTATTCACTTGTCTGCTTTCTATTTTTTGGACTCGTTTAAGATTTATGAAGTAATCGCATATCATAATGGTAGAGATAATTTTGCCCTGATAGTAAGTAATAATAACCGTTTGACAACTATACCGCTGCATTG
Source organism: Hypsopygia costalis (assembly GCA_937001555.2). NCBI lineage: Eukaryota > Metazoa > Arthropoda > Insecta > Lepidoptera > Pyralidae > Hypsopygia > Hypsopygia costalis. The sequence goes on from OW443329.2 coordinate 23,470,317, forward strand.
ATTTTGATGAATAGGTAAGAAGGTGGTATGGAGGGAGAGAGACCTTAAGTTTAAGACTGAAGGACGTAGGCTACTTTACGGTTTTAATTTTTAACAGACAAATGTTATAATAGATAATTTGTAATTTTTTAAACTCCGGCTGACCGCATAAGCCGTTCAAGGTGTGCACCTTGAATGGCTTATGCCGTTGGCCCAACTTTCTTCGATTCAATATGTAAAATTTTATAGGCCTGTCATGACTATTTCTATCTTTGATTGGACACATAACAAGACATTGATTTAATTTTTAAGTAACCGTCTAATCTCCTGCATATTAAGTCCCAGAATTATTTCAACAGTTTTGTAATAAAATTAATTAATAAAAGCGACTTCTTAATATATATGTGTATGTTTATTAATCCTACAAATGCAATATAAATAAAATAGAAACGATTTAAGAATTGAATAAAAATAATTACTATTAGTTACCTATTCCTTATTATTTTTCATGATTTTTTTTTATGATATTTCGGATAAACTTCATTTATGTATGAAACCCTAAACAACTTTCTATTTAAATTCTGACTCAAGTTATTTTGAGAAAAAAAAACAGTGTCCAGGCGTCTAGCGCTCTTGTTATTTGTCTATAAAATTTTACTCTATGCTATTATTTTATGATTAATTATTCTACAACGCGCCTGCGTTTTCTTGGTAAAGCCACGTCATAGCATAACATTTTCGGCGTGATTTGTTGCAGATTTCTCGCGCCAGTATCGACGCGTGCAAGGACTACTTCCGAGATGATCTCATCAAGACAGACTGGCAACTCATGGTAGAACTCAAGAAACTCTTCCAGATCCTGTAGACCTGCTTGCGGCCTCTTCGATTCATCGTAACGTCCCCGAGCTCACGGCGCGGCGCAAGAGATCGCGCTTTTATATCCTCTTCCCCCTGTCAAACTTGTCTATTCCATCTTTCTGTAATCCAAACTCCATACCATAGAATCTCATGATATCCACCTACATCAGTGTTTTGTAACCTGTAAGATATTTACCTATAGTATAAAATCGTACAGTGAATGCCAAGAGAAAGTCCTTTTTACTTTATTATTTTTATTTACTGCCATATATTCAACGTAAGGTCTTCATTAGAAAATTAAAATACCACAAGTCTATGATGAGAGTCATGTTGTAAATAGTGTTATACGATTTTATTTATTTAGTGAGATACTTGTATTCAACCTTAGGTATCTTTGTTTGGACTCAACATTTGGCTCGTGGTTGTTGAAACTGTAATGAAAGCTTCGAAGAAATTGGTTTTAGTATTTATCTATTGTTACGTAATGAAATTATCTGTAAATATTCAAATATGAATTCACATTTTTTAAGTTGCATGTACATAAAGATTTAACTAAATAGGATGAGAAGCGATAGGGGTACTGTCTTTGTATTACATTATAATATAACGTAAAGTAGTGCAATAAACGATCTCGTTGGCAAATGAATGTGTCTTGCGTTGGGCAATATCTGTTTATTCTACGGTGCTTCTAATGTAGTTGACTTATACTGTCCCTTTGTATTATTCCCTCGTATTGTTTTCAAATCGTGTTATATGCGTGGCAGTCGGAGGCACTGAGCGGTGTACTTAGGAGGTCGTCTATTGTGCGGAACAGATTCGGAAGTATTTCAGCTGTACGATCCATACAGGGATAGGACGTGGATTGCAGGACAGGAGTCCATGTTAAAGGTACAGAAGGTTGTATTTTATATGTAGGTATTTTCCCTTTTTGAAATGCTTTGTATTATATAGATGGAATCGGACATATTCTTATATTGAAGAAATTTTATTAAACTACTTTAAAAAAATTGCGTTTATTATTTACTATTCTTCCTGTTAATCATATGTTTCTAATGAACATTACTCCTCTTTTCTTCTACCTCTTTTATGTATTTATAAAAGATGAAACTGACTGGTTGATTGACCTATAAACGCAGCAGAAAACTGCTGGGATTAGAATCGCGTACAAAACTAGTTAATTAAACATGCAAAATATAAAATTGCAATGAATGTCGTAGCCAATTCGTAGAATCACCCGCATTACATATCGGCTAGTTGCGAGTTTAGTACCAGAGTGAATTGTCATCTAATGATGCATCACCAATTTTTCTAATTGATTACAAAGTGCATCACCAATTTATCTAATTGATCACAAAGCAGACTAACCTATCCCAATTATATATAATAAAGACATTTCTCCTAAACATTAATTTGTCGCATTTTGAAATAGCTAACCGTTATGGCCGACCGGCGGAAATACGAACTGACTGCTACATAGATATTATGTAGAGTTAGAAGTGGAAGAGTGAACCTATTTCCTTTTTCATACTGATTCCTTTTTGCGAGGTACGAGTAACTATTGTATGTGATAGGCATTTGAACGTCGGAACCTTCTATCATTAAGTCGGAACCCATGAAGCTGAGACTTGGCTCCCGTCATAAAGTTATTTCGTTATGAATGAGAGCTCAAGTCATTAAATATTAGTGAAGAACCTTGCTATTAGAACAAATGTTGATCCGGAAGATTCAATATCAAAGTGAAATCATTGAAAGGTAAACTTTTTATCTAATTATTACGGTATTACCTAGTTTTTTAACCGATTTCAGAAAAGGAGGAGGTTCTCAATTCGACTGAATTTTTTTTTGTATGTATGTTATTGAATATCTTCGCGAATTGTGAACCGATTTTCAAAATTCTTTTTTTATTTGAAAGGGTATGATTGCGAGGTGGTCCCATATTCACCAAGTCAGAGTCTGATGATGGGATCCCACAAAAATCGAGGGAAACCCTTCAATTTGCCGTGTGGTTACCGGCAAAATAAAATTGCGCCAGTCCATTGCTCTGCGCTGGATGTCATACGACTAAGGAATCTTGTGTGATGCAATAACTTTTCTCCCGGAAGACGGGCAGCAGTGTCTCCCGGGGTATTCCACCAATAAGCTGCGCTCGCCAACTGAAGTCGGTTCATATTTTTTTTTAAATCAACTTTTTTAATTTGAAAATGCATGAAATTCCATAGATTTCAATGGAAAATCCATGGAATGGTAGACTTTTCACAATATAATTTGTTATGAATTCATTTTCTATATGAAATTATTATTGTTGACTTAAGATGGGATGTAAGGGTACATCAACATCTTTGAGCCAAAGCCAACCACACGTGGTGGACCCTGCTGACTGACAATCAAGTATCTGGCAAAAACAAGCAGGGCATAGCGTATTTTGTAAGCTGTCCGAGTCCGGCTAGGGATGTACCTCCGCCTCACAGAATACTGCAGCCAAATAACAATTCCTTTAAGGGTTAATGTGTTCGTGCTAGTGAATGAGGTCAGCAGAAAGGAAGGAGATGCTGCGTTGGCAGCGGGGTTGGCGGCGCTTGAGCGATATTTAATGTTACCTCCGTTAATATGGGTTACGGTACCACTTCACATCAGGCGGACCGTATTGTCTGCCACCCGGCGTATTAAAGAAAAAAAATTGAGTTGTTACAGTAGGTACCTATTGATTGGTAGGTACAAAGTACAACTCCATTGAAACATCCGCATTCGAACCGCAAGCGATAGCGCTAACGGGTTGTGTGAGTGCGAGTTCGCCGATGGGCGTAATGTAGTAGACGCTTATCATCAGGGGGCCTAACACCTAAGCTGAAGCCGATTCCTATTGGATTTTTTGATTGCGAAGATCAAATTTAATTTTATTTCAGTTTCGTTTAGCTGGCAGAAACTCAGCAGCACTACCAATTAAGCTGAAGAGTTTTGTCAATAGCTAAAAGGTAAGACATTTTTTTCGAATCAAAATATTCGATGGTAAACGGCTTCAGCTTCGGCGGTAGGACCCCAGATATGTAGTTAGTCAATTTCGTCAAAAAATCAATTCATCAGTCTCGCAACCATACAGGCATTCAATTCATTTGGTTTGCAACAATATACGCGTAACTCATGTGAAATTCCATCTATGGTCAAATACGCATCCCGTGTCGTCAGATATAAGGGTTCTAGTTTCCTATTATATTTACTGTGATTTTGCCGTCAAAATAGGTCATAAATAGTTGCATTGAAATTTCACGGCAATTGGATAGGGCAAGATACTTAGTACGGAATTGACGCACATAATAAAAAAAAGTCAAACAAACTCAAGATAAAAAGATATTTTAGCTAAAATATAAATCATTTTATTTATTGGCACAAAACCTTATATTGACTTTCCTATTCGCCAAGGCGGGACCTTATTGATAAGGATCGTGGCCTCAACGCAAGCGCTCCAACAAGCTTTCCAACTTCATACTTTGGTCTTGACACATTTGATGCTCCTGGGAAACTTTAGGGCCTTCGTCCTCTCACCGCTGGCCATCCACTTTGTCAGTTCTTATTGTAAGCTCCTGATTATGTGTATTCTGGCATGCTATATGATTGAAGTACTGAAACATCCTGTGATAGCATACACCCGAGAGGCGCATTTGCTTGTCGAGCTTAAGATCGATAGTTTGGTGCACCAGCGAACTCGGAATATTCTTGAACACTTACCTCGAACGCATCAACCCTTTTCCTATACGCTGCTTTCAGAGTTCAGCCTTCCGAGCCGTAAAAGAATAGGGAAAATCAAAGTCCGTGTAATCTCCTCTTTAAATGTGCTGCAGCCATCTTTTATTGAAAAATACCTCTCGCGGATGAACCAAGATAAATACTGGATTCGTATTCGTCTATCAGTTTAATACCTACATCAAAACGGTCAACAACTATCATTTTGGTCTTGTTTTTATTTATGCTAAGGTCAAAATCTTCGCGTAAGCAAATAGATTTTAACCTCGGATGTAGCAGAGTGGTAACACCGGCATATCGAGTAGGTATTGGATATTTTAATACCCCTAACCTTAATTCATCACCACTAAGAATTCTTTCCAACGTTTCACTATCCTTTTCAATGTCACTGATCATCTTGTCATCTACCAGCTACCCTCTAAAATTTTGGCTTGAAATCATGCGCTATTTGATAAATCATCTTGAAAAGATCACCGTGTCGATGTTTCTGGCGTGTTTCTATAGCCGTTTTTATATATTCTGCACTAGTTTTTCGTGAGTTTGCTTAGGATGTATTTGTATTCTAATTTTTATTTCTTTTAAATGGTCAACCGCTAGGAATCGTAGCGACTTAGTCGTTGAAGCCCTTTCGCTCATATGCTCACGCGACAACTACTCGATTCGAATTTTACACTAAGTATAAGTACTATTTTCCCGTATAAATACTCTACACTCATTCAAAAACACAAATGCCATTCCGTTCAATTGTAATTTACAATTATAACCTATGGAATTGTCTTTATGTGAATTAATGTTGAATTTACAATTTGAATCCAAAAGTCGGCGTATGCCAAACGACTTCCATGACTGAGTCTCTACGATAACGTAACTGTTGTATAGTATGGAATCCGATGAGCCTAGAGATGGGTAAAATGCCAAACATTTACGATAAGTACCTGTAGATGCCCAATAAATGCCTAGCTAGCTGCCTGCTAGTTTTGGGCATAAATACGGAATTTATGAGTACTTTTTGGGCATTTATCGTAAATGCCCGGCAGTTTGCCCATCTCTAGATGAGCCTAATCATCAGTTATTCACTATTTTCTAACATACATTCTAGTATTTCGATAGCTTGTTATTTAAAACACGCCCATAGTTGCTTTGGTTATGACTCCAAGTTGTCAAGATATTTTCCACTTTCTTTGTGGAAATAAGTAATTTCTGAATAAAAGTTCCATCTCGCAGGTTTGATGTGTTTGCTGCTAGAAGCAGCTGATGATTCCCGCAATCAACACTAGGAAACGTCCATGCATTCGTTATGGATGACCTCCATCTGCTGGCTGTTATAGTTCCTCAACAATAAGTATTATCCGACAGTTACACTCAGTAGTATTAGTTTAAATCCGCGGCAGTTGAGTTTCACTTAACTAGTCATCTCTTAGATTTTTGAGATTAATTAATTTAATAAGAGCTGTTTCTTAGATTGGCTAAAGGGGAAGTGAAATTTTAAAGCTTCCTATTCTTGACTAATTTCACTGATTAAATTCGTTGTTTGTTCCAATTTACAAGGCATCCGTAGTTTTAACATTTTTTTTTACACAAAAAATGTATTTAAGTTTATTTATCAGTTTATCTAGTACCCATATATAGAACAAAACAAGCTTTGCTTATTTTGGGACTAGATGGCGCTGTGTAATTTGTCCAGATTTATTTATTTATCAGACGGTGCTTCAGTAGTGTTTATATTATGGCAGCCTAATGGGTCTCAAACCTACCTAGGTCGGGTTTGTTTGTCCACAATAATGGCTTGCCCGAAAGGCCAGCATTCCTCATACCATATCTTGAGAACGCCAATGCCGTGCAAGCGACGTATCCGATTGGGTGGAGCGAACAGCGTAGGTACTGCTTCTTACCCATAATTGCGCTTCCGGGTGACGTAGTTTATGCAATATCAACTGCTCATCGTTTCAATAATAAGCACCCGGCACTTACCAAATCATTGGACTAAAGGAAAACTTTTGTTACACAATTCAGTGAGTTATTTAAGATGCATGATGTAATTTTCGTTGTTTTTTGGATGCAATCTGAAGCTGTAACCATAGATACCGGGAATGTGTAGGCGAGGGGGTGGTATTTTCAGGGTCTAGGTCACGCCCAGACACGGAGGACGCATGCGCGACTTTCGGCGTTCGCTCGCGGAATCAGCCCGTTCAAACCCCGTCAGACACTTCCTGGTGAAAGGAAGCTCCCGTGTAATTCAGGACTTGTATAGTAAATATACACCAATATAGCCTCCTGGGTGATAGTGATTGTTAAGTGGCTCTAAATCTGTTTAGTGAAGTGATACTGATATTTCCGGGATCATTCTGGATACGATGGTAAATGTTAAATTATTTTATTATTTGTATCTGTTGTTATCTATAGCTATGTAATTAAAAATAACCTATTAAAATTATGCTCTCGAGTCCTTGTTAATCAAAATTAATTACTATCGAATACCTGTTTGGAAGCTTAAATGTGTGTCAAAAATTAAGCAGTAGATTTTTTTTAATTTACAAAATAATATTCGCATTAAAATAATATATTTTCGACCTAGTAGAAATCTAAGCGGTATTCTAAACTAGACATGACATTTCTTTATAATTATTTACAGTTGTTTTTAGAAACAAGCTAAAGTAGGCCTATATAAACAAACCGTCGCAAAGTGAAATAAATGTAACAACATTTTACTTACTTCTAAATATGTGTTTAAATGATATTTAATTTAATAAATATGCGCTAATTATTGATTTTCTTTGAAATTAATACGGATAGGTTTCCTTTTCTTGTGATTTGTATTTTTTCTATTTTAATTAAGTAATTGACTAGTCAAAAACTTGCAAGATTTTTTTAACTTTTATTTAGTTTGTCCACGATGTCAGCCCCCTTACCACCATCTCTTATTCATTGGTATGAATAAGCATTCTATTCAGTTATTGAATCGCAATAAGAGATGGTGGTAAGGGCACTGCCTCTACAAGTTTATAATTTGTGTTAATAGATGTATTGATTGTGGTGTGTTTCCTGACTTGATGAAATTAAGCAAAATTATTCCTTTGTTTAAATCAGGCAGTACATTAGACCCCACAAACTTCAGACCAATATCAATACTACCTACATTTAGTAAGATTTTTGAAAAACTAATGAATCGCAATAAGAGATAGTGGTAAGGGCAGTGCCCTTACCACCATCTCTTATTGCGATTCAATAACTGAATAGAATGCTTATTCATACCAATGAATAAGAGATGGTGGTAAGGGGGCTGACATCGTGGACAAACTAAATAAAAGTTAAAAATATATATATATATACTAGCGGCCCGGTACGTGCTTCGCTACGTATAAAGTTTTCACTTTAATTTAAAAAAAAATTGGAACACCAAATTCATTTATTCAAACAAAAAAATATTTTATTAATTGCTAGCTATTTTAAAACTTAATCCAAAACATTTGGATAAACAAAATTTTTTGTTTTTCCATTTTGAGCATGAATAAACAAACAGCTCTGAATAAAAAATACCGACTCTGGAACAGGCAACATAAAGTCGAAGCACGTCCAAAATGAAATGACCGTATGAATGACATAACAACATGCCTGTACTGTCAACACTGAAAAAAGTTTCAATTTGACAGCACAATCCCCATCTGAAAAAAGTTTTGAATTTGACTGCAAAATCCCCACTATCAAAATGATCCGCCATTTATTGAATTCAATTGTTACAAAAAATGTGGTAAATGAAGAACCGCTCTACCAATTATGTGCAAACTTCACATAAACCATCTACTAAATAGTCCGAATAAACCCTAAACATTTGGTTTGGATAGGTTAGCCCGTTCTTGAGTTATAAAATTACAACGAAAAGTGGCATTGATTTTTATATATATAGATGAGTTCTTGGTTGAAAACAAAAGTTTACTATATAACTGCATATAAAAAAAAATTCTTCAAGGGGGTAAATTAGGAGGGAAAGTTTATATGAAACTATGTCATTTTTTAAGATACAAAGGTAAAAATTAATATACGTGCTCAGTGCTCATGGTTTTCATTTATTCCGTAAATGAAAGTTAGTTGTTTTTTAAATATAAACTTCGTCATTTTTAGGGTTCCGTACCTCAAAAGGAAAAACGGAACCCTTATAAGATCACTTTGTTGTCCGTCTGTCTGTCTGTCTGTCAAGAATTTCTATGTCGAGAATGCGTGGAGGTAGCAAGCTGAAATTTGAACTGTATACTCAGGTCTACGGTCACATGAAGTTGTAAAAAAATCAAACTGCTAAGTTTACGTAGAAAAAAGTTACGGCCGTTTATTCAGCAAAAAACGCATATTTCGACACACTCAAGGGAATCAAAATCTATAGGGTACTTCCCGTTGACCTAGAACCAGGGATTGAATAACCGAAAAAATTTGGATATATCGGTTAAAGGTATGACGTCATACCTTTAAATACCTTAAAGTAAAGGTATCTTAATAATTTCGGTATTGTAATATTCCGGTATCGTTATTTTTTTAGATATCTAAATTATAAAATAAAGGTTTTAAATTTCGATACCTTAAAGTAAAGGTATCTTAATAATTTCGGTATTGTAATATTCCGGTATCGTTATTTTTTTAGGTATCTAAATTATAAAATAAAGGTTTTCTTTCCAAAATGTCGGCCGCATTGGTAGGTAAGTACTTGTTTACACGCCAATGCTACCTACGTCGCGTCGTAGTCGCATCATTTTTTCGGTACCGAAATGGTTTTGGTTAAGGTACTGGTAATATAAAGGTATAATGGTACCGTAAAAAAATAAAGGTATTCTTGTTTTACCGGTATCGTAACCACAATTCTCAACCGTTTTGGCTCTACCTTTAAATCAAAACGATATCGTAATTTTATACCAGTACCATACCCTTATACCTTTACCGCTTTCATTCCCTGCCTAGAACTATGAAATTTGGCAAGTAACATCGTTATAGACTACAAGTACAGGAATAAATCTCAAAACTATACATTTGTAAATAGATCTTAAAAAATAGGGGATCTATATTTTTTATATGGTGTCGAAATTTCAAATTGAAACTACTGGTTCAAATGGGGTATCATATGAAAGGGCTTGATGTACACATAGCAAAATATATTTTATTTATTTTTTTCGACGCATTATTTCTTATTTATAATGAAAAATATCAAATTTAATAATGATACTACGTACCTACGGAACTACTTTTTTAATATTAAATAATTTTGTAAAATTATCACCCTTCGCGGATAGGTAAATGAAATTTTAATAAAATTCTTACTAGACAATGGAATTACTTTATATTACTTACTTTATATTGCATTTAGTCTGTGCTATTATTAACCCTAACTTCATTTTAGGTGGACTCAAACCCTGTGCTTATTTACACATACTATTCCGAAGGTATACAATGATTCAAGACATTCATGTCATCTGTATCTACAAAAGAGAACGTTACTGATTGACTGATCTATCAACGGTTCAATGCCCAGTTCAAACCACTGGACGGATCCGGTTGAAATGTGGCATAGATAGAGGCATATGACATAGGCATCCGATTTTTGTAAATTTTCGTAATTTTTTTAAAATTAGATTTTTGTAAATTCCCACGGGATACTGGGATATACGCGTAAGAAGTCGTAGGCACAATCTAGTATGATATATAAAAAGTCGTACACTGACCACCTAACTTAATTACATAATGTAAATAATTAAAACCTATAATACACATATAGATAAAAGTAAAGTAAGGAAAAAGTTATAATTACTTAATATATTCATTATAAATTAATTAAGTAACTTACATATAAAACTTAATTTATAATGAAATAAATTAATTAAGTAACTTACATATAAAACTTAATTAATTAAATAAGTACCTTACTTATAAAAGAAAATCTATTTAAAACATGATTTCTATGGCCACAAATAAAAAAATTCTTATACTATTCCTGTATTTGAATTTGTAATTGAAGTTGTTACAAAAACGTGCCTGCATGTGCGGTTGCCGGTTTGATAATGCGGAAGTAGGTACAATATGTGATATGAAATATAAATGCATCGAAATTGTCAAAGCAGGATGCAGTGTAGGTACATATTATTAAAATGACCGAAATGAGTGACATTGCTTTTAGGAAAATGTACAGATCCGAAATTTAAAAGCGAATAGGTTTGATGTTCCACAAGGGAGCAAACTTGGCCCAATTCTCTTTCTCATTTATATTAACGATTTCTTCGATGTAACTAGTGTTACTTTCGACTCCGCACCGCACGCAAATCAGCAAACAGTAGGCACTTCTACTGTTTGCTGACGATACTACCCTCTTCATGAAATACTAATACTAGAGATGTGCCGACTAATCGGCGAAGGCGATCCCGGTTTCGGGGGTATTCGACAATTTCCGGCAAGCAATTAGCGTAGCATGTGAACCCTTGTAGCTCTAGGGGCATCACACGTGCTTTACCGATCCTGTAAAAACCTCTTCACGCACTTTTTTAAAAACTCCATGCTGAAGTCTCCTAAGAAAACTACGACAGGCAGTACATTCCAAAGCTTAATACGTCGGGAGAAAACTTCTATGGAACCGCACAGTACGTGCCACTTAGGCTTCAATATGTGAGGATGAATTTCCTGTCGATTGCGAGCGGAGTGGAAGAGCGCCGTGGGCATCATGTCAAACAACTCCTCTGAATTCGCAATTTGGGATCGTCAACAATCCTCACAGCACTGCTTTGAATTGAGTCACAAGGTCACAAGATGCAAGCTTGTATATATACCAGCTTGCACTTGACTTAATTCACGGTACTGTTGTCATCTATCGGTTCTCCCGCCTATAGTTGACAACAGTACTTACTGCGTATACGGCCGTAGGTACTTGAGCTTTGTAAAGCAAGTCTTTGCTGCGGGCTGAAGTACTGCTTCACCCTGTTAAACACACCTAGTTTCTTCAACGACAGCTTGTCCTTCCCCGCCAGGTGACAACGAAACTGGACGTCGCGTCGTTGGGGATCTCAACCCAAATTAAAAAAACGCAGCCTTGTTTTCAATTAAATGAAGAGAAAGAGCTATGTAAAACTAATGGGTCTGTAAAATATGTATAGCGTATACCTACTGTACGAAATTGGGTTCGGTTTTCACTGTTGTATTGTTGGAAGTCCAACTCAAAATCTGATGGGAAACACCATAATTAAGTTGATCCGCTAAGTAAAGTGGATCTTCAAGTGGAGTTAATGATAATTATTTATTTTCTGAAATCAAGAATAATGTTTAGAACAACACTTGTAACAAAGAAAATATACAAAAAAAAAATGCTTCTGTCATTTGTATCTAAAGTAAAATTACGATTTCTTCCAGCACTTCAATTTTCCTATTATCCGTAGTATTTTCTTGAAGATAACTTCAAGTTCCTTTTGACACCACATTATAAATAATAGTACTAGACACTAAAGAGAGAGGAGACTGCATACTTGAACGTAACATATACTGTTTGCGATTAATTTCCTGTAAGTAATTTACATCTCATCGAGAAAAATCTGTCTACTTGGTAATATTTTTACAAAAACGTCCCAAAATACAAACTAGTTTTCGAATACTTAGTTCGGTTATTCTTAACTTGCTGCGTTAGCAAGTCGTATATAAAACTATAAAAAAAAACACGACTTCCAGTTTTAAAAAAAACAACTTTAGTAAAAGTAATAAAGTTGATTTAAAAAAAAATTATAAACCGACTTCAGTTGGCGAGCGCAGCTTATTGGTGGATTGCCCCTGGAGACACTGCTGCCCGTCTTCCGGGAGAAAAGTTATTACATCACACAAGATTACGTAGTCGCCTTGTACGACATCCAGCGCAGAGCAATGGAGTGGTGCAATTTTATTTTGCCGGTTACCACACGGCAAATTGAAGGGTTTCCCTCGATTCTCGTGGGATCCCATCATCAGACCGACTTGGTGAATATGGGACCACCTCGCAATCATACCCTTTCAAATTTACATCATTAAATGATAATGACATTATTATCTTAAGTGTTGGATCTAATGACATTAACCCATATATAGTATATAAAGAATTATGTAATATTTTGGAAAAGTTAAAAAATAATACTGTTTTTATAATAGGCAATCGAACAAACCCATATTTGAATTATAATCTACTAAATCAGAACATGAAGTCTTTTGTTAAGTGTTACGAAAATTGTAAATATATAGACATGCCTCCAATATTTAATGTAAATAATAAACTATACTTAACCCGACTCGTTCGTAATCTTTGTGACAAATTAAATATTGAAATCGATTATATGACTTATGAAAAATGCATTCTTAAAAATTATGACCAAATGAGACAGTATTGTAAACAAAATAACAATAATGCAAATTTAGATGGTACAAGTTGTGATATAGATAAACTTGACAAAAATCAATATAGAAAGGGTACGATTCCATACTACTTTCTGAAACTAAAAAAGAACGAAACTCCCAAGTTGTCATCATCTGAGAGTCAAACTGTCTTTTTTCGAGACTAACACATATACAAAAAAAATTTCCTTGCTACATCAGAATATTGCTGGTGTACTAAACAAAATGGACATATTGAAATTAGCTTTGGATGACTTAACCTGTAGGATAGGGGATATTGACATAATTTGCCTTTCTGAAACATTCATTAAAAGTGGTACCGAATCTAACCTTACATTGCAAAATTACATTATGGCAGCACATTATTCCCGACCAAAGGAACGTCGGGGTGGAACCTGCATATTGCTAAAAAAAGACATAGAATTTATTGACATTTCTAATTTATTTGATCCTTTGACATATAGTTTTGAATGCTGTGCAATAGAAATTAAAATATATAATTTAATAATTGTGACTATATACCGAATTCCCAATTCAAATGTTGACATATTTTTTGAACAATTAAACTTATTGCTACTTAAACTGACAAGAAAAAAAGATAAAAATATCGTGTTATGTGGAGATTGGAACATTGATTGGTTAAAAGATAATAAAGTATCCAAACAACTAGAATCGGTGTTAAATAACTATAATCTTACTAACCATATTATAAAACCGACTAGAAAAACATCATGCATTGACCTCATTATAAGTAATATTCCCGAGGTTCATCCTGGCATACACTACTTAGCACTTTCCGATCATGAAACAGCACAAACAATTTCTTTTCCAGTGGAAATGAATGCCAATGTTAATAAAACTCCCTCTTACTGGTTCGAAGAGAGGAGAGATATGTCAAACGATAATATACGTAAATTCTGTAATTGTATGACATCCTTGTCGTTTCAAGATGTACTAGTTGAAAACGATGTTGAGAAAGCCTTTGATAATTTTCATGACACTTTAATACTATTTTTTAATTTGTGCTTTCCCACAATTAAAGTTAAAATGAATACCAAGACGACTAAAAATAAATGGATAACAAAAGGTATAAAAACAAGTTGTATTAAGAAAAGAACATTGTATCTTAAATATCATTTTTTCTCGGGAAATAAGTCAAATAAAAAAAAGAAGTATAATGCTTACTCTAAAGTATTAAAAAAATGTATACATGAGGCACAGAGAATAAATAACACAAAATATATACAAAATTCACAAAATAAAAGCAAAGCAGCGTGGGATATAATAAAAAATATGACCAGCAAAAAATCTAGTGATAATATTATTTCAATAAATTATGATAATAAAACATATTCTGACCCTGAGACCATTAGTGAACTTTTTAATAAACATTTTTTAAATATAGATAATAGTAATAACATGACGAAATCACATAACTCTGGCCTTGTTAGTAACAATTACAACAGCAATAGCATTTTTTTAACGCCAATAAATCCTGATGACGTCTACAAGGTTATTCATAACCTTAAAAATACAAATTCAACAGGCTATGATAATATTACTGTGAAAGTGTTAAAAATGTGTGCTAAGCAGTTGAGTGTCCGTTAGCGCACATTATTAATTTATCATTTACAGAAGGAAAGTACCCTTCCAGATTGAAATATATAATAGTTAAACCTCTGTTTAAAAAAGGAGACAAAAGTCTATTAATAATTACAGACCAATATCATTGTCTCCTGTATTATCAAAAGTAATTGAAAGAATTATGTATGATAAAATATATGCCTTTCTATCAATATTTAATATATTAAAGCCAGAACAATTTGGTTTTAGAAAATATATGTCAACTATCCTAGCATGTTACGAACTAATTAAGACAGTGACAAAAAAATTGAATGACAAAGTGCCAATAACTGCAATTTTTCTTGACATGTCGAAAGCATTTGACTTTGTGTCACATGACATTTTATTAACTAAATTATGGCGATATGGCATTCGTGGAACAGCGCATACATGGCTCGAAAGTTATTTAAGCTTCCGGCAACAGTGCGTTGAAGTTACAAACTTGACTGGACGTAATAAAACTGCTTATAGATCTAAATACCGTCTCAATAGCTGTGGAGTGCCTCAAGGTAGCATATTAGGACCGTTATTGTTTATAATATATGTAAATGATTTACCTGACGCTATAGATAATAAGTGCATATTGTTTGCCGATGACACTACACTGCTTATTGAAAAAAAAGATAATATAGATCACAAAACTGACATTGAAACGACCCTGAGTAATACCATTAATTGGCTAAAACAAAATAATTTAAACATAAACATGACAAAAACAAAATTAATTAACTTTAAAACGAACAGAAATGCAAGTAATGTCCCTTTCAATGTTACTTATAATAACACAAGCATTGAAAAAACTGAATCCACCGTGTTTCTTGGCATAACTGTGGATTCCCAATGCAATTGGAAGAATCATATAAATTTACTTTGCTGTAAGCTTGATAAATATGTCTATGTACTAAGGAGAGTTAGGTGTGTAGCATCAACTAAAGCTGCAATCATGGCTTACCATGGATGTGTATCATCGTTGCTGAGGTATGGAGTTATATTATGGGGTAACTCCGTTGAGATATCAAGAGTATTCATATCTCAAAAAAAATGTATTCGAGGCATATATAATGTCGATGTAATGAACAGCTGTATTTAAAAGATCAAATATCTTGCCTCTTCCATGTCTATACATCTATGAAATGTGTCTTTTTGTTAAAAAAAACGACCATTTGTTCATTAAACATAGCGATTATACATCGTCTAGAAGTAGACATAAAACCCGACTAATCGTACCTAATCAGCGGCTTACACTTTATTCTAACAATGTACATTGCATGGCAATAAAATTTTTTAATCATTTACCAGACAATTTTAAAAACTTAAGACTGACATTATTTAGAAAAAAATTACATGAATGGCTCTTAAACAAATGTTATTATGTTATAAGCGAGTATTTAAATGACCGATTTATTGATATAAAATGAAATTATTAATTAAATTATGTATTGTTTTTGATGTATTAATTTTATTGTATGAAATATGAGTAAATTTCCGATTTTTAATATAATATCATTATATAATTTTAATATAATATCAAGTTATTTTCAATATAATATCATTATATTAAAAATAACTTAATTTAATAATATAATAAATTGACCGAAATATTTGCACGCCCCTGCGAGGGTAGAATAAGTTGAACATTTTAATATGTGTAACATCTTTGTTGTACCTTATTTTCGCAAATAAATTATCTTATCTTATCTTATCTTATCTTATCTTAATAAAAAAACAGAATTTGACCATACCTGCTCATAAAATTTAAGGGTTTCCCTTGATTTCCCTGGGATCCCATCATCAGATCCTGACTTGGTGAATATGGGACCACCTTGCAATCATACTCTTTCAAATAAAAAACGAATTTTGAAAATCGGTTCACAATTCGCGAAGATATTCAATAACATAGGTACATAAAAAAAAAAATCTGTCGAATTGAGAACCTCTTCCTTTTTTGAAGTCGGTTAAAAACGTATAAGATTTCAAATTAATCGCTGCCGTCTTTTTCCTCTTTGATGCCTTTTGGTAAACAGACTGAGGAATCTATTTTTGCAATTAAAAACGCATATTTCGAAATAACATTTTTTGAGATAATACTTTATTGATGGTGATGTGCGATATATGTAACTATGAAATTAGTAGATAATATTGACGCCAAAAAAATATGAATGTAATTATCACATCCGCAAAACCGCGAGTTTAATATGCCACAAGCATTGTGTAATGGCAGACGTGGAGACAAGGTCATATTCAGTATTTTCATATATCGTCATCAGTTAGCCGAGCGTTTCAGTTCAGTTTTTCGTCCACGTGCTGTGCGTCGTTCATTCATGCACACAAATGAATGGGTCGGCGGAGTCGCGCCGCAGAAACAGTCGGCCGCCGCACGCCCGCGCGCACGCCGCGCAGTGCTGGCGCCCGCGCAACCGTCGCGAGTGACCTCCAGTGCAGGACAGACACGCCGACACTGTGCCAATACCCACTACCCACCACCACCAGCCGCCAGGGCACCCGTACACTCTGCATGACGGATCTTCTCTCGGTGCGTCATCTTTTTACACTTGGCTGACCTTGAATAAAACGCGCACCGCCCTCTGTATCCAGTCTACAAATTATCAGTTACAAACGGATCTAAAGTATACCTACAGTTCTTTTAGCATACGATGACGAACGATTCGGCAATTGAAGATAATTCTTGGATCTTCAGCCGCTGTTTAAGATGATATTAATTGGGTGACTAGCACCCAATCTATTCTGTTAAGTGTCGGTAGTTAGATGCTTCCTGTCGGGTGCTATCGCTCACTTCTATTAAACACGCACACGCTTGTGGGTATCAAATTCTGATTGAAGTCAGTAATGCAGGCAGGAAATGAGATATAGTATAAATTGCTCTGTAGTAGCGACGCGACAGCCGGCGGTGGCGTTCGTCTCCTGTTGCAAGTAGATATCTAAGTATGATGCGTACGGCGCGGGCGTACTGACCGCGGACTGACCGCCATCATCGGCGACACCCTACACCTCAACCGACTACAGACAGGAAGCGATAAAATTCTCATCTTGCACTATAGTTTTTTAACACAACAACGGTAATACGAACCGTTTAAAAGACCTCGCATTCTACACATACAATATATCGCGTGCCCAATGCGTTCAACAAAAAATCCTGTATCCGGGTATGCATCGATAAGAATCACTTTAAGGGCTCCCACTAAGCTGCCAGTGAGAGGCCGCTATATACTCCTAAAGAATAAAACATCCGTTATCTCTTTAAAAGCTACTACGTAAGGCGTTTAAAAACTTTAAGTCTGTTACCGTGTGGCGCCAGTTGCTTTTTGCAAAGATAAAGTCATAAATTTTAGTGCGTTTTAACAAACCCAGCAGACGATAACATTCACTTACGACAAGTAACTTCAAGTAAGCCTATTGTAAATAAACATTAAGTATTCTCTCTTTATATGAGCCTCTAATTTTAAACAAATAATTTGGGCAGTGCCTGCCATTAATTTTTGTTCTCCAAATGTGGTGGTCTCATTCGCAGAATTCGAATTCGCAGAACGGCAACAAGATAGTCTGTTTATGGTTGCAACGTCATGTCTTTAACGATGGTGGGCCCTTTTACTTATAGGTATGCTCCTTCGTACATAAAACGAGAGATATCAAATCTCTGATGATAAACTCGTTACTAGGCCGGATTCTAGCCCACGGGGCCGAAATCGAGGTTGAATGGAGCGAGTAGTAGTTTACGTTTTCGATTGATCCTTAGTTAATGTTTTCCATTGATTTCGATGGGAAATGTCTTTGATGATCATTCCTCAAGGACATGATAGATCTAAATTTTATTCGACACAAACCTCAAGCATGTTGAGGTCTTTAATTGTGACAAGTTTCATCAAAATCGGTTCAGTAGTTTTGGAGCCTATTCATTTCCAAGAATTCCTTTTCGGCGTATGTAAGCGTTGCACTCAATTGTTCACTCGCCTAAGTTACCTTATATTGGTGCATTTGTAAATCACAAATAATAATAAATACAATGTCAGCAATCGTTAATCATGCCTTACGTAATATCAGGATTACGCGTGTATCAGTATTCAATAGGAATTTCCAAAAATCTTTTCCTATTTCTCATCTGCCCCCTTACCACCATCTCTTATTGCGATTCAATAATTGAATAGATTGCTTATTCATACCAATGAATAAGCGAATCTATTCCATTTAAATATGATATATATATGATATATAATATAATAGAGTCGCTTATTCATTGGTATGAATAAGCATTCTATTCAGTTATTGAATCGCAATAAGAGATGGTGGTAAGGTGGCTGTACTCTAACAGAAACATTCCTACTAAATTTTTTACTTTATAGGACCAGTGGCTAGCCGGTCACTTTACATATACGTCAACAAAAGGGATCCATGGATCGACATGATTTTTGGCACAAAGATAGCCGGGTAAAATAAAGAAATTTAATTAACATTTGTTTCAAAAAACAAAGTAAACGTTCAGGCATTTACTTAGATGCCTAAAAGCTGACATTTGCCTCACTTCCGTCTTCAAAGACCACTTACCTAGAAAGTATGTAAATAATGTTTGCTTGATGTCATGATTGCCGCAGAACATTCGCCATGAAGGGGATAGTAAGAGCTAGTTTAAGTATTTTATCACGATTGCGGATCTTTAGGAAATAAGAGACCATGTTTTTACATATATTTATATAACAACATGGTTTCCCGTTCCATGGTGTTTTCACACTTTTCACGTCTACACAATTTACATAAAAATAAGAAGCAATTTACTATGCGTGGTCTCTAATGCCAATAGTACCTAGCAATAGTAGCCTTATCAATCCTTACAGGTGAATCATATTTATAATTATTACTATTGTTTTTTAAATAAAAAACTAGCGATACTGTGTGTACAAATATTTTTCCAAAGCGTGAGACGACAGACGAGTGGTGATTTGTATACTACTTGAAATATGACTTTGAAATACACAATAATGTTCTATTTAAGTATAGATTTTGAATGCAGATTCGGTTTTAGTAAGTCATAATAGTACAATATAATGTTTTAACAATCAATCTCCTAAATATCTTTGATGGTTACTGTGTGTTCCTGCGAGTGAGCGAAGTCACCAGAAAGGAAGAAGTGCTGCGTTGGCGTTCATGTTGCATCGTTCATATGGCTTCGGTAACCGCTTCACATCAGGCGGATCGTATGCTTGTCTTCCAGCCGACGTAGTATTAAAAAAATACCCCATAATAATAAGTAATTAAGATTTTTGATATCATTAATAATAATAAATGTTCCTGGAGATATTACACAGCGTCATCTAGTCTCAAACTATACAAAGCTTGTACTATGTGTGTGTGACCACCGTACTGTTTAGGAAATAAGAGAGCATGTTTATTGTGTTCATGTGTGGTCATTTGTGCTGTCAACCATTAATTGGCAATTTTCAGTTTTCAAAGTCTAATATAGGAAGAGAGCCGACTGGGAAAACTATTGACAAGTGCCGGGATGCCATGAGTATTTATTTTTATTAACCCCCGACGACTATGATTTGTGTATGTGTGTGCTGTGTCTCTGTGGTATCGTAGCTCCCGTACGGATGGACCGATTTTTTATTTAATTTGAAAGGTGAGTTAGTCGGGAGTCTCGGGAGTGTTCTTAGCTATGTTTGATGAAAATCGGTACAAGATGGCCGCCGCGCCGCCACAAAATGACGGATTACATAAGAGTATTTTTGCACAACCCCTTCAATATCAAATGAAAGGGCTTGACTAGACTAGAAGGTCGGGGTCATATTAAATTTTTAATTTAATTATCTAGTTGTTGGCGCGGACAAACCCTCCACATTCCCATGGCTCCACCGACCTCACGGTCATATGAGCCGAATCGCGAGATCCACGCGGCACTTGCTTTACGCTTTTTTCGTGCCGCGGGCAATGCTAGACTTCCTACAAGTTGTTTTATTCTCAGTCCTTAGTCCCTATAGCGCATTCTCCCCATTTTAGTGAAGCGACTTTTTTCTTGACGTGGACAGTAGGTACATGAAAATAGATTAAAATTCAGGGAGGTATTTAGTATGCGAGCGTGCGCGTGACTAGCGCTCATAGCGGCCGCTGGCAGCCGGACAACGCGACCTCGTCCAGATAAATCTATCAATGAACGCGATAAGGGGGGCTCGTGTCACGCAACCGGGAGGAAGTGCCCCTACTCGCCTCCTGCACTCTGAACTGAACGCATCATATCGCAACCGCAATACATCATTCACCACGTTCATTCTCATAACGCAACTAGGTACTTACTTACCTACGAGTACCTAAACAACTTGAAAACCGTTCTTCCGAGAAGTTAGCATTATTTGTATAATCAACGTTTCTAAAAAATCATTGGGAGTATAATTGTTTAGTTAGTAGAAGTGATATCTCCGCATACAGGATGTACCGGAAGGGCTCTTAAGCGCTGAAATATGAATGAGGAAACAAAAAAGAAATGAAAATATTACAAAAAAAACACCTCATCGTACAAAAGTGAATCTACGGAAATCGGAACGTAACTTTAATGGATATGTAACGTTTTAATTATAATAAAGTTGATTCCGTATTTAAAAATTGATCCTATTTCGTGGATACTCATCCAGTTGACATGCCCGTAATGCCTCAACTTGTTCCTTCTCTCCATTAAATAGTTTTACAGGCCAATTTATGTATAATTTGTTTGACTTTCAAGTGGCATTCTTAAGTCTGTGTTAAATTCTCTATTCATTAAATAAAAATAATTTTGCGAACGTTCAAAAGTTTAGTTCAGTCAATATGTCACTTAAGATGTAAATAACACATACGCGCATGTATCTACGATTTTTTTATATGGTGTTTCTTGAAGGTCTCTTGAGAGTATATCAAATTTGCAACCTCGATGCGATTATTATATTGCGATAACGTTGACTATTTTTTCAGTTTTTTGAACAAACTACCTTAAAGTAGGCTTTTTCTATGTACCATATTTTTGTAAAGCTAACTAAATTAGCTTCAATTTCACCCAATTCAATTTGACAGGCAGATCATTCCACAGCTTGACTGTACGCGGAACAAAACTTCTCTGGAACCGCACAGTACGCGACCACTTAGGCACCAAACTGTGAGGAATTCCCTGTCGATGGCGAGCGGTGCGACTGTAGAAGACGTGGGCATCATGTCAAACAACTCCTCTGAACACACCCCATTGTACCATCGGTAACACACAATGGCGTTTTTAAGCACGACAGCGTAGTTGCGTGTCTTTAGATTTCATCTTTAGATTCCATAATCATATTCATCTTAACGAAATTTACACGCATCTATCTTGGGAGTACCCTCAATCGAACACAAAAAGAATTTCCAAAATCGGTTCATAAACACCGGCGGCGTTGTGAAATGAAACTATTTATGCAGTCATAAGGTCTTTGTGGGCACTTAGATACGTCTTACACTTTTTATAAATATTATTCTTATTTCTTTGTAATTTTTTTAATCCTTATTACATGTCTGTGCTGATTCATTCCATACATCGTTGTCACTTAGTTATTCATATGAAGTAAGGCCTTTTACTAAATCTTTTTGATATGCTTCTTGAACATATTTTCAAGTACGGAAAGGACTGTAGCGGGCAATTTATTATAGAATCGAATGAGACAGTGTTCACCTCTTAATCTTATAGTTAAATCTTACTAACATTTATGTTAACTGTTAAATCTTACTAACATTTTTGGAACTACAGAAGGAACTCATAAGAGATCGGAAAGAATCGGAGTACCAAATGCTCCAAAAAATTTTTTTGTAAAGGGTTCGTCTTCGCAGCGCCCAAGTAACGTTTGCTAGGTCAGAGTTTTGCTGGCTAAGGCTCGAGGGACTCCATGAGCTTGAGGTACTAGTGGCACCGCCTAGCGGTCCAATAACTTTGTCACTACAAGCGGAGTACAGCGAGGTACGAAGTGTATAGGGCAAGGATGCTCAATCAGAGGCTTTCAAATATACTCGCCGACAGCACTGGTTGACCGCTTTGGTGTTTCAAGCATCCATAGGCTTCGAAAACAGCTTTCCACAAGGCATGTTGAATGATTGTTTACTACCATGTTTGTGTTTGGAGAAAAGTTGATGACCCTAGTGCTCTCGTATCTAGGTTAACTCAACTCCGATGTTCAAATGTCAACAAATTATACCCATCTCTGCTACCCACGTGCACATAAACTGCCAATTGTACCATAGAAACGAGTTAAATTCGTAATACATTATCCTAATAATTTGCCTTATTATCTACATTTTATCCTACATTTACCTAGCAAATAAATATTGTGATAAAACATTACAAGTGAATGATTTATAACATCAATGTTGCAAGTACAAACATTACGAGTTGGTAGATGGGTAAATATTATTAGACTTCAATTTTTATTACAAAATTAATTACTACTTTCATAAATTACAAAATGAACTTAGTCTAGGCATTGTTTATTTAAAAAATAATAAGTGATTGGTAATAATATCAGTTTTCAGTGTTTTTTCAGTTAAATTTTAATGTTACTGAGGGAGTACATTCCAGTAATTCTATAGAACAGTTGGGGTATCAAAAATGTGTCTTAATAATGCTTGTTTATTTGTTGGTTTATAAAACTTTACTTCATACTACATAAGGTTAAACCATATTATTACAAATTATTTGTAATGGCACTAATGGCAGACTTATTCCTTGGAGAAAACCTCTTCCATTCACCGTTGCTTTTGGGCAACCGAATAGAACTTGTAACTGGCGGTTTGGGAAATATAACTACATATATTAATATTTAAATTGAGAAACAATAGAAATAACAAATGAAATTGATAGTAATTAGTTTATTCTAACATCAAATACAAAAAAATCATAGAACTTTCAGTATTTATCAAGCCCTTGGTTTGTATCTTACACGATTGACCAGATGCTGCCGCATCACTAGAAATCTGCACCGCACCCAGACCGCCCATCAACTGACTACAGAGGTATTTTGTTAGGGCGCTCATTGCAATGGTCTCCATGAATGTTTATGGATAGTTTAGTCGTTTAGTCTATAATGGTAGTCACGGTTTGGTCACAGTTTTAAAGCATATAAAAAATAGTAATACTGTGGTTTGGTGCCCATCACCAATATGCAGTATGCAGTACCTATAGAGATTTGTTTTATGGTTCGGGAGTTTAATACATTTTTAATTTACATTTTTTTGTCACTTTTTATTTTGTAGCACCAATGCAATGCACAGGAACAGGTCGTAGGTATACGTTACTTCCATCCACATAAAATTTAATGAACTTTGCTGATATTCACATGTTTTCAATGTCATTGGCTTTGTTCAAATACAGTGTGGTTGAGAGGCTAACGAATATCAATGCAAATTGATTAACATAATGTTTGCTTATTGTTTTAAAATGTATTTTTGACGTGATACCTAACGTCTTATAAATCGATGAACGCCGGCTGCACGAAAAAGCACGACTCATTGTCACGTTCCGCCTGAGCCGAGCGTGCAAGCGAGAGAAGCACAAGCGATAGAGAGGCACGATCGACCTAAGCGTTCGGCTTGTGACGTATCTATCTCTCTTCCATCGGCCGAAGTTACCGTATTATATGATGTTTACATTATCATGTAAAATTATCGTCCGTAAACCGACTTTACAGACAACCATTTTTATTCTACAAAGTATCTGAAATGCATCTTTCTGTACGAATGTCTATCTAATCTAGATAGACATTAATGCACTAGCTATCTACGAGAAACATATTACTTTGTGAATAACAATACTGTTTATTTATTGACCCTTTAAATGTTTGATTTTCTACATAAATATATAAAATAGAGAATACAGTAATGAATGTACCTATGTAAAACCTCCGGGATCTAGCCACCAGAACCCGCTAGTTTAGGTAACGCACACATAAAGCAATTTTAAAAAAAAAAAAAATTTATACTATTATTATATCATAATATATATTTTTAAATAGATTGTTTTATGAGGTTGTACTTATTGTAGCCAGGGAAATCAACAACCGCGTCGTGAAATATTGTTTCACAAGTCCTCGGGAGGATTGAACGAACGCGCAAATTGTGACGTTTTAGTACCATGCCAAGATTGTGAGTGAAAAACGACAGTACATATTGGAAACGCAGCTTTGTAAGTACACGTGTAGATAATTTGGCGTTTGACATGAAAATCAAATGATAACACATTAAATACTAAATATATATTCCTGGACAAATTACACACGGACATCTAGTCCCAAACTAAGCAAAGCTTGTACTATGGGTACTAGATAACTGATATAATACTTAAATCAATTTTTTTCTTGTAAATTCATACATACAAAAAACACCCAGACCAAGACAAACCAGACATGTTCGTGCACACAAATATTTGCCTTGTGCGGGGATCGAATCCGCGACCTCAGAGTCAAAGTAGCCATTGTTAACCATTCGACCACCGAGTTCGTCAACATTTAAAGCAAGAAATGCATTTAATAAGCATAAGCACATAATATACGAAACAAACTACACACCAACTGCGTACGTACAAATATAAAACGAATTGACTCGTGACATACATATTAACGACATGCAAAGCAGAGTGTAGGCTGCAGCGGCCGCTTATGGTCAGTGATCATATGCGACCAACATATTAAACGTAAACAAATCGTTATTTTAGTAAATAACCAATTTGATGACAACTAATTGGGTAGCCGACCGAAGTGGACATGCGAAGGACAGGGCACCTTTTGGCGTGGACTCATTAATGTTCAAATATAACTTACGATCGCCCAGCGTTCCTGATGACTCAAACAATGAGCTCCAATGCTTGCTATAATAAACCAGTGATACTTTTGGATTATTAAAGCATCTGCAAGCTGAAGTGATTGGATGACCAATAAAAAGTTTACTTTCATTCGTACAATAGCTTCTCGTAGGGCCTTATTCTGAAAGCCCGGGCTTTCAGAATAAGGCCCTACAGGACAGTGATTACTTTCCTTTAATTTTGCGATTTCTCAGACCCTGTGTCGATCTGCAGTATTCATATAAAGTTGTCACAAGAAAGAAGCATTAACCAAATCCAATACCTACTATATTGACCAGAGTGTAGGTGTGTAGGTATACATATTTATAGGTGATTTCACAAACACACTCAACATATTTGATTGGATTATGTGAAACTTACGGTGTAATGTTAGTAATAAGTATATTTAGTAAGAAATTCTTACTAATATTATAAAGGCGAATGTGGGTTTGAATATTCCTCTTTCATAACTTAACTTCTGAACCGATTGCTATGAAATTTTGCATAGGTCTGATAAAATGTAAAAACGAGGGAAGACCAAAAGTTCGTCGTTTTGGTGTTGGTTGGTTGGTTGGTTGACTGAGTTTATCTGTTACGAAATTTACCATACTGGTATACATCTTATTATATGTTCAGAATAATAATAGGATTCCTTTTATTCCGTATTATAACAAATCCACATTTGTTAGATGTAACAAATGTGGATATATAGTATTTATAGGATATATAGTATATGTGTTATATATAGTATTGTAACAAAGCCACATTTGTTAGATGTTGATGTTGCATAAAATATACTTATCCACTAACTAAGGAATAGATATAGAATAAATAGGGATGGAACACCCAATTTTTGTCCAAGTTTGTTGACCAATGTTTAATCCAAGTTTTGGCCTCGAAATTTCGTTTCAATTTGCAAGTTATGTCTTGATATACAGGGGCTCTACCGGCTAAGCTGAAGCCGATTCCCATCGGATGTTTTTGATTACAAAAATCAAACTTCAACTTAGATTTATGCTACTTGTGTTTACCTTAGCTTATAGAAATCTTAGAGCTCTACCGAATAAGCTTAAGATGTTTGTCAATAACTAAAACGTATGTTGCGAATCAAAATATTCGATGGTAATCGGTTTCAGCTTCGGCGGTAGGCCCCCAGATCTAAGCAGTAGGGGCATCAACTGCCGGGATAAAAATAAATAAATTACAGAAAAGTTGGGCTTTAAAGGACTAACTTTTTGGCTTCACATACAAGCATGTTTTAATATTGAATAATTGTAACATTCCCATTTATTGTTGTACTGTTAAACATCGCAAAATAAAAAAGGTTTATAATAAATAAATAAATAAGTACTATGTTTAACTTAATATTTCAGCTAGAGTTGAAATATTGATTTAGAAATCAGCTAGTCATCAGTAACCTGCAACTACTTGCCTAATCTCTATCCAGAATTTAACTTTAAATTACTGTACATACGAGTACATGTTGATATTATGCATACTTATATGCCAGCCATCCACAAAAGAATCCTATTAAGTGGGAAGGTAATGTAAACTACTTGTCAAGATACTTATTATGGACACATTATGTACATAGTTATTCCAGTATTTAACTACAACTGCTTTAACATAAAATCACTCTCGCTCTCTCTCATGTTTGCACGTGCGATTAAATTAACTTTACACCAGCGTCTTTGAAGGACTTGCTCGGTCAGCTTTCGTGTTCAATAACGTGCATACCATATCGAATCGCTTGCATAATACAGTGACGGTTTGGTCCACTTTCCACCTGCCCACGGTTCAGTTGTGGGCTAAGAATTTGGTGCCAGCCACCAGTGCATCGAGTTGCGAAACTCTGGCTTGAAGGTGGGACTAATAGTGGATATACGTAGGTGCTGCCAATACCGTGCTGCCCACGGTCTGCTTCGTAAATTAAACCTTCGCATAATAAGGTGCGGGGCAAGATTGGAGGGTTTTATTTAGCAGATTACGAAGGTTTCTTGTTTACGCAGTGTGATTCAGTATCATTTTCTTTTACAATTAATATTCCATAAATATTGTAAAAGTTTTAAACTTTAAGAACGATTGCGTTGTACTAAAGATCCAGATAGATATGACAGCAATCAATAAGTTTTCTACTAGATAACCGTGAATTCATTACTGGATAAACATAGGTAACTGGTAAAACAAACGTAGGTAAGTAAATATAATTTTTATTGTCCTGAATGACTGTCAATACTTTTAAATAGGTGAAATCAAACGTAATTTTCAAACATGATTTAACGAACACATATTAGCAAAAACAATCGAT
This sequence comes from Hypsopygia costalis, assembly GCA_937001555.2. Taxonomy (NCBI): domain Eukaryota; kingdom Metazoa; phylum Arthropoda; class Insecta; order Lepidoptera; family Pyralidae; genus Hypsopygia; species Hypsopygia costalis. Next base: position 23,498,030 of record OW443329.2, read on the forward strand.
CAGAAAACTCATACTTCGCCGAACATCATAATGACGAACAACACATTATATCCCCCAGTAATTCATAAAAATATTACGCTGACACGATAGACAAAGGACTAAACATAATATTAGCTAGCACAGTATAAATAATAAAACTACGTGATATTAGGGAACGGTAATAAAACACAAAAAATCTGTTAATCAATAAACAACTTGAAGTCAACAATTCTCATATTTTAAATATTTTTCCATTATCCCCTCTTTCCCCTCAACTTCAAACACTTTATAAAGGACGATAATGCGATGGCATGTATATTGGATATGATGTAGGTATATTGGATTGGATGGAAATGGAATGTACCTCTACATTACATAAAATTGGACTGAATGGATATGTCATTTGTAGATTGTTGTTCTAACGATCAACATCTACAGACAGCCTGATGATGCCCAGCGTAGAGGCGAAACGCGTGACGCAAAGGCGACAATGATAGCCAGGGCGGCGGCGGCAGTTGCATGTATCTTCTGTGATGACTCTTCAAAAGCTTGATTGGTCAAACCCTTAACTCGTCAAATACGTGATTCGTCAAATCAGAAACTCGTCAAAACCTTAACTGGTCAAATACGTGATTCGTCAAAACCTTAACTGGTCAAATACGTGATTTGTCAAATTAGAAACTCGTCAAAACCTTAAACCCAACAAATTCGCTATATTACGCTTTGGTTGAATAAGAACTAACTAGCGGTCTAGAATCTAGACCGCTAGTTAGTTATCAAATAAAGCATATTAAAAAATAAAGCATAGTAAAAGCATATTTTTTAATTATCTAGACTCTAGATAATTAAAAAATATGCTTTTAGCTACTAATTTTAATTATGAATCATTAACAAGCTTATCATTATTAACAAATATACGTAAGGAAAATCTCATTGGTATATGCCGCGATCAAACCACGTCTCATGCGTTATGGAGTCGAGCGCTCTTCACACTAATCGTATATTTCAATATCGACGCAGGAAAGCAATCTTGTCGTATCTCGAAAAAATGCGAATATGACTTTTATACATCATTCGATTCAGAAAAAAATACCGCATCAAATGGTCTCGGTTTCATTTTTCTACGACTATTTTTTTTTTAGATACGACGTTGATTTTTACATAAATATTTCGAAATCAATACGAAAATATGTTGTAACTAAACCAAATTTCGCTATTTTATTATGTATAGTACATACAACAAAATTGATGTGTATACTTCACAGATTACGACATATACCTCGGCTGAGATGCATTACTTGCAATGAGTTACGCCCTTCACAGCGCATCATTATATAAATTTATTTAGTTACAGCAAAATTGCCGCTTGGGATTTATACGATGACTTGAGATATTACCAAGTTCGCATTCAGCAATTTATTAATTTCTACAATTACACCATTTTAAAGTGCATATTTCTATAAAAAAATATACTTATCCCATTTTAAAGGATTTAATAATCTAGCTAATGGAATATACACGGCATTCGTTCCCCTCTCCCTCGCGATCGCTCGCAGATGCAGCGCGTACGGCTTATTTGTCAGTCGGCGCTCGACCGCGTAAGAGTGAATGCAATTACGTAGTGTAAAGCCGACACATTATTTTCGTGTTTATAGTGATAATATTTCAAAATACTGGTGAGTACCTACTGTTTACAATTAAGCTTTTTTTTAATTAGTTAAATAATAATATACCTACATAAAAGCCTACCTACCTATAAGAGTTTTTTCTCTATTCCAGACACATTGGAGACCTGATATTATTGACGTTATTACAAGGTAATTATTACTACTTAAATATTAAATCTCTGAGTTTCGCCTTTTGTGTTATGTTGTCGTTTGTTTTTTTTTTTTTATGTGAGAGGGGGCAAACGAGCATGTGGGTCACCTGGTGGAAAGCAATCATCACCGCTCATGGAGACCAGCGACACAAAAGGTGTCACCGATCCGTTGCCAGCCTTTAGAAATCATTGTTATAACCTACAAACATACCTAGTAATGAAAAGCATTTTTAAATACCTATAAGTTACTTTTAGGTACACTGTGAATTTGTATTTGTTTTGTACCCAAAAAAAAATTACTGCCGCTGCATCTATTCAAATAATAAATCAACTGTCTTCATAGCGCAGCGTTAGTGAATGTGACTACTGTGCTGTTCTGTTTCGGGTTCGAATCCCGGTCGGGCCAACCAAAAGTTGTTGGGTTTTTCTGTAAAGAAATCTTACTAGCAGCCCAGAGTCAGAAAGTCGGCGGTATTAGACACCCCTGTGGAAAGCACGTAAATCTGTTGGTCCAGCGCCTGATCTCTCTCCGGTTGTGTCGCATTATCTATCCTATCGGATCATAAGAGTTAGGAAACAGAGAGTGCAGTTCTATTTACACACACACTTGTGCATTTTAATATATCTGCACTGGTGCCGCTGTGGCCAAGATTCGGTCTGAAAGGCATTATTATTTTTAATAAAATCGATTTCTCGATCGAGTTATCGATTTCGTAAATATAATTATTTTTTATAATTTTCAACTCAGGCTGTATAGCTTGTTACTTGAGCGAATTCGTAGCAGTAGGAATCTGTGTAGATGTTCTGTTAATACTTCTGTTACTACCCATGACTTTTTCACTATCTGATTTTCAAAATCATTCACATGCATTTTTTACTGTAAATACTATAAACTTTTGTGTTACATCCAATGTGTTCTAAACATTCTATCCTCCCACTGCTGGGCACGGGTTAGGTCCACTATCTGTGTGATAGTAGCTTTACTTTAAGGCTTTACTTTTTCGGTTTTCATTATTTAAAGCCATTTCTAAAGATCTCTTGTTGTTGGTATCTTTTATTACTTTTTTCGTTTCTAGGTTTTCTTTTAAACTCATTAATAGTCTTTCTGCCTTAGTTAAAACATACTATAATATTTGGTAGTTAATGTGTTATTACATTCTTTTCCATAATAATTATGCTTTTAGATGGCCCAACGAAGACAGTGGCACGAAGACCTGAAACTTAAAATAGCTACAGATCAACCAAAAAAGAAACTTAAAATAAATCTCATAAGCGAAATCGTCTACAAAGATGGAGTAAAGGTACAGACAATTGACCATAACACTGCAACATCTACAATTTACTCTGAAAAGATTCTAGTACCACGAAGTCCTGAACAGCCAAAAGATGTTGAAATAAATGAGGATTATTGTAGTGCCAAAAATCTCACTCCCACCTTTCGAAAGCCCGAGTCGTATATATCCGAAATAAATAAAATGGTTCAAAATATTTCATCACCCTGTAACACGGAACTAAATACAAATAATTCTCATATAAACATTTTTACACAATCAGATATCATTACCACAGAGAGTAATTTAGAAACTATAGACAACATTACACCAATTGAAAATCCTATTGAGGACAATAATATGATAAATAGCCAATCAGCAAGTACATCTCATGAAACATACAACATTTCAGTTACTATAGATTCTGAAGATACCCATAATGATTCTGTTTGCCATGCTGTTGAAGTTCTACACGAAGCAGATAACCATCAAATTTTGGTTGACCAAAAACTTAAGAGCGCAGGTGATAAAAAGGAAAATTACAAATATAATAGAAGCTCCTTCTTTATGGCCTACGGTTATAGAGATGGCTCGCAGAAACCCAGCTCCATATAGAGTTTCTGTTTTAGAAGGCAAAGAATTTATTAGTTTCGATACAATTTTCGACGAGTCTTTTAAGAAGGTTAAGAAACTGCAGATTTCTAAAGTGTGTATAAAGCATTCTATGTTACCAAATGCTGATACCACAGAAATATCTTTGGGTAGTCTGAACGGTGCAGAACCTAAGATCTGCCTATATCCAGCAAAATTACCTGTCACATTACAAAAATATAATGATTTAAAAAAGCTTGTCGACAAAGGAATAATTCCAAAGGCATACGCCAATGAGTAGTTAAAATTAAAATATGATAAAAAAGTTAAGGATTTGCTGGAAGAAACAGATGATGAAGATGAACAGTAAATCAGATCATCTGTTTCTTCTAACTTTTGATCGTTTGTGAGAATTGCCCTCATTTTTATTTTGTTTGATTACATTTGTTTGATTACATAAAATTGTTTAAAGAATAACCAAATACCAATCAAGTTTTTTTTATTTTATCGTTTGCATTTTATTTTTGTTTAAAGGGCTGAAATTCTGTTTTTACATTTTTGTTTACATTAAATAAATACATTGTCTAATTTACAGCATTTTATTTGTGTTTCGCCAATTATGTAATACTACTTGCAACAAATAGTATGAACATGAAAACGAAATATATTCATTTAAAACAAACTAGCTGTCATCATATAAAACTTATATTTAGAAACAGCAAGTTTGATACCAGTCATTTTGAACAAGTTGCTGATGGTCCAAACATTTGTCTTTTGATATACAGCATATTCAATGTTTATATTTTGAAAATCAAATGCTGTATCTAGTATTAAATCCAATTACACTAATCTTAGAATGATCCTAAGAATTTCAAATGGAAGGTTTTATTTTAAAATGATATCACTGAAAATATGGTATTTTTATGTCTACTAGTTTACATATTATGAATTTTTGAAATCGTTTTTTAGCTTTGGTGAAAAGTTGCATTTTTCGAGATACCACAAGATTGCTTTCTACCGTCGATATGTGTTAATTTTTTATATGTGTTTTGACGAGTTTCTAATTTGACAAATCACGTATTTGACCAGTTAAGGTTTTGACGAGTTTCTGATTTGACGAATCACGTATTCGACGAGTTAAGGGTTTGACCAATCAAGCTTTTGACGAGTGTCTGCAAAATCCGATTGCTGGATTTTGCATTTTCGGAGCAGAGACGACCAAAGCAGTTATGGCAGTCTAATGCTTCTACTAACGATCTTCTCTTCTTTCATATAGACAATAGTTACTTAGTTTAGATTTTTTTGTCAATCAACAGATTAAATAAATCTAATGCTTTGAAAGGACCCGTGCTTGTCAGTAGGTATTATATCTGCTGGGAGATATAGTGTCTCTCACTTACTTACGTTGTTAGAATATATCTGGTGGTTTTATACAATGTCCTTACAGACAGACGACCGTGAAGTGTTGAATATTGAATCTATTCTATTCTAAGTTGGCAATCGCTCATCGCTTATTGTATACAAATATAAATAAAGTAGGTAGATGTAAATCGAGCGTAGGTATACATGTTTACATACCTAATACATAATACTTATGTTTTTTTTTTAATCTGTCAATTAAGTTCATGTTTTGCTTTTACTTTTTACATATTAGGTTTCATATTATGCAGAAATAACAAAAAAAAATGTATTTTGGTGTATTTAGCCCTATGATGTTATAAATATATTTAACAAGATGACCCGGTGAACTTTGTTTCACCTACTTACTGTTCTATCTACTTAATAAATATATACGATCTAAGATCTGTGTCTCTTTAAGAAGAGCCTACCCTGTGTGCCCGAACCTGGAGGATGTGCCATTGCTAGACATTTGTTTCCTAACTTTTTAGCCGCTTTCCATAAAATTTGACAGTAAATGACTCTCTTGCAGTTTGCTTGCCATGTCCAAGAATTTTCTGACGCGGTCTTTCTACGAAACCTCGCGCATACTGCGCAGCATATTCAACTGCATGAAAGATTATACCTGTACGTATCGCTCAAGTATTCAAGGTGATCCTTTACTAACTTATAAAATGGTCTAATCTTGGATTTATAGATTTGTCCTTTCAACTTGGCGGAGTTTTGCAGTCACAGATGACACTGGTTACCTCAAGCCACTTAGTCCAAGCTACTAAAATCTCACAGTCGATGCTATCCGATGATCGAAGAACAGATCCCAAGTACTTAAACCGTCCGTGCATTCGACCATATCCTTATGTGTACGGTCGTGGGATCTGTTGTTTTGCAGCCCAAGTACTCGATCTTCCCATATTCGGATTCAGGCCATAGTTTTCAAGTGACCTCTTCCAATAATTCACTCATCGCACCAACTGCCCTCTATCCGCATCCGTTACTGCAATTATATCAGCATACATGAACACCCGTCAACCCACCGCACAGAGCTGGTCCACGTGGATCCATGATACTACTTCACAATTCGTCTAATACCACGAATGTGTAATATATACAAATACCTATGCATAATATGAACAAAAAGAGACTAAGGACTGATCGCTGGTGGACACCGACGTTAATGGGAATTTTGTCTCTCCGACAGAGTTCTAAACTATGGATTTGGAATTTCGGACATGTCTCGGATGATGTCGATATAAACCCCTGGCAGCCCTGTAGACTTCAGTAAAGAAAGTTCTCGCCAAATAAATTTATGACTAAACAACAAATGTGAATTAATTAAAATTAATGTGAATTACAGATTTAGGTACCTACTTCAGAATAAATAATGAAGATCTGTTTTATTTTGTAATATCACATTGGTTAACATGACAGACCTATATAATGTGATGTTAGTCTTACCATATGCAAAGTTATACAACTCTATGTGAATCCACAAACCTCGTTCTGCGTTCAGCCCACATTTTCTGGTACTATTCGCATTGCTGACACTGGTTACAATTGCAATCATTTTTGTAATTTACAATGCGAGTGTTTATGAAATTTGCAGATTTCTATTATTTATTCTTAAGTACTGTAAAAAGGTTTATTTACCATAAACAGTCACTACATATTATAACTCCATTCTTGATGTCTATTAGTATAGTGTCATTTCTTTGTCACTTCTGAGAAAGTCATATTTGACAACCAACAAATATGACGTCGATTCTTTGTGACAATGACACTATTGATAGGTAGGTTCGCCATCTTTGCTGTTATGACATTCGACTATAGTAGGAACACTTTGTATGGGAAATTAAAATTGTTGTTTTCATTATCTTTCTTGATTTTTTTCCAAAATTTCTCACCTTTTAAACCTTCCCTGGGCTAAGACAAACATTTCAAAACCAAATTCAGCTAAATCGGCCTGGCCGTTCTCGAGTTTTAGCGAGACTAACAAAAAGCAAAAGTTATACAACTCTATGTGAATCCACAAACCTCGTTCTGCGTTCAGCCCACATTTTCTGGTACTATTCGCATTGCTGACACTGGTTACAATTGCAATCATTTTTGTAATTTACAATGCGAGTGTTTATGAAATTTGCAGATTTCTATTATTTATTCTTAAGTACTGTAAAAAGGTTTATTTACCATAAACAGTCACTACATATTATAACTCCATTCTTGATGTCTATTAGTATAGTGTCATTTCTTTGTCACTTCTGAGAAAGTCATATTTGACAACCAACAAATATGACGTCGATTCTTTGTGACAATGACACTATTGATAGGTAGGTTCGCCATCTTTGCTGTTATGACATTCGACTATAGTAGGAACACTTTGTATGGGAAATTAAAATTGTTGTTTTCACTATCTTTCTTGATTTTTTTCCAAAATTTCTCACCTTTTAAACCTTCCCTGGGCTAAGACAAACATTTCAAAACCAAAGTCAGCTAAATCGGCCTGGCCGTTCTCGAGTTTTAGCGAGACTAACAAAAAGCAATTCATTTTTATATATAAGATAATTTAATTTTTCAAAAAAATAACTTTGCTATAGATATGGATTGGGTGGACACAATAGACCAGTATTGAGTCCACCCAAATCATCCTCATAGCTTATTTATTCTTTAACAGACTTTGCAATAGTTCCAATGCCTGCCGAGGATTGCTCATGGGTATATTATTGCATTGATATATCTTGGAGCAGGTCACGGCAGGCGTATACCATGACGTTAAACTTCTCGAAGGAGCCTCTATATGTTGGATTCATATCCCGCGCACGCCTTTCAAAGGACCGGGTTTAATCCCGTGAATTTAAGAGATATATTATTAACTACGCAGTGAAAAGGAAGGTTGAAAGAAGAATGTACATGTAGCTGAGATGCAAATGCTGTGATGGATGTGTGGCGTGACTAGAATGGATAAGACAAGGAATATAATCATATTAAAAGAAGTTTTAAAGTAGCACATGTAACGGAGATGAGAGGAGATCGCCTTTCGCAGTTATGGGCATGTAATGCGGAGGGATGAGAGACATGTGAAAAGGGGTAACTACGTCATGTCGAGCCCGACTAAAGTTTATCTTACAGAAAACCGTAGCCAAATATTAATACCCTTGAGGATTGTTGTGTTCCTGCGAGTGAGTGAAGTCACCAGACGTGAGAAGATGTTACGAGACGAGATGTATTGCAAGCGTCTATAAACTACCGTAACTGCTGTACATCAGCCTTCGTGGGGAAAAAAAACGGGTTGCACTCCGGGAGTGCCGGCAGAAGCGAAAACTTAAACACTAACGTTGTGCATTTTGAATATTTTGCAATGATTAGGGAATAATTTCGCACGAATTGCTTTATTTATCAGTATATAAAAGTACTATCATTTATATATGTGGTAAAATACAATGTTCATTTACTGCGCTATTGTACACAAACATGACAATTTATATTAGGTACATTATTTTCGATCAGGCCACGTGTTCTGACGCGACGCGAGTTTAACATTTTTTACCCATCCCAAAAAGTGCACAACGCAGCTAAAGAAGTTTTCACTTCAAAAATGATGAATCGTTGACATTCAATCTCATTGATCTCGTATACGAATGACAATTACTACATAATATACTTTATTTGTGCAACGTTTATCTATTCTACTGTGGAATAGCCACATTCTTTGCTCTATAATTCTGTATTAAATACAATTATGTAGGTATTTGTAAGTAATAATACGTACTAAGGTGGTGTGGGCACCACGTTGTGGGTGCAGTGCGTCTGTCAGCCCACATCCAACTCGACATTGCATCAGCTAGACACTTAATGGTAATTTTGTCACATCTACTGATGCGGTTATTTAATTCGTAAGTTCTTATATATTTATGTTTTGTTAATAAATAATCGAACCCAACTGTTGGGTTCGATTAATAGCACATAATTAATTAGCTCAATTATTTTAGTATTGTTACTGTTAAAATACAATTATTGAAATAAATTAGAAATCTAAAGTTAAGTGCACACTTACACCATCATGTAGCTGAATTGTCTTTCGGCTATCTAGGTACTCTTGCTCTAATGTCATCCAACATGTCATTGTATTGTCTTACACCGAAAAGGAAAGCACATCATACGTCACACGTTGTTGTCATAGCCACATCATAGAATTTATTAGAGTTAAAGCTGCACCACGTGAGCAGGAGGAGGAAAGCGTAGGGTGAAATTGAGTGGTTTAAAAACACTGACCTCAGCCAACCTTCAGGAGAGCATTATTTCGAGCAGCAGCATTTTCGAGTATACTCTGCCATTAGGTTACGCTCAAAAGGACGTGTGTCTCATATACGTTACGTCTACAATTTCTTACTCGTATAATCGCTTGCATTGCATTTTATCATAGACAATGTTTATAAAGGTCCATCGTTAGTTTCAAAATGGAGACAAGTAAAATTTTGTCGGCTAGCAGTTTATTCGAAATATGTATGTTTAGTAGATATATTAAGCTGTTAAATTAATCTGTTAAGTAATAATAAATTTCGATAATAATATATTACATAATGGCAGTTACAACACATAATAGCATCTTATTATATTACCATTCGTGATGAAAGCAGAGGCGATCTACAGAATAGCATGCACAATACCCGCTGTGGCTAGTATAAGCCTATGCCAGCAGATGGCAGCACTAGTGGTCACATAATATTATGTATGAATGTTTAACCGTTTATTGTTGTTATTGAATACTACATACATTTTTGGTATTTATATTTATTCAAATACCTAACTGGCACTCTAAAAATACAGTTGCTGTTTAATAAACATATTGTGAAAAGTCATCAGCTACTCATTGAAATTATGTGTTGTAGATGGCAAAAAACCAATGACAAGTTATGATTACTTCCAAGTAAATATTATTAGTATGTAGGCGTATCAGGCGGAAACTTGTGACCTGTATCACAATCAGAGAAAGGATTGTGTCGAAGACTTCCAATATTCTTTGGCAGGGCACAGGTCGTCGACCGCGCGGTTCGACGTTGGTGCGTGCTATTTCGAGGCGCGCGAGCGGCCGAAAACTCCCGACTCGAGCCGATTCAGACGATCGCGCGATGCGCCCGCGCACGCGTAAACAAACAACATGGCCGAACTGTCATTCACTAATTCATTCATAAACGATCATTGTATTTGACAAACAAATGCGAAACTCATTATCTGCCAGGTCCTTGAGGTAGCTACATTGTAACACCATTTACTTACGTACTTTGAAGTTATTTAAATAAAAATATTGATGTCACCTAGTACGGTAGACACCTGTCTGTAATCAGAATAAATTGAAGAAGCAGCTAAGTTGAATAACTGAGTGTTGGCAGCGAAGGATAAATCAGGAAGCTTTAATGTGATTTTTCTATTAAGCTAGGGCCTAATTTAGTCAAATATAATTTGCGACTGATGTCTGCTAAAAAAAAAATCTGCTAGCTGATTCTGATCTGCAAAACATGTAAACTGAAGTTCAGCGACATGAACTGTGAGGCCAATCTACAGGCCAAGTCAATCTGCACATCGGTCACTGACTGAACTGCTTACAGTATGCGTTGTAATTTTAAACCTTCAACTACAACTATATGGGTGGCAAACAATCAGCGTCAAACTATCTGCGGCGAAACTAGATCAGATTACATCTGCAGGTTGTTTGTTCTAAAAATTATCTAGAAGTTTGATGGGCAATACACTCCACTACCTTAGTATCATATTTACTAACAGCTTATTTCCATCAATATTACTCCAGGCCTGATTTCACCTGATTGTTCATGTCACTAAGATGGTACGTAGGGACAACCGTATGACACCTTCGTGGTATAAAAACAACAGAACATATAACTGTCGGCGTTTCGCGTTGGACCCGGTACTGTTTTTGCTCATGTTAAAGTCACCGATAATATTAGGTTCCTCTACGGATAACAAAATGGTAGTAATAATAACGATCTTGGTTTACTTGATTTGAATACATCATAAATATCATAAATGCTTCCAATACGGTAGACTGTGACTCTGTCACAGGGCAGTGTCCTGTCTCATTACTTGGTTGGCATATTTTGTGCATTAAATCCTTCACCATCAGCCTTATCGTGGCCTGTATTCATTTGATGAAGATTAATGGATTTTTTTGTGACTGGTTCTAGCTCAAATCTGATAATCGCTAGTGGAAGTACACTCTTCCAGTTTCTTTTCTATTATTTACGATTAAAATAAGTTCATACCAGTTCTTCACATAATGATCATCACGGCCTTCAAATCACGCTATGAGTATCACGAATAACGAAATTTCCATATGCATCCCGTATCCCAGGAGCATATGCTTCCCGTTTCAAAAAGCCGGACGCGTTTAAAAAAGCTAGTTCCGGCGTATACGCTGCAAACGAGCTTATAAAACGTATCAACGCTCGTACGTTGTACGTAAAATTGACAAAAATTTAACGTAAAAGCAAATAAAAAAAATTCAATGTTAAAGCAAAGAGATTTAACATTGAAAGTTACAAAGCTTACGTTGTTATCATGTTGTGTTATATGTTAAAAAACCTCCACCTCACAGAATACCGCTGCCAAATAACAATTCCCTTGAGGGTTGCTGTATTCCTGTGAGTGAGTGAGGTCACCAGAAAGAAAGAAAGAAAGAAGGAAAGGAAGGAGAATAGGCTGGCAACGAATCGGCAACCCCTCAGTGCTGATCTCCATGGGCGGTGGTGATTGCTTTCCATCAGGTGACCTACATGCTCGTTTGCCACCCACTCATATAAAAAAAAATAAGAACTCATAATGCACATGAACTCTGACAAATTATTTATTATTAATTTCTTTTCAGACATTGTGGTTAATTGGAAGAAAAGTCATGAGGAATATGTCCGATTTTCTATATTTACTGTTATTTTCATGCTAGCAACAACCATGGTTTTATATATATATGTTATATATATATATATATATATATATATATATATATATATATATATATATATATAGCATATGCTATGCATATGCTAGCATGAAAATAACTAATTCTATTGATACTTGAAATATAAATATATATATATATATATATATATATATTTCAAGTATCAATAGAATTAGCCATCTCGTTCTTGTAGCGAAATATTCATGTTGAATTGATATAGAAACATAATTAATTTTCTTCCGATTACCATTCACTAAGAGTTCTAAAAAAATCCAAAGACAAGTCTAATTAGAGCACGAAAATTAAGCATCCCTAAGTGTATCGGCTTCACTAGGATCCGGAGTCTTAGAAAATCATGGCATGACGTATCTGCAAGCGACTTCAAGTCTGCCCGACATTACTATTCGCGCCACACATTTATATCATCACACTCGCTCGTATCACAGGCACCCACTTTGAGGGCAACCCCAACAATCTAACTAATAAATTGAAGACCAATGAATATTCTTGTCCATTGATTCTAAAAAGTTTTGCCCTTCCAAAAGGCTAAACAATGAATAGACTCGTTGAGCGCTTTGCAAAGTTGTCTATTCTGTTTATTCTACTAGCATAGTTATTGAATCTCATTAAATACAAGTAAAACAAGTTCAATGTTTTAATAACAGACTGTTTATTTATGAAAGAACTAGGGTTTAAAATATGAATAAATTTGAATTGTCTTATCTCTGCATCACCCTAAGGTCGACTGGTAGATAATGCTTGTTTAATATTACTGGCCTGTCTGTGAACAATCTGTTTTGTGCATGATTTTTTTATACAACGAGTGCCAAACAAGCTTACGGCCTATATGATGTAAAGCGGATACTCTTAGTGGCGTTATTATCATCATCATCAGTCTGTATCTACCCACTGCTGAATATAGGCATTCCCCAATGCTTTCCACCAAATAAAATCCTTCCGCATGCAACTACTTTCTTGAGGTCATCGAACCATCTAGAAGGACGGCGTCCGACACGCGGCCTCCACTCTAATACCTTCTTCTAACATCTGCCATCACTGACTCGGCAGATGTAGCCGGTATATAGACATACAAGAGAATTTGTTTGCACTGTCACCACCACCGCTACTAACGCGTAGCATATCCTCACATCTAGTGACCTCATTCACTTGCAAGAACTCAACAATTCTCCAGAAATATTATTAGCCAATACGGTCTTCTGAGCGATAGAAGGTATGTATGTATATCTTCTATCTACGACTCTATCTACAACTGGGGAAGATTTTAGTATTAAGGAGAGCCCTTCTGACCCACCATACCACCGACCATACCGACTTACCGCCGAAGCTGAAGCCGTTTACCACCGGATTTTTTGATTCCATAAATTAGTCTTAGCTCAAGGTTATTGACAAATATCTTCAGTTTAGTAGATAGAGCTCTAGGGTTTCAATTTCGCATTCAAAAAATCCGATGGTAATCGGCTTCAGCTTTGGCGGTAGGGCCACAGGTCTTGATCTGACTTGGTCTGCACGTGGTTTGTTCTTCCGATTACCATTCACTAAGAGTTCTAAAAAAATTGTAATCATGCGATATTACTGTGCACTTTATCGGATATTGCGGAATAGATGTATTCAACAATTATCTAAGGTGCCATCATAGACTAAGTATATAGCAGACATGGGATGAAGACGTATAAGTAAGAGTCCGGACTCATACCCCGTGTTGATTTGTGTCAGTCTCAATACGTAATAAATCGTAGTAAGTTGTCTCGCAAGTACATGAAAATTGACTTGATTGTGGCGTATAGTACCTACTGTATTTGAATTCAGAATCAATAGTTAAAGTAGTTCATAGATGAGTTTTGTACGCTCAGAAAAAAAAAAATTTAGGAAAATACTTTGCATTTAAAAAAAAAAAAAAAATTCTTTAAATCAATTGTATTATATTTTTTAACTATAGCGCCATCTATAACATGCCTCCGAATTTTGAGACGTTTCTCGTAATTCACGCAGCCGCTTTCCCTATACAAATTTGTGTTGGCATAATATTAATATATTATTAATTATAGCGATTTTGATAAAACTTGTTAAACATACAAGTAGGACATGTTCATACAATTCACATTTTCAAGCAGCATTGTGATCGGTTTAACTAGCTCCGAAACACTGAAATTGAAAAAAAAAACAACAATCGCGAGACCTTCTTTTTTTATACCACTAGGGTGACAAACAAGCATACGGTCCACCTGATGGAAAGCAGTTACCGTAGCCTATGGACGCCTGTAACACCAGAGGCATCACGTGCGCGTTACCGACCCTGTAAAAACCTCTTTACGCACTTTTTGAAGAACCCCATGCTGTAGTCTCCTGGGAAAACCTCAACAGGCAGTTCATTCCACAGCTTAGTAGTACGTGGAAGAAAACTCCGCTGGAATCGCACAGTACGTGACCACTTCGGTCCCAATGTGTGAGGATGAATTCCCTGTCGATGGCGAGCGGTGCGACTGTAGAAGGAGGCCGTGGGCATCATGTCAAATAACTCCTCTGAACACACCCCATTGTACAATCGGTAGAACACACAAAGGGAAGCAAAATCTCTTCTCAGACTCAAAGGTTCTAAACCGTCCGTCAATTTGGATTCGTTAACAATCCTCACAGCGCGTCTTTGGATTGAGTCACAAGGTGCAAGCTGGTATCCAGGCGCTCCCGCCCATAGATGACAACAGTACTTCATATGCGGCCGTACTTGAGCTTTGTAAAGCTGAAGCCTTTGCCGCGAGTTGAAGTACTGCTAAGCTCTGTTGAGCACACCTAGCTTCTTCGATGCCAGCTTGACCTTCCCCTCCAGATGACATCGAAACTGAACGTCGCTGGAGATTTCAACTCCTAGAATTGAAATCTCTAACGCGGTGAGCAAATACTACTACTTAAATTAAATTAAAGTTAGGAAATTATTAAAGGGAAAATGACTTGTGTATGACATAGTGTAGCATTGTTGCGCTAAATTTAGGAATATTTATCTTGTTTTCATGAACCAGAGCTCTTCGCGAATCATACCTAACGAAATTAAAGATAAACTTGTAACCTTTAAATTCTGTTCAGTAGGTATAATTTGAACCATTAATAATGAAATTAATAACTACTAGTGCATTTAAAATATGTCGGGTGCTTAGGAAGCATAGGTCCAGAACTCACTGGGACCAATTAGAACAATTTTGATAAGCAGGACCTTAGAGCCTCCGCCTACCCGCAGTTGAGCAAGTGGCTCCACCACGCTATATACCGACGAGGACCATAAGACGAATTTTAATGTCTTATTAAAGATGACTAATAAACTAAAATCCGATAAATATTGCGTTGCATGGAATTAACTGTCTAATGGGGTGTGAGTAGTTCATCAACATCTTTGAACCAAAGCCAACTTCACATGCACGCGGTGCACCCTGCTGACTGACAAACGAAGCTCTGGCGAAAAGGGAGCGTAATTGTAAGCTACCCGCCTAGGGAATGTACCTCCACCTCACAGAATACCGCAGCCAAATAACAATTCCCTTGAGGGTTGTTGTGTTCCTGCGAGTGAGTGAAGTCACCAGAAAAAAGGAAGGAGAAGGCCCCTCCTTCTCCTTCCTTTTTTCTGGCGGCGCGCGAGCGATATTTTATGTTGCGAGCGCGTTAATATGGCTACGGTAACCGCTTCACATCAGGCGGGCCGTATGCTTGTCTTTTTTGCGAGGTCCACCGAACGTAGTATAAAAAAAAACTTAAGACCTGAGCAGACGAGGAACATAAGTCCGCAAAAATAAATCGCTTACCTCAGAGTTCCGAGTTAATAGCAAATACTAGCATCTATTTTGGCGGACAAAAGTTCCTCGCATGCTTTAGACAATTAATTGCATAATATAATAGGTAGGGGAAAAAGTCTTTTCGCATTATAATATGTATGAACTTGTAATAAAATCTCTTTGGTTATACCATTTGTATCTAGCAGGTTTTGATATCTTTAAAAAGTTTAAATTTTAAAAAAGATAATTCCAAATTCAAATTAGGTAAATGTGTGATTTTCATTTGTTTTTTTTACTGTCAAGATGAGTGAATCTAATGAAGAAATTCGATACATTTTAAAATTTTACTACAAAAAAGGTAAAAATTCAACGCAAGCTGCGAAAAAAATTTGTGACGTTTATGGACCTAATGCAGTGTCTGTGAGAGTAGCACAAATTTGGTTTAAGCGTTTTCAATCCGGAAATTTTGATGTCAAAGATGCACGTCGCTCTGGTCGCCCTGTTACGGATAAAATGGATGCCATTTCTGAAAAAGTGGAGCAAGATCGGCATATCAGTAGTTACGACGTAGCTGAAGAACTAGGAATTGACCACATAACAGTTTTGGCGCATAAAAAGGTCGTGGTCAAAGGCCGGCCAGGCTTCACAGACTCTGGCGAAACCCGGGTTAACCCGCAACAAGGTGATGCTGTGTGTATGGTGGGATTGGAAGGGAAGATATTCATTATGAGCTGTTACCGCCAGGCAGGACTATCGATTCTGAACTCTACTGTGAACAACTGATGAGATTAAAGCAAAAAGTTGAGAGAAAGCGGCCGGAATTAATTAATAGAAGGGGTGTGATTTTTCATCATGATAACGCTAGACCTCACACATCTTTAGCCACTCAGCAAAAATTAAGAGAGTTTGACTGGGAGGTGTTAATGCATCCGCCGTATAGTCCTGACCTTGCACCTTCTGATTTCCACCTGTTTCGGTCTCTTAAGAATTCTTTAGGCAATGTCAGGTTAACATCACGAGAAGACTGCCAAAACCACTTGTCGTGGTTTTTTGAACAGAAGTCCCAAAATTTCTATAGTAATGGGATCATGTCTCTACCTACAAGATGACAAAAAGTTATCCTACATAATGGCACCTACATACTTTAGTTAAATGTAAATAAACTTTATTAAAAAATGTTTTGAATTTTCATATAAAATACGAAAAGACTTTTTCCCCAACCTAATATAAATTTAATACCCACAATGCAATCAGTCTAATTTGTTATGTAGGTGGGTTATTGTCCTTAGAGGTTGTTTCGACTATATCCGTACTCAGTAGCTCGCTTATTATATTATACCAACCACGATAAAGAATATCCTTTCTCTATGATTATACGTAGCTCTATGCAGAAGCCTCTAAGAGTGCGTTTCCACTGAAACTGAGCTGTGGTTTCATTCATTTCTCTACTCGTTCTCCGATTACAATGTGAAATTTATGAAAACACAGCACACCTCCGCCCAGCTTCGCTTCAGTGAAAACACATCCTTTACTGGGAGTGTAAGGTTCTAAGTGCGGGTGACGGTAAAAATTAATTGAAAAAATTAATGAAAAAACGGCATTGAATACGTCAATAATAGACCGTACAACACTAGATCGATATCGGTGAAATACGATATTGTTTCTTTTTTTTTAAATACTAAATAAATCCAAAACTTTTTTAGTCGTATCAAACTTTCATTGATTATGCAATTTCTTATCTCAATCAAACAATCATAGAAATAAGTTCATGAAATAGAAATTACGTTTACTATTTTTGAATCAAAATTAAAATAAATAATATATAAGTTTCAATCAATCTATAAATTCTTTGATTATTTTTTATTTGTGTGTTTCATAATTTGCATACTTATTCACCGTACTGAATTTACAACCAGTGGGGACCAGTGGGGTTGGTTGGAAGAGATGGATTACTACTTCTTTGTTCAGCCAATTGGTTACCTAATTTGTAATTAATGATCTTACAAAATAGAAATCTATCTTTCCCAGTATTTTGCACTGGCCATTAAATTTGAAAAGACAATTATGATTGTTCAGTATGGCAGCATTTCGATTTGGTAACTAACTTCCTATATGATTATGGTCAGGTTCTTTCAATATTTTGAGTTTTTTCGATATCGATATCTGAGGATCTTCGATAATCTCAAAGTAATCGATATTTACGATAAATATCGATTACTTTGGGCGTCGATATATCGATGTGTATCGGTTATTCGATATATCGTTGCAAAAATTACGAGTAGGACAATCGCAATTTTTTAGTGCGATTTAACGTCATCGCGTCACCACAACGCAATAAATTCGATTCATTCACTGATGACGAATGACGGACGAGCTCGGTGGTCGAATGGTTAGCAATGGTCACTTTGACTCCGAAGTTACGGGTTCGATCCCCGCACTAGACAAATATTTGTGTGCATAAACATGACTACTGTTTGTCTGAGCGTTTTCTATGTATTATATGTAAGTATTTACAAAAAAATGTATATAAGTATACTTATATACATTTTTTTATCATATCACTTATCTAGTCTCACAAGTACTAGTAGCACAAGGTTTGCTTAGTTTGGGACTCGATGGCCGTGTAATATTTATTATTTCTATTCTCCAGGAATATTTATTATTTACTGATTCACCGTCAATTTTTCTGTTTACGTATTAGAATTAAGCATCAGTAATACAACCATTTTGTTTCAAAATTATAATTTTGTTTTTTTATCATATGCGTATCTGCAAATGCGATGCCGCGGCCTAAGTACATAAATGCGCAGTGGTATCACAGTCGAGGCGGGCATTGTTTGCCATGTGGAGCCCATGGCCGGGCGCGCCGCCGAGCCGGTAGTCGCGCATATGTAGCGCATATTCGAACTCGCCTTTTGTCATTTTGTGGCTCGGACTATGTGCCATGTGGCTCACGGACGGAACGCGCTACTTTTTGTCAAGTTTTTTTTGACGAACAAAAAATATTGTTAGGGAAAATCAGATTTTACATTTGGCTATTATTTTCGTTAGCCGCTGTCTATCATGTTTGAATAGGACCACCAATACCAATATGAAGTGGCATGTTGAATTTATTAAGCACTTTTTAACTGAAATATTTCATTTAAGTATATCAGTAAATATTTCATTCTACTGATATAAATTCAATATGTTGTACCTATTTCATTCATCCGCACTCGGGTCATTCTTGGTCCCAGTACACAACAACAGTAAACAAACATGTCTGTCACTATTGGGCTGGATGTTCTTTATGTATCACATGCGCATACTTATGATAACATACTTTATTTTTGAATATATATTTACAAAAAAGAAATGTACTTTTGATTAGTTTGGGATTAAATGGCGCGGTGTAAGTGGTCGAGGAATATTTATTTATTTACCTATTTCCCCAATTTCCTCAAAACGTAAACTTCACAAGTCAAGGGTCTTTTTAACCCTTTTTGGGCACAGTTAATGTTACAATTTATGTATTCGACAATAAGTATTTTTATTCCAGGTTATTGTTAAAACTTACTTTTATACTATGGATGTGTATACTGAAATAATGGGAATAATCGATAATTTATTGCTTTTCATCATATAGGTACAATGCAGCGCATTATAAAAATTTTGTAACTTAGTAGGGTAACTTGTACTAACTTTGGCATCAGTCATTGGCACTTTAACCTTTAAACGGAGATATTAAGAATTGTCATGGCAATACAATACGTACTCTGTTATTTTTAAAATCTAGCATTGCAACACTTTAACAATTTTATAATAGACTTTTTACCAGATATGACAACACAGCATTTAAAAAAAAGAGCGCTCGTAAGGCATGTTGTTTTTTCCCGCAAATTTTAACGGATTCGACAAAGAAGAGGTATGTAAAAACCATTGCTTTTTTACGATTTTGACTTAGTAAAAGGTGGGAAATATTTTAATTATATTAATTCTAAGTAATGTTACCGTTTTTATTTATATTTTCCTTATTTTTGGTAACATACCTCAATTTATTAGTGTGCCAACTATTGGTCAAGTAGCTTATATGGATGTGCAATAATTTGGCACCTGTGCCAATCACTACATTTTACTTTTTATTTTTTTTCTTATGTTTTTTATAGCCAATTAAATTTGATTTTAGAATATATTAATATCACAGTTCAAAAATGTTTTTCGTTTCTTTCTTCACAATTGTTAGCACTGCCAATCATTGTACTTTAGGTGGTGCTATTACATTTTCGTGTGTGCCAATCATTGCAACGATTAGCAGCAGTGCTAATTATTATATTATTTCCAATGCCAATCACTGGCGTATTTTATAAAATATCGAAACTAGTATAATTATTTTCATTCTATACTGGCAATACACACAATATTCACAAGAATGTAAGAATAATAAAGAAAATTTATTGAATCAAAATGTTCAATTTACTCAAGTCATAACCAAACCAAACATTTTATTCTCCAAGCCTTTAGGGAAAGTAGCTGATAGGTGGGACACTTTTCGAAGTGAACTAGAATTGTTCAAATTTTTAAATGACGAGTCAGGAAAGGAGTATGTTTAGAACGTATCTACCAGTATTATATATTTTTCTTAATAAAAATGAGTTTTAATTAATAAAAATGTGCCATAATTACATACTAAGATGAGTGCCAATTACTAGTAAGTTAGTGCCAATAATTGTGCTGTAAGTGCCAATGACTGTACTTTTGGATATTTTTAAATGTTTTCTATTTTCTTTTAATAAAAATGTTTCCTTTTCGTACTAAATGTGTTTTTATTTTAATAACAATACATTAAAGAATACCTTTTATGTCGTAAATTACGTCTAAATATGTTACATAAATTATAATTAACAAATTTAGGGTAGATTTTTCTTAGAGTGCCAATCATTGTACAGTTTCCCCTACTTAGTTAAAAAAAAAATTATAATGCGCTGAGAGGCAGTACTAAAATACATAGACATGAACCCTGTTGGGCATTGCAAATAGGTTGGGACCGGCCGAGGCAGAGGGATTCAGGCTTTCTAATGAATTTAATTTAAGCAGGTTTTACATGTCTATAGGGTCAAGAAAACAGAATTATAGTAACGCTAAAGATAGTTAAATTAACATTACGATACTAGAGTTCGGATGCAAATGTCATACTGATAAGTAAACAAATATAGAAAAACTAAAAACACGAAATGAGTAGGTATCTAATGAATAAATTTGTAGACGTAATACTAATTCAAGAGAGTAGGGTAGGTCACGCAATAATATATAATAATATTGTTTTAGGACATTACTCGTATGGTCCCGGCCCGTCTGGAGAAGTACACCTTCCTCCAGACTCTTCCGCAGTAAAATGATTGATTCTTGCGAGTGAGCTAGGTCACGAGGTAAGGTGCTTCAATAGTGGAGGAGTGACAACGCGTGATCGATGTTTCGTGTTGCAAGCGTGTATTCTACAAGTATATCTCGTCATATCAAGTCAACTATAATATCATTCGTAGCAATCAGGCTATACATGTTTTGTTTGTAACAAGTCTATATATTTTTTATATTCTATATATTTAACATTTAATGTAATCCATTTATACTTATTATGATGAAGCATTGCTTCATTGCTGCCCAACGTGTTATAAAAACAAATCATTAACTATGTATATTAATACGTGAAGCACAAACTTTGTACCGACGTTGACGGCCACTAGTTTAGGAAAATATTGGTGTCAGTTCTGATTTGCGACTGGAGCTTACTTCGTTGCTCCAAGGCATTTCACTTAAATTCTAAAAATTTTGTTAACTCTCGAAACAGGTCACCGTTTTAGACAAACTTAAAGTAAAATTGATAAATAAAATAACCCGAAGAATCAAGTCAACTTTTTGGTAAAACATTATTATTCACGTAAATACTTCTTTCTTTATTTTTTTTTCATCTGAACATTCTGTTATGGTATCACGACGTATGTGTATGTAGTAACTATGTTACACCCAGTGCGACGAATGCGTAGCACGTTCGTGGCGCGGCTGGCTGCGTTGCGGCACGATGGCGCCGAGCCACGTGGTAGTTGAAGAGTTGCCAACGATCGCTTACCCGACACCGCTTCCTGTTTACCGCCGTCTGTCGACCACTGCGCCTCAATGGGGTTATCGAAATTACCAAAAGCTCTTTTACATCATTCCGCATCATTGAACGTAATAACAGCTCACTGTTCCGCATACTACCGACTATTGCAGGACTAGATTACATTGTTACCGGAAAAAGCTAATAGAAAGACGACATAAATTTGTTTTTATGTTAATTAAAGAGAAACAAAAAGTCGCAGTTGCAGATAAAAAATCGAAATGGAAAACAAATTGACTGAGAACGCATGAGAGACCTAGCTCACAGCGGGAAACAACACGAGTTGTATTATGTCGTGACTTGCTCTTGAAGAAAGTCACTCAAAATCCTTTTTTCCCGACTCTACGTAAAGATGTTAGACGAGTTCGACTCAGTAGGCATGTTGTTCAGAGGTTACTAGTTACTACCGTCAACCATTGCACAGTGGAAATGCTTAACTTAAGACGTAATAACGTATATCACGTCTTAGCCTTCGGTCGAATCCTTCATTTTTTACATGAATTACCATTTACCTAAACGCAAAGTTTTGGAGATTTAATAATTTATTCAAAACGTGAATCCCTTATCAATTTAAATACACTGACTGTTATGGTTTGGCATCGCACTGTTTTAAGTAAACATTGCAAATGACTAAAGTGGCATATATCCTTATCGTGCCCTCTATAACTTATTTGACATTGTTATGGCCAGTACATTACAAAAAGCTCAGTGGGATCGAGAGTTCCGCGTAACGCGTGGCCTTGGAGTGTGTTGATCAAATATTTTTTCTCGTTGTCACGTATCGTAGACACTGATAACGCATTGTGTGACGCTATCTGAATAAGTATCCAAAGACGCAGGCGTACTACCTAGCATCTTTGTATGTTTCCGCGAATATTATAAATACCTACCTAACACAAAATGCGACGAATATTTTTGCCTCAAGAGGAATTAATAAGGATTACGTTTTTTGTATATAATCATATTCTCCGATTAAATTTATTTATGGACAAAAAATCATGTACAAAGGCGGACTAACGCTATACTAGTTTCCAAATTTTTGCATACTACTGACATTTTTGTGTTCACCTTCTTTAAACATGTTCCTGTGTTTACGTTTTTTTATATTATTTTAAACTTACAACAATCGTTCGTCAATTTAATCTAACATTTTAAAGTTATGAGTTAAGAGCTTACAAGGGCCAGCCATTTTGAAATGACAATAGCGAAATCAAAGAGCAATTTAGGTACCTACTCGTATTTATATACGTTTCGTATACATATACGAAATGCACCGAAATCATACATATAGATATGTCATTTATTAAAGAAAGGAAAGCAGACCCACATTATATGGTCCGTAGCGAAACAGAGGAAAACTCAAATATTTAATAATTAAATTTTCGAAATAAAATTCAGTTGGAGGGAGTCACATGAAGGCTCTTCGCTTACTTTTTGAGTTATGATACGTAGAAGGTGAAATAGCATTTAGATATCTAATGCAAAGATTTCTATGTGTATTGTATTACTCACAAGTATGTAGAGTATTATATATAATGTCACAACAAATCTTATATCTTCAACTGAGCATGTGGACCGAGGGTCCAAGTGTCTTTGAATGAAAGTGAACATTTTAAAGGCAAAACTTGGAATCAGATTTTGTGAAAGTCGAATAAGGGAGTTATTATGAGTAGTAGGTGGTAGCAGGCTCTCGCTCCGCATTTGATGCTGAGGGCCTACCTAAGTATGTCTAATAAACTATGAATATTTGTAAGGAAAAAGTATGTTAATATTTAAATTAATTTCGAACAAAAAAAATATTGTACATAGTGTTAAGATCTCAGTTAAATATACATATATTTTACGTCTGTGTAGACTTATTACCTAATAAGCGTACCTACTTTATCAAATACAACATAAATGTTTATTGGACTATAATCCGAAATGCTAGTAGGCTGATAAAATAGGAATATGATTTATAAAAAGAGACGTCTCTAAGTGCCAGCAGTATTTATCAAAGTACTTACGTTTAGATTAGTTTGTAGAATTTATGTTTAGATATATACCTGATACCTGGAAAGCATTGAAATAACCATCTTTCGTATCATGATAACGATTTTAGCAGATCTTTACGAGTAAACCTATATACTATGTATTACGTATTGTTGTACCCGTGATTTTATAAGCCTGAGATGCTTTTGTCCGTGGTCCATAGTCTACTATTCCAAGGGAAACCATTGGTACCCTACTTGATGATCCGTGTTAAAACATACAGAAATATATATATATATATATATATATATATATATATATATATATATATTAAAAGCAAGATTAAGGCTTTCAAAAGTAAAACCTCTACACAAGAAGCTTAGTAAAAAAGAATTAAATAATTATAGGCCTATTACACTAATTCCAACTATATCTAAAATTTTTGAGAGAGCTTTACATGCTAGATTGACATCATATTTAAATAACCACAAAATCATATCGGGTGAACAAAATGGGTTTCAAAAGAATAAATCAACGACTCTTGCAGCGTTCTCATTGATACATAGTATCACACAAAATATTGATAAAAAAATGCCTGTCATGACTTTGTTTTTTGACATGACAAAGGCGTTTGACATGGTGAAACACACTATTCTTTTATAAAAATGTGAACGCTACGGCATAAGAGGACCAGCTCTCACTTGGATTAAAAGTTATTTATCCAATAGACAACAATACGTAGAAATAACAAGTCTAAACAAAAAACAAGAACTTAAAAGTTATAGATCCACTTATCAATACATTCACTCAGGAGTTCCACAGGGCAGTATTTTAGGCCCTCTATTATTCTTAATATATATTAATGACCTACCATATGTAACAAAGTATCAATCAATTTTATTTGCTGATGACATTTCCATTGTTATACCAGATGAAAAAAATAATTCAATTAATTACGAGGAATCAATTAATGCCACTGTTGCAATGCAACTATATACAATTCTCTAGCTATAATACTAAGCGCCCCAAATTAAGTATTCAGCACCAAGGACAAAACATCCATGAAAAAGATCATTTAAAATTTCTTGGTATTATAGTAGATAAACATTGCAACTGGAAAGCCCATGTAGATAACGTATGCACAAAACTGGCACGTTTTACTTACGCAATAAAACGCCTTAAGTATTCAGTAGGCGAAAAGGCAGCGCTTCTAGCATACCATGGATACGTCGCATCCGTACTTCGATATGGCCTAACTCTATGGGGTAACTGCACTCACATAAAAAAAGTGTTTATTATACAAAAAAAGTGTGTTAGAGCACTAGCAGGTATACATCCCTTGGAATCCTGCAGACCGTTATTTAAGAAATATAAACTCCAAACATTAACTGGGCTTTATATCCTGGAATGCTGCCTATTTGTAAAAACACATCCTGCATATTTTAGCCAACGGTCTGTAAACCAAAAACTTAGGCCCAGAGACCCAACGCGTCTTGCAATACCCACATGTAAAAGTACGATCTTTGATAAGAACTGTTACTACATGATGATAAAGATTTTTAACAGGATACCAAGAGAAATAAGGGAGTTAAACGCAAATCTTTTTAAAATAAAGCTAGCTAGGTGGCTTTTAGATAAATGCTTTTATGATCTAAAAGATTTAATGACAGAAAACTATTAATCTATTTAAAAATATTAATTGACATGATAATCTATTGTACAATGTTTATATAATTATGATTGAATTTGTATTGATTAGTATTGTATTAACTGACAAATATTTAAATTGTATCTTACAAATAAAATAATAATATACCTACGGACATACCTGTAATGACAACTAAGTTTTTGCATGCTAGTGTAACCCTGGCGGGACATGTATGAGCATTCTGACATAAATGTAACACCGATGTACTTACCATGTGCCATAGCAAATAAATAAACGAAACGAAACGAAATATATATATATATATATATATATATATATATATATATATTATACGTTTCTGTAGAATATCCAAAGTCATTTTCTGATAATAAGCAACAAACGAGCATGTGGGTCACCTGATGGAAAGCAATCACCACCGCCCATGGAGATCAGCAACACCAAGGTGTCGCCGATCCGTTGCCAGCCTATTCTCCTTCCTTTCTTTATTTCTGGTGACCTCACTCACTCGCAGGAACACAACAGCCCTCAAGGGAATTGCTATTTGGCTGCGGTATTCTGCGAGGTGGAGGTATGTACTTCCCCAGTCGGGCAGCTTAAATATACGCTATGCCCTATCTCTCTTTTCGCCAGGGCCTCGTTCGTCTGTCAGCAGGGTGCACCGCGTGCAGGTGAGGTTGGCTTTGGTTCAAAGATGTTGATGAATCACTTACCCCCCTTATATTTCCGTATACATACGCGTTAATATGGCTACGGTAACCGCTTCACATCAGGTGGACCGTATGTTTATCTGCCACCCGATGTAGTACAAAAAAAACATATTAATAAGCTGGGTTCGGTAATCAGAAGTTATGCAAAAGGTCCATAGGACTACGTTTTGCACTCATCGGAACTGAAATAAGTATCTAAAATAAGTTTCAAAAGTTGTTATGGAAATCTTCAATTGCGTACTGAATAGTGTCATGGCATGGCTCGCCGAACGAATGTGTGCACACGAACACACACGCAGGAGATAGGCTTAACGGAGGACGCAATTATGATGATTAAATGAAACTGGTTCCGCGGCGACCGCCTCGCTGCCGGGATGTCGATGTGTAGAAGACATTCTATAGCTTTGCTACACATCAAACACGGCACTGCACTTAGTTCCTATTACGAGACATTATAGGATTATTTTACTTTGTGAGATGCACATCTAATATACCTAGTATGAGCAACATTATTAGATCAGAACAGTGCACAGCTTCTCCTATACCACCACATGTAATGCATTGCCAACCGTTTTAAAAATGCAAAAAACGTGATGATTTTTTTGTCGATCACTCTTATCAGACCAATCTAATATAGTTGTAGGTCCAACATTGAGTATAATTAAATAAATAAATATTCCTTGATATATTACACAGCGCCATATAGTCCCAAACTGAGCAATGCTTGTACTATGGGTACTAGATAACTGATGTATGTACATAAATACTTATTTTTGTAAATAAATACACATGTATATGTACATACAACACACAGACCATGACATGACCAGATAACATGACTGTTTGTCATGGTCTGTGTGTCAGGCACACAAAATCCCACAATTGGGTTATTGGTTATTTGGTTTGTCATGTGCGGGGACCGAACCCGCGACCTCGGAGTCAAAGTGGCCATTGCTAGCCATTCGACCGCCGGGCTCCATTTGATCAAAGATACATATCTCAATTCTTATAGATATGAAATGTAAGCATGAATCGATTTTTAGGTTCCAATTGGATAGTCGTCTGCATGTCACTGAAGTTACGTACTTATAGTTGGTAAGTAATTGACATAAAGAAGAAACAATGCGGGGGGCAATGTCTTGTAGCACGGTTGTATTTAAATGCAACGGATCCGAGTACGGCACGTTGATGCCAACGATGACATGATGCTCCGCAAAGCGATTAAACTAGCGATTCAAGAACAAAATTTTTCGGTTAGCCTACAAGTATGAACTATACCTAAGAGAAGGCTGCGGCTACGATGGAGTTCATATTGGCGGCCTTTTATGGGCTGGTAATCCTCAAAGTAGGCAACTATTGTTTGATAATACTCTCTATGATTTTAGAACATATTGATGTAATTTCAATGGGTCTATAGTTGGAACAGTCCGAATAAGAATCTTTTTAGGGATCGGCTGAACTGAACTCACGAGACAAAGTATGGTCATAGGCGTTGGGAAAAGAACTGTTGAATTTCATTTCAAATAACATCCAGGGAACATACCTCATTTGGTTGCAAGATGATAGAATTAGACAAATGATATTTCTAAATATCATTTGTCTAATTCTGTCTATGTCTATAAGCTATTTTAGTTAGTTTACTTAATGATAATATAGTGACGTCTAAACTTGACCACTATGTGGCTAAGAAGTCTTGCCCGTATTCGGTCCCTCATTGTTGAGGATCGTGACTCCGACGCAATCTTGTCACAATGTCTATCCGCCTGTTTCGATGATGTCCCAAATGGGGGCCCGCATTCTTGAGCATTTGCAGATTTTTCGTTATTTGATCCGTCCAACGTCAAGGGCTGCGTCCTCTTAGTCTTTTCCACTCCACCTTATCTTTTCATCATTAATTTTCCAGGTTGTCATCACTCCTGCGTGCTATATGTTCACAGTATTGGGGTACGCTTTACAAGCAGGTGGAGGGAAGTCGCTGCTGGCCACCAAGCCTGAGCGGAGTCAGAATGGAGACGTTCAGTCTACGAGCAAGCAGCAATATTATACCATGTTATTAATATTTCGGGTTTTATACGTTCATCCAAAATACAAAGTTTGTTGTAATAATGCAATGTTTAGCAAGTGTCAATATATTGGTATTTAGAATGCTAATGCCAGATAGAAGGTAAAGCAGTTTTATAAAAGCATATAGGTAGGTAATAAAATCCGAGATAGGTAACTACATCTATAAAAGTTCTTACATAATTAGAAGGAATCATAATCGACAGGCGAATTAATAAAAAAACAAAGTTTTACTAAATTCAAACAGGTTTAATGTGAAAATATACCCTTTTGTCGACTACCTAAATCTCCGAAATGAAAACATTAAAAGTGCCATTGATTGAATGATACATAATAGGATGATATAGTACTAGTAGGGACATTTCGAAGAATTTATTTAGATATAGGTACTTATTTGTATTACGTGGGTAAAAGCAGCTACGTGACTGGAGCTAATTTTATGTTTTAGTGTATTTGTTGTTTCGGAACTCACAGAGACATCGTTATTTCGCAAAAATTAGTGGAGTAATATTTTGGATAGCGCGAGTGGGCGTAGGGCCGTGTTTATTTCGGGCCATTATCACGCGCCCACGCCGCACTATTGGCAGAAATATGTTATAAAAATACATCGTCGCAGTTCACTTTGTCGCTGCGGGGTCAGCTACTGACATTGATACCATCCAGTTGATTTGTGTGGCAGCACAACCAATCTCAAATCTGATAAAATAATTACTGAATTCCTACTCTTATCTATTATGCACTTCTACGCATTTCTGAAATTTAATTTTAAAATCATTTAAGCTTCTGTTTTTTTTATCTCTTATCAGCACAAATGGTAAACTTTATTATCGATTATTCTGAAAAAGTTTTAAATTATAGTACACAGTTAGGTACTTCATCTGAGTATCATTACTTCATTTTATCGTGCTGAGAGAAGTTCAATCTTTGTGACATTTAAAAGTGGTACTTATTAATACCTTTGTAAAAGGTTTTTTATTTTGCTTAATAAATGAATCCAAGTGTCTTGTAGATCTCTTTAACATTTGGTCTTATCTATATTCCTTATCATTATTACTGAGAACCGAGAGACAGACGTAATGGAAGATATGTGTTCCAGAGCAGTATGTTCTCTTGCCCGTTTCCGGTGGTTGTTTACTAAAAAAAGTACATATATTATAAACTCGTCGGCCAACGCGGCCATACGAACCGACCGCGACCGGCCGAGATACTTGCTACGATTAAAAATCGTTACAACTTCCGTTCGGCTCCGAGGCTCGAAGCGAGCCCCAGATAAAAAAGATAAATAAGAAAAGTAACATAAAGATCGATACAGTGGAACGGCGCTACCTGTTTTTTCACTGCGAGTAGAGCTGCGGCCTGCGCCCGCTGCGCCTTCGTCGCCTGCACTCCGGCGAGGTCTCGCGCCTGCACGCCTGCAGCCCTCTCTTTATTATAACCCCACTAATTTGAGCTGTACACATATCACACCACTACTACTAGTATGAATCATTACCAACGAAGTCTGTCTGTTTCACAAATGCAAATGGATAAACATAATTTGTAGTTGCAACTTTTGTAGCAGATGATGTTGAATGGGATCAATGACTTACTGCTGAAGTATACATTTAAATTTGTTAGAGCTTACAATAATCGCATAGTCAATTAATTGGTATGATGCTTTTAATACGCTATTTTACTTCCATTACCACATCTTCAATCTTTGATGCATACTTCCTAACAAAGTCGGAGATAAAACTAACTAGCGAACCTATTCGAAGCGCGGAACCCTAATAAAACGGTCACTGTAATGACCGATTCTCTAAAAGATTTATAATGCTAAATGATAGCGCCGCCGGAGTGAATTAGCATCACCATGATGTCATGTATCCGGCTGCATCCATAAGAGGGGCTATAAGGGGTTAGATGTTTTACTTTACTGCAACCGGTAATGGAAGATATCAGATTAATAAAAGATGTCGATGAGAGCAGACGAGATGCACAGCAATTTCACGAGTGGTGCGCCATAATAATTAAGTGTTCGAACGTGTTGTTGTGGTGTGCGTGGGCCAGGCGGGCCGGCGCGGCGGCGCGGGCGCGGAGCAGGCATAATCAAGTCTGGTAACTATGCGGCGTAACTCCGGTAGCTGCGCAACAGGTCTGTGGCAAGGCGCGGGGCGGCGGGGACGCGGGGCGGTAGGAAATCCTTTGCGCACGAACGCACACTAGCAGGCGCGCGCGAGTGTGCGCCATCCGGTTTTGTTTGCGCGTGAGCACCGTGTGCGGACGTGGCGTACCTGTGGTGGTGTCTATCGAGTCGATCGATCAATGAGCTCGACATCGGCTCGGACTCTTGCCTGCATGCAACTCATTGATTAACGCTATGAACGTGGAATTGTTTATTCATTCATGATGAATATTTTTATTTCAAATAAGTTTTTTTGTACTCGGTATTCTACAGGTTGGCCTTCTTTTGGCAGCTGTATATCGCTTTGCGAATGATGAAAATGCATCATCCGAACCACGCAGCTCGCTTGCCAAGACTTGTATGGACTATGTACCTATACCGTACACAGTACACACGTATGAAGAATATATCAAACTGCTCTTTTTGTAATTAAAATTATGACAAAGGACTTATCACTTTAGAATGGAAACATAAGGAGCATTGAAATCGAATGTACCTAAATCTAAATGATCTGCAACGATAGAGCTAAATACTCATACACGATCACCGTATGTTTTTATACCACTAAAGTGGAAAACAAGCATACGGTCCGCCTGATGAAAAGCAGTTACCGTACGTCTTCTCTTCACACTCTTTTTGAAGAACCCCATGCTGTAGTTTCCTGAGAAAACCTCGACATGCAGTTAACTCCACACTTGAACAGAACTTCTCTGGAATCGCACAGTACGCGACCACTTAGGCTCCTATGTATTTATAAATTACTAAAGTAAGTTGTACTAACTGAAAAATAGTCCGGTGGTCGAATGGCTAGCAATACTTTGCCTTTGCTTTGCCCACAGGTTCGATCCTCAAGATTTGTGTGCAAATAGCATGTCTAACTGCTAATCTTTATCTAAGTGTTTTTTTTATCTAAGTATATGTATTTACCAAAAAAATATTTATACTTATATGTTATCTATATCCATTATACTGTACAAGCTCTGCTTAGTTTGGGTTACTAGATGGCGAAATTAAAAAATATATTCCTAGACAAATATACTATTATAAGTATGATGACTGCTATCACTGCTATTACAATATTATTATATCTTTTGTTTACAGGTACAGACTAAAAATGCCCACGTAAAATGTAGGTGAGTATGACATAACACCTTAAACAGATATAAAAGCATTTGACAATCTCTTTGCTGACGAAAGGATATGTGGTGCACATGCTGTGCACCACATAACACGCTGTGTACTTAATGGACGCCCAACGCTATCTATAGCTTAGGGTGTGCCAAAACAAAGTCGATATTTTTCTTTTACTCTCAGCCCAAAATTTCGTAGAATATGTCCAAATAAAAGTCCTGTCCAAAGGGCGGCTCAAAATTTTAATTTTAATAGTTTCTCCATCGAACCTGATGTTTTCCCATTTAAATAACACGGGAAACATGATTTTTAACATTATTTACGTCTGCAAGCCATAAAGATTTTGTTAAAAAATAAATGAATGCACCTTAAATCTATCACAATACTGAAGTATTAAATTCTGAAAAAAAAAAAATACATTGAGCAACACCCTACTATATATAGTATATTACATTTTACATAACATACGCTCCAAAGCATGCCTACTTTGAAATCTACAACGTTCCAGTAATATTAAATTCAATCTAAAAATTCAATGCAATGCGTGTGGTAAATTGTAAATAGTCTATCTAGTTATAGAAGGTAATACTTTCAACATAATGAATTAATGATAGTAACATCATGATTTTCATCAAAAGGAACCTGGAAGATTTCGTCATTTGCGAACCTAATTCTAGAATAGGTACAAACGAAGTATGTATTTCAAAACTAGGCAACAGACGTACTACAAATACAAAGAACGAACGCATGCATGATGAAAGATTGACGGCTATGATATGCAAGTGAAAGCATGTGGAATCAGATCAGATAGTACGAGGCGCAAATATATCTGGCGGCGAGTTTGTTGCTCAGATTATAGAATTAAAACCAATATTAATTAGCAAAATAGGTAGTTTCATCTTAATGTTTTATTTTGTTGACAGTTTTTGCAAGATTTTTAACACAATTGTTATAATAAGAAAACCTCAAGATAATAATGCAAAATAAGAAAAAAATATTTGAAAAATTTTAGAGGAATAAGGAAAGTATGATTAGAAGACTAATAGAAGGATACATGTGATAAATGCTGCACATTTACAGTCATACAGTTCACCACCATTACGGCACTAAGACTTGCGGTCAAGTAACAGTGTCTGAGACGGTGACGCGAGTTTCCTTCCCACTTCACATTCTTGCATTCGCTCAACAATAAAATCATGATGATGATAATGTCAAAATATTAAATTCATTTGCCTATGATATGTGTGAATTATTGATAAAATATAGGTTTATTTAACCCTAACCTAACCTAACATGACTATCTAAAACGTACTTCTTTTAAAATGACATAATGAGGGTATACTAATTGAGTCGAAGCCGTTGATCGATTTGGTGAAATTTACCAAAAATCATCACCACTTCGAGAATACCGGTTTAGTTGGCGACTGAAAGCGGTTATTACGAAGGCCAGACAGAACAAATTCGGGCGACGGTTTGCGGCGCCATGTATCATATAAATATGGTAGCTGTTAGAGAGCGCAGGTGTGGGACGGCGAGTAGTGGTGGGTTCGGAATTTGCGTCGACGACGTCGTTCAACGCGTGGTCGGCGCGTGGGTGGTGGCTGCCCGTTCGCCCACGACGCCGCACCTAGCCGCGCCGCCGCCGAACGTGTAAATCACTACTCCTCGCTGCTATGTTACCACCAGTCACTACTAACTATCAGTTGTTAAGACGACATATTAACCAGTAAGAAGACAATACCTACACCATTCTAAGTGAATACAAAAATATATTACACATTTGTTGCTTTCGACAAATTAATCAAATTTTATTACTTTTAGATCTGTGTGCTGTACTCTGGACCACTGCAAGTCATGAAGTCGTCGGTGTCGTCCATCTATTTATCACGACACGAGCTACTCGTAAAAGTCTTGACAGATCATAGTCACAGACTTGAAATTTGGTCACAGGATAGATAATATAGTTCAATGCTTTGATTAGATAGATATGTATTAGTGACCTTTGGGCGGTTTGAAAACACTAGATCAACCCGCAGTTGATCAGCGTGGTGGAGTATGCTCTAAACCAGTATTCCGCTAGGAAAATGAAAATTTTTGGAGGTACATCATAAATGAAAACTCAGTTTTTATTTGTGTAAGTATTTTTCTTCCGTCCGTCTAAGTAGCTTTATGAGATAACCTTGTTTTTCCGGGGCACACCAACTAATGCCCACGGTACACCAGTGTGCCGCGGCACACACTTTGCGGAACACTACTCTAAACCCTCCTTCGATTAAGAGTAGACTCGTATCTTAGTAGTGGAATGAATATGAGTTGACACTCAGTGTATTCTGCAGTGTTTGAGTTGTTTTCAGTTCTCTTGTGATCTACGATCGTAAGCTGTCCATGTGGTTGGAAATAAGTTCCTATGAGGCAGCACAAACAACACTCTGAAATTTTCAGTTCTCAAACCATAAATGGAAATAGAAAATAGAATATTCAATAAAAATGACGTTGCAGTGTTTTGCGACCTCAGCTTAGCAAACTGCTTAACGGGCCGATTTGTTTCCTCACGTCGAAACACTAGCCGCTTGTAGAAAGTATTAAAAAAGCGTGATCGAGTGGAACAAAGTCTGTGAGGAATATGGGCAAATACGATTGACGCAATAGACGACCCATCCGTCCGAAGACATGAAGGCAACATTTTTTCGTCTAAACTAGAGAGATTGAAGGTGATTGAGGATTTCTATGAATAATACCTAATTGAAATCCAAAGGCAAAATTGCCCCACATATCTGCACGGAGGATATTCCAAGCATCATCCTATACAACATTAGGATGGCTCTTAAAATCTGATTCACATCTGAATTTCTATAAGTGGGCGGTAAACCTGCACTAAAGTCTTTCATAATCCTTCGGACACAGACATGAAAAGCAAAACGCTTGTTTTGTTTTACAAGAAAAGTTGATAAAACAGTCGCCACGAGCTACTCAACTTAAGCCCCAATAGTCAACTTGCAGGCGGATGGGGAGTAAGACCTGCTACCAAACTGTTCGAGTGCATGGATGGTTTACTGGACGAGAGACTCATAATCCAAATGGCAAACGCTTGTAGCTATCCGAACCGAAATATAGAAGCGACTGGACAATAACGCATGGAACCATATTTTTACTCAAGATAATCAGCACGATATTGCATGTCATAGTATTGGTCGCATTGGTTATCCAATCTAAGAATATTATACAAGGTATCAACGCACGGTGGTTCACCCATAGGCCAAAACCCCTAAAAGTCAATGTCAGATATTGACTATCCATATACCTCGGCATAGTCACTAATACAGTATCTACCCGGGGGTATAAAAATATTTGTGCAGTTTATTTCAATTATCACTTATTAATCGACCTCGGAAGTGAAAGCATCTCATTGTTGTCGCTTGCTAATATCGATGACTCATTCGCGCGGTGTTTATCTTTGGTGATTTATAAGTACTACTAATTGTTTTGTTGTTTGTGTGCCATGGAATTCCAAGAACAGGGTAAGTGTTATTATAATTATTTCATTTTATACATCCATATAATGTACTTTTTTTTATATGTCGGTGCTACGACACCTTAGTTATCTCACATTATTTTTCTGTTGGTTAGAAAGTCTTTATCAAGAGCTACTCAAATGATGCCGCTGATTGCCGTTGTTCTGACTTAATTTATAATGATGATACATCTGTCTATTATACGGGGTCAATTTTTTTTTTTTGCAGCAGGTTGCATGGTTTACCGTAAAATGACTGCTACGCCTACGATGCGCGGTGTCGTAGCAGTTCTACGAAACATTGTATTAATTTTATTTTTTTGTTTCAGGTACCAAAATCAAATGTTCCTTTTCAATGAGGCATGTATTTGAGTTGTGGTCTTCGCAAGAATCTCAAATAGTGACCAAATAGAAATAAGCACGTTTTAGAGGTGATACTCTTTAAAGTGACCCAAATACCGACATTTCGCCATTATCGAATCAGATTGGTAATTTATGCAAAAGTCTTAACAAATTCTATGTAAAGTCATCACGTAACAAAAAAAGGATCTCAGATAATTATTCTAATTGGTTAGATGAAATTGAATATGTAACGTGTATGGTGATCGTATGATGACAACAACATCAGGAACAACCAGGACCGTCTCGCGCCGTAGGCGGACGGCCGAGAAAACCCTTTTCCGATCTTAGTACGCGCTCAAAACGTAGACGATGCTGTAAATACACTACACATACGCTTAACATTTCTGATCAGTCTAATACTTTAACAATGGATATTAGTGCGGACGAAGCTAAGCTCACAAAACATCAATATTTATCAATTAGGAATCTCATTAATACAAAAACTTCTTGTAATATTTTACCATAGTATTTTAAAATCTAAAAAGAAGTGTTATCCAAAGAACATGACGGTTACAGAAACTACTTGCGAGGTAGAGTTGCAGAGTTTATTAGATCACACGGTTTCTAGAATACTAGAGAGTCTGCGACGGTAATACGGCACAGATATTTTTTTCTTCAGTATTGGCTGAAATTACGGGTTTACGTAAAGATTTACTTGATTGTTGTAGTATAATTTTACAAGCTTTGTCATCGGGATTCAATGTCGATTGTAATAAGTTTAAAGAATATTCTTTAGACACCGCGCGTCAAATTGTTAAAGAATATCCGTGATACAATCTTCCAGCTTCCGTTCATAAAGTTTTGATACATGGTGCTGATGTGACAGAATACGCTCTTTTATCTATCGGAGCACTTTCCGAGGAAGTAGCAGAATCGAACAATAAACATTTAAAACAATTCAGATGAGATTTCACCCGGAAAATGTCACGCGAAATTACAAATACTGCGTAATTAATAGACTTTTACTGAGGTCAGACACTTTTATATCTGGTCTTCGAAAACTTCCCCGAAAGAAAAAGAGCTACCTAAGGAAGTCCTAGAATTATTATAATTTTAAGTCGCATGTTAATTTTAGTCTTTTTAGGGTTCCATACCCAAAGGGTAAAAAGGAACCCTATTACTAAGGCTCCGCTGTCCGTCCGTCCGTCCGTCTGTCACCAGGCTGTAGCTCATGAACCGTGATAGTTAGACGGTTGAAATTTTCACAGATGATGTATTTCTGTTGCCGCTATAACAACAAATACTAAAATTTAAAATTTAAAAAACCCTCGACACAATAAACAAGACCCCTTTAAAAAGTAAAAAATAATAAAAGAAATTCAATCTTAAAGTACCTAAGTATGTATTAATAATTCAAAAAAAAATACGTCGCGTTGGGGGACCGGTGCGACGGTAGACATCGTTGGTCGTATCCTAAACGCAATATTTTAAAGTAAATTATAAAAATTTTCTTTTTTAAAATTTTTAGATTCATCTATGTTGCTTAGTTTGGTTAGGTTAGTTAGACTATTTGTAGTTAAATTGTTAGGTTTGGAGCGTTTCCCCAACGCGACGTATTTTTTTTTTAGAATTATTAATACATACTTAGGTACTTTAAGATTGAATTTCTTTTATTATTTTTTTACTTTTTAAAGGGAACTTGGTTATTGTGTCGGCGTTTTTTTTTTATTTTTAATTTAATATTTTATTTTATACTTTTTATAGGTACTACATACTTATTACATATAATGTAGATTAACTTAAAACGGCTCAACCGATTTTTTGAATATTTTTCATTTAAACACACACACACGCACACACGCACACGCACACGCGCACACACACACACACGCACACGCACACACGCACACGCACACACACACACACACACACACACACACACACACAGAGAGAGAGACAGACAGACACGTCACACTTATAACATCCCTCTTTTTGCGTCGGGGGTTAAAAATACAGATGAAAATAAATATTTAAGGGGGCTCCCATACAACAAACGTGATTTTTTTTTGCTCTTTTTTGCCCGCAATTGGTAATAACGACATATAGGTAGACGCTTGAAATACTCACATAATATTTAGTTATTTATTCACTTTAAAAATAAATAATTATATAAAAATAAAACAATTATTTATGGGGGCTCCCATACAACGTGATTTTTTTGCCGTTTTTATAGACAAATACGGACCCTTCGTGCGCGAAACCGACTCGCACTTGGCCGGTTTATTTTTAGTACGTAACTGTAAATATTTTATTTGTTTTGTAAATTGTAACACAATTTTACATTTAATTATAAGATGTAAATAGTATTTTTTTTATTAGGTATATGCATTCAAATGTAATAATTAAGATTCTTCAACATTTTATTGTATGTATTAACATACATATCAATCAAATTATTATTACATAACTGTTTACAATTAAAATTATTTTATTAAGTTTTTCTTTAGCTTGTATACCGTTCAATACAATATGCATTTTAATAAATTTGTTTTTATTTAATCAATGTCGTCTCTAATTAATACTTGACATCATTTACAATAAGAAAATATTACTACAAACAGTTTTAGGAGGTTTTGACCGCACTCCTTTGGACGCTGAACCACCGTGCAACGCCTCAAACAAAATTAGAAGACATAAACCAACCTAATATCTCAAATGTCTTAATTCACTGTTTGTTAACAATATAATATTCAATCGATCCACATCAAATTCGGAACCAATTTGTTTCTTTCTTGGAAGAAGATTTTCCAAAAACTCCTTTCTTACAACGACAAATACAAGGTTTCTCAGGGCGTCCCACGACGATGCCATCTGGAGGGGAACTAGTTTAAATAATTTAGATAGGAAACTTTGCTAAAAGAAGGATTCTATAGCGCAAATCGATTAGGTCATTTAAGAGGATCATATTTCTAGAAAAACGTAAAATTTCAATTCAAAGCTTTTTCAAAAATAAAGAAAAAACAACAGGAAGCAAAGCCTTTTTTCCTTAAAGTTACATTATTATGTAAAGTACTTATCCCTCTACCCTCCAGGCCGCATCTCCATGGGACGCCCTGTAAATGCTTTCTTCCTTATTACATTACTTCTACCAAACAGTCGAGGTAAATTCATTAGAAGAATATTTTTGAATTGCATTGATGCCATAGATATAGCTGTCAGGCAGAACTAAAGCATAACTATACAGAGTGGACAAAAAGTCACGTTTCCGATCCGACCCTGTTCTAAAGCCACCAGCGTAGACAACAGATGTTAAGAAAACAGGATATTGACTTCTAAATGTGTTTAATATTACAATAGAAATAATATAATATAGAATAACAAGCTGTTGATAACAAATTATTAAAGAAGCAAGCTCCTTACGGGTTAGGATCACAGATTTTTTTTATATGTAAGTGAGTAAAGTGAATAACACGTGCGTTCTGATTCTGACTGAAAGTTATCTCCACCGTACATAGCAACACCAAGGAGTCATCGATTAATTTAATTAAATTGAAAATTAATAAAGAATGTCGCAAAGTCTTACTTACTACTTTATCTTGATTTGCGGACAAAATGATGCACGATTTAACGACAACCCTGGTAGTCGACACCACCGGAAATGGATTTAGTGAATAGGTACCAAAGATCTGTTATTCTTCAACTTAGGTTTTCTTATTTCGGGACTAGACGGCGTTGTATACTTTGTCCGGATATACTTATTAATTAGTTTATTATTATTACTCTATGTTTCCCCAATGCAAA
The DNA here is from genome assembly GCA_937001555.2 of Hypsopygia costalis. Lineage (NCBI taxonomy): Eukaryota > Metazoa > Arthropoda > Insecta > Lepidoptera > Pyralidae > Hypsopygia > Hypsopygia costalis. The sequence goes on from OW443329.2 coordinate 23,537,321, forward strand.
ACTTGAAGTGTGGGAACGAAAATTGCACGCTTAGGGCTCCAACATTCACTTATAATCACAGATCAGAGAAATGTTTTGAATAGTCTGTCTGCAGTTCTGCACGTATCTGAACAAGTAAAAAAAGACACCATCTCTTGATATCTGGGTATAATATTTGTAGCTGTAAGTACTACTATAAAATAAACAGAAAATATTATACACACCACACACCATGATAGTGATAAAAGTACTATACACGAATTTTGTATTTTCAATGCAGTAATCATCACTAACACTGCCGCTGTAGAAACCATGGTATTCTACAACAACATAACCGGTAATGATAACGGAGCAACGCAATTTTGTGTTTAGTTATATGTGATCTATTGTCGAATGCCATAAAGCGGGTTATCGTACGGCATAGAGCAAGTAGTTAAGGCCTACGCTGATGGTGGAAAGTGATGTCATTGGCCCGACTGTGTACTGTAAACGCTCCACTCGTTCTGTCACTGCTACTTTTGCTTTTCGAATGAACATAGTGCATCCTGGACACACGTCGTTACTTTGGTATTTTTGAATCACTGAGCGTTAAAAGTATCTAGTCGTAGAGTAATTAATCTGAATATAATTACGTCCAAGTAAAAGACATGGTAACATCTTTTCGAGTTTAATGTTAAAGGTACACATTCGCTGTCATTACTAATCTACAGCCGTGTGATGTCAAAAATTTACATTTTTAAAAGTATCTAAATTTAACGCAAATTTAATGGTATGCGTTAGACTGTGGTTACAATATGTTTATTCGAATATTGAATAAATACTCATCGTTATGCGGTACCCACTAAGCAGTCATACATCTTATTGGATGGACTTGTGATAATGGATATTAAGAGTTCAAATCTTGTCTTAGTTTATTATGTCTTAAACGTTTTAAATTTGTGCCTGTTGACTTTCTTAAGAGTAAAGTCGGAAATCTGTTTCCTAGAAGTGTTAATGGGCAAACTGTAAGTAGATCAGATGAGAGTGTGGCGGCATCATCGTTCATCGGGTCGTAATTGCCATCGCGATGGCATGGCAAGCAGCGGAGTGGCACGGAGGGCCGCCGGCGGCCAACCGATGGCCGACGCGGACGGACGGCCTCGTGGAAGGTCGACCGCCTCGCCGCACCGCCCGCACCTCACCCCTGCACGCCCTCCTCCGACCGCTACGTGGAATTTATGTAATTGCCTTCAATTAAAACGAGAATATGAACGCACCATCTTTACAACATATGACACTGCATCGCCAAACATTGAGCAGAATCTCAGTTTAAATAAGTCATATTGATACCGCCTACTGATACGAACAATTTGAACAAACGGTAGTAATGCGTTTTATCGTCCTAATTACACGGTCGACAAATATTCTCTACTACACACTTCCGCCGGCTGCGCGGTTCTCACTAAAATAATCGTATGGGCTTGGTACGGGCTAAGGTCACTGGCGAGTGCGTGCCATGAATGGACTGAGTCGTGCGCGACACCCGCCTCCATTCAACAAGATCCTTCATTCTAGCTTTTGTTCTTACATAATACCTGCTTTATATCAATAAATTTAAAATATGGCTAGCCAACCAACATCTACCAAGGAAAGTTATCGTCAAACACCGTGGCACACTCATTCAATCAGGTACTCCAATGTTAACTGAACCTTGCTTGACAACAGATGACCAGGGTCCCTAACGCCTAAGGTGAAGCCGATTGGATATTTTGATTCCAAAAATTGGTCTTAGGTTATAGTTATTGACAAACATCTTCAGCTTAGTGAGTAGAGCTCTAGAGTTTCTACCTGCTAAGCTAAACATAAATACCAATAATCTAAGCAGTTTGATTTTCGCATTCAAAAAATTAGATGGTAATCGGCTTCAGCTTCGGCGACAGGGAGAGAAACCAGTGATATTTCTCGGAAAATTGACTAATGCTGACCGATAACTGTAGAATCCTTTTCCCTATCAACATCAAGAACTCGAGTGTGTCAGATATTAACACGTTAGCTGCGGCACCAATTTTTGCATACTTTCCGTTCCTGCGGCACGAGGTATAATCGGCCCGTACCGTGACCAGACGTTAGGGCGACACGCGGTCTATTAGACCCCACCTCCTTTTACAGACTAAAATCCATTTTCTGGCGCGAAATCAAAGATAAATGAGAATTTTGGTCCTTATTGATATAGACAGTGAATTGATGAACCCTAATCCACCGTCGCCCCGGGATCTGATGGCTAGTTTAGGAATTATTAGCAAAACAAAATATGGGATCTTATACACCTCGTAACGCACTGAAATAGGGCAAATTTTCGCTGTGATTAGTGATGGGAAAAATAATATCGACGTTTTTAAACTGTCTTAACTACGCAACGACTTGACCGATTTTGATCAATTATATCTCATTAGATCGTTTTAAGGGCAAAACCTGGCAAAACAACACAAAGCTATCAAAGGATACATTTTTTTTTAAATAATCTAAATTGTGCTTGAAGGCGCCATAAAGAAAAAAAAACCGGCCAAGTGCGAGTCGGACTCGCGCATGAAGCGTTCCATTCTATACCATTAAGAGGCACCTATTACAGACTTATTATTGGAAAATAATGGATTACGGTTTATGCATAAGGTTTATCTTTCTATTTGTATATGAAAATCTTAATGCGGTTCACAGAATAGAAAAAAAGGCAACCAGAAGTAGAAAAGAAACTGTCCTATTTATTCTGCCTCGGGCTTTAAAAATACACTTATTAGAACTTGAATTAACATTAAAAAATCAGTATCAATATACTTTTTTTATAAAAATCTCAATATATATGTTGTACTTATTTATCAGTGTTTTTCATTGAAACAGGGTAGACAATAAGATTTTTTGCACTGAGTGCACTGAGTCAAAATCTTTTTGGATTTTTTATCAGCTTCACGAGATGGTAAAAATGTGCGTAGTTTTTGGTAACAACCAACACATCTTCTCCTTTTTTCACCCTTTTCGAGGCAATGGCGTGCGCTTTCAGGTGCTGAAAAATAACAAAAATGTAAAGATAACGTAATAAAACTGACATTGTTACTTAGGTTAGATCGTAGATGAGAATAACAATGATAATGTAGGTATAACTGCATCAAATGAATGTGTTTGTTTTATACTTAAAATGTTGAAAGAGTAGGTAGGTAAGGTAGCTTAAATTCAGAATAATTAAAAGGAAACAATAATAAATAACTTAATAATGACCAAATGTCAAGCTTAGTTTATGAAAGCTTCAACACGTTGACTGTCAAGAAATATATCTAAGCATTACATTACCTGGGGTCTCATCGATTTCCTTTTTTATTAAAGATTCTATAAGTTTCTCCACAAAGAGTCTTTTTGGTAACTTTTTTCCATCAGTTTGGATTGAATTAAACACAATCCAGGCATTAATTAGCGCCGTACCAAATATTAGCTCTCTCCAATCGACGTGATGCACAACACTGGTCGCGGGAAGCTCGCGTTGAGTGCGGTACGAGGTCAGGGGGGATATGGGACGTTTTAGCCTCGTTCCGCACTGCATTAAAATTATATTAATTCAGTGCGGCACGAGGCCTAAGACATCCGGTACCAAGGTAGGTACACCACCGAGTCCGGAACCATTAGTGATCTCAAATATATATTTATCTCTTTCCTACACTGGACCAAACCAAAGCTATGCCATTCGCACGACAGAGAAATTCACTTTTTTGCTTGCCGCACCACAGGGAAGTTGCATCAGGGGTGATTTAGGCCTCGCTTCGCACTTAACGTGTTAACAAAAGCATTAGCACTTTCGTCAGTCTCATTTGTAAGCGCCACTAATTCGATATTTGCGTGCCGCAATTGAGTCTCTGCAACTAGGCTTTGAACTACATAAAATACTACTCTAATCCACACTGATAAAGACGGTTCAAATTAATAACAGTTAAGTCACTTTAGACCTCCTTAATTCCCTGAGCGTAGTGTGCAGTGCGCCTAGCCTGAGTGAGCATTGACGAGCTCTGTGTTCGAATAGTTAGCAATGGCCACTTTGACTCCGAGGTCGCGAGTTCGATCCTCGGACAAGACAAATATTTGTGTGCATGAACATGACTGTTTGTCGTAATGTGGATTTTCTATGTATAATATGTACGCATTTACAAAAAAAAATGTATTTAAGTACAATATCGATTATCTAGTACCCATAGTACAAGTTTTGCTTAGTTTGGGACTAGATGGCCATGTGTAATTTGACCAGGAATGTTTAGGAATATTCCAGGAATATTTACTTAAACATTAGGTTTACTGGCTGTATGTGCAAATATTGACCAAAGGTTATGATAAAATTAATTTCAAGTAAAATAGTAAGTCCATGGCGCATGTGCTTAATTTGTTAAAGGTTAGTGTTTCAAAAACAGCACTCGAATCCAAAAAGCGTGGGATGTCATTCGGTTCAAATGCTCTCATTCATATATGCTTTATCTGTGGCAAACATCCGGTATTATTTTCCACGCGCCCACGCTACCAATACTCCAATGCGGTTATCAAACGATTTGGGTACACTATACAATACGATAATACATTTAGACAAACAACTCTCTTAAATGAACTGTTATCAACGTATAAGTTCGCAAAAGATAATGAATACTCAAAACAATACTACATATCACGGTTGTATAACTGGGCAAGTTACTTCATGGACGTTTAAATTATTAAATGGTTAAATTAAAGCCAGATTTTTGGAGTACATATAGTGCAAAAGTATTAGGAAGTTAGACTTTATGGATATTCCATCATATTCCTACATATTGTAAGTATATCTGCAGCAGACAACACTAAATTTATAGCAAAATGTCCACTCACAAAAAATCGAGAGAATTGATTGAATGCTGTTTATAAATCATGATGATATTTCAAAAGAACATATCCACATGTCAGCCCAATGCTATAACTGTAATATCCTATGCAAAATATAATTCTGAATAAGAATCAGATCCCAAAATACATATAAAAGATATTAGTTTTTTCGTTAAACCACAGACAGATTTCTAAACCAAAAATTTTCACGTGTTATATTGCACTGTTCTGTTTCTCCAATTCCAGCACATATGGAAATTATATGAAAGAGTAAGCTAATATTTTGGCAGGCAAGAAAAAAATTGTTATGCTGTCCATCTCAATCGCCTTGTTTTCTAAATTTACACCTATAACATCATATCATCACCTATAACACTGGCAGTTTTGTTCAGTTATCCATCTCAATGTCACATACATTATATACTAGAGAATTGTTTGGCTGTGTGCAATATGTCTGCAAGGAACCCAGAAACCTAACTCAAGTGCAGTCTGACGTAAGTACTGACAAAAACGTCATTGGTAGGTAAATTGTATCTCAACTCCTAATCACTGGTAATTGTTACTAAAAACGAGAATATTTTAGTAGAAATTTTTAAAAACCTCCGTAACAGAACAAACATCCTGGTGGAGGCAATTTGGCATTTTCCGAACTTGTTTCACGCGACCTTTAACATTGCAGATAAAAACGACACGATTTTAAAGTGTCATAAAATGTTGTTATAAAAGTATGGGAGCAATTTAAGTGCATAGGTGCATGCGATGGCGGATGGAAAGTGCGGGCGGAGGCGGTGGCTTCCGCTTCGGCCCGCCGCGCCGCCTTCAGAATAACAAACGAAACCTGATTTCTATCGAGTGGGCCTGAGATTATTACGCCTACTCCCACCATCGGATACGTCTTTCGATTGTAATTATCAAAATAATAGTTGTCAATCAAGTAGTCCGGTAGAGTATGCTTTATAAAATTATAATGGTATTGATAAATTTACGTATTTGTGACATTCTCGGTAATTTTTCCCTACTCATTAGTTCAGTTTGAGTAATCCGTCATAGAATATATTTACTAGCATCCCGCGACGTATCCGAACATCTCAGCATCCTGTGGGAATTTCGAAAAATTTTTCCTTATTTGACATCAAATATTGGTAGCCGTACTAAATTTAAAATTTCTCGGACTTGTACGTTTATCTGCCAACCAGGACTTATAGATTATGATTATTTTATGAAATGTATTTAAATTATAATGTTACGAAAACAGTAAGCATAAAAATCTAAACGGTCACCTTTTTAACAATCGATGCTCTTTCTCCGAGACTTAATAATTATAATGAATCAATTTAATGGATATTTAAATCTTTTTAGAACTACGCAAAAAATGTTAGAGATGCAAAAAATATGTTTGATAGTTACCTGCAGGGGCCGAAACTAAAATAAATATATCATTTCATTTATAAAGATCACTTTTTAGATGATAGGACTATAACGGTTTCCGCTATCTCGACTTCCCCCGACTCCTAACGCAGTGTTCCTATGACTGTATGCGAGACACGAGAAAACTGTACCCTAACCCAAAAAAAAGCCTAATAATTAAAAAGGGGATTAAATATTAATTTTCAATATGAAATATTGAAGGAGTAATTGTTGTTCATGAAAATAAAATCGTGCTATCTTGATTGCAGTTCATTTATAATTTAGTTACACCGCGGAGTTTGTAATGAAATCTTGCAAGTTAAATTTGACTCACTTCCTAGTTCCCAGTGTTCAAATGAGCTGAAATTTGGCACACTAGTTTGGTTATCTTTACAATGCACGATTATTGAAACGCCGCCATTTTTAATTCAATATGCCGGCCGCCACAAATGACGATTCATAATTTCAATGAGACCTCAATGAGATGGGTATGAAATGATATGAATGTAAGTGCTTGATGAGCAAAATACAGCAAGTAAACTTTTTGACGTGGATATGACTTTAAAATTGTTCGCAAATGGAGCGCAGATAGTTCAAAAAAATTGGGCGATACAGTCTGGTGTTGCAGCTACAAATCATCTCCATCCAAAATTCAATCACACCGCTGGATAGATGAAGGATCAAATAATTTATTACGCTAAGTAAGGACTATTGAACATCGCGTGCGGGGGAGTCGGAAGCTCTACCATTTTGACACAATTTTAGTGCATATAATGTATTCACGTACAACATACGGGCACACCCCCTTTTAAGTTCTTTTTTATAACAATTAATATATAAAAGCCTGTATATAAAAGAGACTACTTATTTGTTAGACCCTACAAATATCATTAAGTATAAATTTGTTGCGTCTAAGCCTTACCATAAATTCTACCTAACAATTTATTGTTTCCTTGAAATACAGACATACATAGTCTCAACGAAGAAGGCGAAGGTGTCGTTTTCACTATAGGAGCCCATTTAGGACACCCATTGTCACTTCCATTGTTCTTCCATAATTGGCTTCAGATTTCGTAACTACCTACTTGTGTTTTGTAACAATTCGTGTATCATACGAATTCGAGTAATCCTCGGAATCACTGGAAGCATGAGATGTAACTTGAATACTTTTCTGCATTGATTGTTGCTGATCTACAATTGCAAATTGTCTTTATTGTGAACAGCAGGTTTTACAGATGTTACAAGTTTATATCACTCCATTCTGTGTTCCATCACTTAGGTATACAATAATTATTAACGTTAACAAAACAATATCATGCACTATAGTAGTTTTATTTATCTATATAGATAAATAAAATTGTGAGTGTCAGTTTGAAATATTGAAATAACTGCTTTTTACTAAATGCATATGGATGTATACACGGTACATATACCTAAATTACATTTTTTACAATTTTTGTCTGCTTCTTTGTTCTACTACTAATCTCTGAAACGGCTGGACCTATTTTGACGGGTCTTTCAATGGCAGCTGATGTAATAAGGAGTAACTTTGGCTACTTTTATTTTAGTACAAAAATAAGTATTCCGCGCTGACGAAGTCGCGGGCACAGCTAGTGAGTCTATAAAATCAGGAACAATATTTTAGCATTCCCAAAAATACCGTACATTCGCGGTGCCGGAAGTTACGAAACCGTTGAAAGTCAGCAAAAAATGTCGTCATTTTTTGCTTCTTTTTTTTGGCGAATCTCAAAAGGAGGGTTATGTATTTGACCTGTATGTATGTATCCAATACTTAGCTTGCTACCTCGCACCTACTGAATGCATGAATCGATATTGATAAATGATCAACGTGTGATACTGGATATATAGAAACAATAAAAAAATATTATGTTTTTTTTAATACTACGTTGGGTGGCAGACAAGCATACCCATCTGATGTGAAGCGGCAGTAACCGCATCACATCAGATGGGTATGCTATAGCCATATTAACGCACGCAACAGAAAATATAGTCGGCGCACCGCTACACCCGCTGCCAACGCAGCAACTCCTTCCTTTCTGGTAACCTCACTCACTCGCAGGAACACAACAACCCTCAAGGGAGTTGGGTATTGGCTGCGGTATTCTATGAGGTGGAGGTACTTCCCTAGTCAGGCAGGTTATAAAATACGCAATGCCCTTCCTCTCTTTTCGCTTGTCAGTCAGCAGGATGTACCACCACCACGTGTGGATGAGGTTGGCTTTGGTTCAAAGATGATAATGAACCACTTGTATATGGTGGATCCCCATATGGTGGATTTTTGGATGGCAAAATGTCCGTCTGGAAAATTAATTTCCTTGCAAATCCATCCAGTTGAATCTATATATATAAAAGAAAGTCGTGTTTGTTACAACACTTATAACTCGAGAACGGCTGGACCGATTGCCATGGTTTTTGATTTGTTAGATTTGTTTCCGTCCCGAATAGCAGAATAACTCTTAAAAACATTGGAAAATTCTCGAAAAAAATAAAATAAAAGAAAAAACATTTTCCCATACAAAATGTTCGTGGTTGTCGTAGCTGTCAAATGTGACGTTGTCGTACGTGCGTACGCCAAATGTATGCGTGCGTTCAGAAATGTATATTAAGCTCAATAAAGAACAAATGTCATAGATTAAAAACAAATGTTAACTCTATTGGTCTCATTTTTACGTGTTGAAAGTTGGCTGTGATTTGTTTTAAAAACAGTTTTGTGGATTTAAATATTTATTGGAAAGAGAATGTAACCACTACGTTTTAAGAGACGGATGTGCCATACAAATAGCGTAATTCTAATATGTATGAAATGGAAGCGAAAACAATCAGAATTTGTACCAAATTCGCCAGACTGATTTATTGGTTCTAAAATATTTATGCGTGCGTTCAGAAATTTAAATCAAGCTCCATAAATCTATATAATATATAAAATAATGTCGTGTCTTGGTCGGGAAAGTATTAAAAACATTGAAAAATTGACGAAAGAATTAAATAAAAGAAAAAACGTTTTCCCATACAAATAGTGCCAGTTAAAAAGGATTGGAATATTTATTGATTGTTATGTAAATGTCAAATCGATTGGTCTCACTTTTACGTCGCGAATGTTGTCTATGATTTGTTTTGTGGATTGAAATATTTATTGTTGTCAATTGGTACTTTTTTTGTGACTTTGTAAAGTACTGAACTTATTATTTACCCACGCTGGGATACGGGTCTTCCCTTAACCGAAGATGTTTAGAGCATACTCCAACACGCTGCTCAACTACGGGTTGGGCCACTAACTTGGCTTAAGGACTACCATCTAATGATAAACACCAGGACCGACGGCTTAACGTGCCTTCCGAAGCACGGACGAGCTCGAGATAACATAAACTCATCCATGAACAGGTGTACAATTAGACTGACACGTGCCTCACGCCATCGTGCTTCTCTATTATTTTCTATTATTCATTGTATTAATTTCAAGAAATCATAAATTTTGTTCATATATATATGTACATCTCGACATTCATTGACTGTTAGGCGGTACGAAGTTCGCCGGGACAGTTAGTATCAAAATAAAGGGATGTAAGATGAGATCGTAAGATTTTCGTGAAATAGCATGTTACATTGGTAATAACTTAAATAAAATAGTTCAGCTTATAGCTTAAACATTAAAACACTCCGCCCTGTCAAATGAAGCGAACCCATCAAACTTTGCCAATCTTAAATTTTTGCACAGGAAAAAAAATGGTGATAAGGAGAGACTCTCAAAATCGTATACATATCGGACCAAACATACAAAAAAAGTAGTATATTTATACTGATTTAACAAAAAAGAAGAGATTTTAGACCAAAATAAAAACGAGTGTGTTTTAGACCACACGACTGAAGTAAAACATCTTTAGCTCTACTAACTTATATCTCCCTCTAAACTTCCGTTCGCCGTTTCCGTAACGCTCTTGTCACACATTCACCAGCTTATTTCCCATGTCAAGCGCGCGTAAAAAAGTTTTACTTCAAAAATATGTATTTAATGAACTCATCAATATGGAATTGTGGGCCCGAAACTACAAGTATTTCGAAATTTGGACAGAGGTTCCTTTGATAGCCTAGGCAAACAATAAGAAAGCTTTTCGGAAAATTTTACCTCTAAGAGTTGAAAAAAGTTAAAGGGATTGAAAGTGAATTTCATCAGTAAAAAAATGCATAAAACAATGCAATAAAGTTCACTTGAGTTTGGACTCTTTCTTGAAATGGAAACTAATTGGAAACTACTGGTCTACAAAAACCAAGATGAACTTCTACGATACGATAATATTTATCGTTATTTTTTTTTAATAATATTATATTATTACACATTATATTATGTTCTTTATTGCATAACTACAAATACAGAAAGTAGTGAACAGAGAAGTATACAAAGGTGAGCTTTTCTCTTCAAGAGATTTCTTCCAGCTGACCCTACTGTGCATACAGAAATTTTACATGGCTGGGAATCAAGCAAGCTATGCATAACATTTTAGTTTTTTTTTTAACAATACGAGTAACATACAAATTTAAACTTATTACTTATTACGTCATGAGTAAGGTAGTGCTCCTTTAGCTTCTTTTTAAAAGTAGCGACAGTACAGCTATCTCTAATATGCCCAGGCAGTTTATAATAAATACTGAAATAAATATCAACACTCCACTCACTAAATAAAATGAATCATTTTATGTTTGGCTTGGAACCGTAAAAACTAAGTTAACTAGTGGGATCGGTCTAATCCAAGTATCTATACATATTGCATTATAATCAAATTTCTAGTTTTAACTCATTCATACAAATATTGTATTAATTTATGGTAAAGATGTGGAACTTCAGTAAAGACATTCGTATCTGTTCTTCGGTACAAAATTAAACCAAAAATAAAAATTTCATTGAAGAAACCGAGAAGAAAAAGTGATGTAACTTTTAAAATGTCTGAGCTAAACGTGGCTGTCATGTGCGGCTGCATTTTAACAATAGAGTTTTGGACGAATCAGCGACTCAGGTAGATTTTTTTTCTTTAAGGCCCAGTCATTCTCTCATTCTATCCATTCAGCTGCAATGACCGCTTCGGTCTTTGTTCTATTTAGTAATAATTTATTTCCTCGTAACTTTTCCGTTGGTAATAATACCCATTTTAAAATAATGTTCTTTAATCACGTCTCTATATTTTTCTGGGTTTGTACTATGACGTTAGTAAAAAATATATATAAATAATAGAAAACATATTGCTATATCTATTTCGTGTTTAATTTCATGTCACGCATTTCGTCATATAAGCAATATTGTTAAGCATGTCATGGTACGAAATTCAAAGTGAAAAGTTAAAATAATGCCGAGAGCTTTAAGAGTCTCTCCGTGTCGCTAAAAGAAACTTATTTATCTATGTCTCTGAATGTATTTATCATTTAGGATACTATTTAATTATTTTGATGAGTTGACATGAATTTAATTGTTATATTTATTATTTTTAATTGTTATATTTATAATCTTTTAAATATGTTGCTTATTTATACTCAGATACGTAAAATTGTTAATGAAAGAATAAATTAAATTTTATAGGATGTTAAACTATAAGTAAGCTGGAAATCTATGGCTCAAACCTTAAGAATAGAGTAACTTCTGTTAGATGCCAGGGAGCCTTTGGATTTCTTGTGCGTTTTTATGTAGTTATCGATGCAGAAAGTTCATTCGGGACAAATATAAACTAGTGATTGTCGGAAGAAAATAAAGTTTTTAGCACCTCTAAACGTCTCCTATAAAGTTAAATGAACAGGATTTCTCTTTATTGACTTAGGGCTTACAATTTGTTCTTATTATATTACTATAAATTACCTCCCTGTTTATTTATTTATTTTTGAACGGAGAATATTTTGAATTACCTATATCAAAATTTAACTGTGTCATGATTCTAACATTTCACCAATAATAATTATTATTATAACATAATATGTAATTATTATATATATAGAAACGATCGAAAGTAGGCGGCACTATTAATATTAATACTTAATTGCATCATGAGCTTCGCTTTCGTCGTCAGTGTTGTTAAAAGTCTTAGTGGAACTGCTGTCTTCAATACACAGGTTAGACTATAAGTACTATTTCTATCTTTAATCCATATTATTATCCCGCTCTCTGGTAGATAAAGAGAATACGCTTACACGTCTTGTTTTTTCCAAGAAGAACAGCCTCTATTGCGATTCAATAACTGAATTGAATGCTTATTCATACCAATGAATAAGCGACTCTATTCAATTTGAAATAGAGTCGTCGTAGAGTTGAAATAGAGTCGCAATAAGAGTTGGTGGTAAGGGGGCTAGTGAAACCATTTCAAAAGCCTAAAAATATATTTCTAAGTGTTTTAGTTTGTATACATACTTAAATATTAGACATGTATATATAATTACAAAGTTATGGCCGTAAATAAAACTTTGCTGTAAAGGTAATTTCTGGAAAATCAAGTTTTCGAACTTCTAGCACCAACTTGGAATGAATTCGGACACGTTCTTGTCGCTTATGATATGACTAACATGCATGTTACAGCCACTTTAATACCTACTATCCTAATATTTAATACTGCCATTTTAAAACGCAATTCTTTGCAATCATTTTAGTGTAAAACATATAATAGACAATATTAGATGTATTATAACTATATCGACATGAAATCCTTAAATCTCGATAGCGTTTGAGAAACGATGAATTGTGGCACATATGACAGGCGAAGCGGTGTGGTGTGTGGTGCGGCGTTATCGCTCGTCCTTGACACAGAGACACCGCGTGTACAACGCGTCTTATTGTCGCTGCAACCTTGCCAAAATTACCGCTCGCGATAACAGATGCCCTCGTCGTAGGTGTCGGCGCGCCTCACGACCACACATATGCCAAAATATATTTGTGAATGAATGGGAGCGTGCCCCTGAATTAAACTATGACGGTAATTTGCGGCGCAGCGACGAGAAATGTCTTAAGACGTAGACATCTACGACAGCCTTTCACCGCGCAGCAGGAATCACTTAGAACTAGCATTTATTTAAATCTTGAACAATCTCCTGTAAAATGTGAGACTACTCGGCCACTGCAGGACGAAAGTGGGCGGTATCCCGGTGGCGCGACTCTCGCCGACCGGAAACCCAATTCCCGGATGCGGCTGCGGGGAGGGGGGATCTCGCCGGAAGCTTGGTAAACGAGCACATCCGCTGCCGCCGCCCGCGCCGCAAAATTTGGCACCGCGAGCGCTCGCAGCTCGCTTCCGGCCTCCGCCCCCCGGACCTCTAACGTCGCTCGCCCGCGAAAATAGCGGCCAACCGCTCCGTGTACGCGGTTCATTCAGTATGGCCGCCTTCCATTCATAAAAAGGCGAGGCACGGGCGGTGTGGAGCGCGGCGGAGGGAGCGCGGCCTCTCCCGCCGACCCGCACCCGCGGCCGACGCCAGTGCGGAATGTGCCAACGTACGGAACGGTCGTTTCGTCGGAGCGTAGCGCTAGCGCTCCCGGTTTTCCTTTAAAATGTGTATAAGAATAAGTGCAGTGAATCCGCACGAGTTCGGAACGGTTACGAAAAACGCCGTCGTCGAGATCAGGAGTAGAAATCAACGAAGAACTTCAGCGAGGAAGTGAGTAGCGGCCATATTGCAGTGATAACCGCGCGGCGGGCGGACGAGAATCGAGGCCGGTGCGTGGGCCGCCCCCCGCCCGCGCCAGGTGCCGCTCCGGGCCGCGCCGGTCTTATGAACCTTCCTGTGGATTTGCGCGACCGAAAATCGGTGGTTCTGCCATATTTTTTTATGTGTCAGTGAATCTTCCGGTGCGGTTTCGGTGCGGCACACCAGTCCGCCCGACTGTTAAGCGACAAGGAGCTCAGTGTTGTGTGTGGGGCCTGTCGGCCCGAGTGCCCTTGTGTTACGAATATGTGTAGGAGACGTGTGACCGTGGAACGTCTGTTTTGTAAGTACTATGGCAACCTGACGTGGAACGTATCACTCACCCATTTTCCCTTTTCCCATAAAATCGGCACACTTTTACTTTACCACAGGACTAAACAGAAAACCTTAAGGCAAATGCAAGAGCAAAACTTATGTGAAAGTGACATTGTTATCTTTGCATTAAACCTAATTTAAAATTTTGTCCGCGGCAATCAGAACTCTAGAAAGAAATACGATTCTGAATCAAAACTAAGCAAAGCAAAACGTTCTAAAACAAAGTAAAGGTAAATAAAAGGTATAAAATTTAAGGAAATTCAAAAAGGTTATTTTAATACTATTTTGACTCGCTATGGAAGAAACTAGTATTCAGGAAATAACGTGAAAATTGTTTCGTTCTTTTGACTGTAACCATAACAAGAATTTACATTCATAAAGCAATCATAAATATGTATAATCAAAGAAGAAAACATCAGTTTCAAAATCGCGGCAGCTCCGAGAATAAATTATGAATCCCGGGATTTCACAGACGTCAAATGTAGGATGAAAACGAAAGAAATGTAATAAACCAATTCTTATCATCATCAAAAATATGCTTTACAATATTTTACAAATCAAGCAACAAATTTCCAATTATGCAAAAAATGCATCCTCGAACTGATAACTTGTGCATATGACATGTCACGAAGATGGTTCGAAGGAACGGAGTCTAGGTTTTAAATTTCTCTTATTAGAACTGAATATGAACCAAACAATAAGTAGAAGATCGTTAAAGGGGTTTTAAATGTCCAGAGAAAAAGAGGAAAAGGATAAATCTACGATATATCTATACTTAATCTGTTATCCCGTCTCTTTTGTCGCCGTACGCGTCAATTTTTTGCAGACACTCGGTTTTCAACAAAGTAACGTTCCATGATACTTTTATACGAGCTAAGAGCCATTTGGCTAAAATTGAGATGTTGACAGTAGAGCGTAGAAAATGCAATAAAATATTGGAAAAATGTTATCGTTAGGTACCTACCTAACGCGACATTGAATAAGTTCAAAGATAGCAAAAAAACAAAAAAATCTAGTACACGCAATTTTTTCCGAAATCTTCGAAAGCGCCTCAGATTTTATTTGATACCCGCTTAAATTTGTCGTGTTTCAAGTTAAATGGCACATTAAATATCAGAGGGGCAATTTCTCGTCAATTGTTATTGCAACAATGTAATTGTAAACAATGTAATTTGTTTGACGAATGAAATCAAGTATATAATTTTAAGTCAATTCGTAATTCAATCTCGATTCGGTCAACTTTCATTCTGCGATCGTAAAATAATTACGAGAATTGGTCTTCAGATTAATCCTTCAAAAGTAACGTTCACGGGAGATGTCTTAGAGGAAAACTAAAACAATCACCAACCAAACCACTGTCGAAGCGTACTACCTAGAATGTTATGTCTGTATCAGTCAATATACATAAACGAATATGCACCTAGATATTTATAAAACGTAGATGTATTATGTAGCTATTACATGAATTACGTGAGATAGGAGCGGCGCGACGCCTCGCCGCGCCGCGCCGCCTGGCGACCAGCACACGTGCGAACTGTGCTCACTGCGAGACGATATTCAACTATCAAATTAGTTAATAACCATTTAATATCATGCTTCCAATTATGTTACTTGCTAAAAAATCACCCGAAATTAAACTTAAATAAAATAGAACACGCAAAACTTCAGCACTTAACCATCAGAGTCGTTTAATTAACGTTTAATATGTGGCGTGGAACAACGTGAACACAAACATAATTTATTTAAATTTATTATAGCAACAGTTGGAT
The DNA here is from genome assembly GCA_937001555.2 of Hypsopygia costalis. Taxonomy (NCBI): domain Eukaryota; kingdom Metazoa; phylum Arthropoda; class Insecta; order Lepidoptera; family Pyralidae; genus Hypsopygia; species Hypsopygia costalis. Next base: position 23,553,346 of record OW443329.2, read on the forward strand.
GAATTTCGACAAAAAAACTTGATAACCGTGAACGCAGATAAAGAACAAATTGTAAACAATGGCAGAATAAACGGTTAATATCTTGTAACGAGCTGTGCTGATAAACAATTTATTTAGACAAAACAAAATACAAAATAAGAACGTTTTATTTAATTTAAACAATTCAGAGTATATAGTTTAAATGCATTTTGTAGGTAGTTTAATCTTCCAGATTAATAGACGGGCCGAAGAGCGACTCCTGACAAATAGCTTAAAAAATTTAAGCTAAAGGTCATAATGGATCTACATGACTGTTTACTAGGAACTATATGCATTTATAAAGGTGAGCAATATATGAGGGGATGTGATTTGTGTGTAAGGAGTGACGAATTTTCTTAAAGTTATCAGTCATAATATTAGTAGCCCGTTGCGCATATAATTTAAATTTAGCATACCATTCTTAGACATTATCCCTTGTGTCTGTAAATAGTCAATCATTGTCGCTCATACCACAAATTTGACTACACAGTACATACATATGCTACTTGTGCATGTAAAACCCTTTATAAATGCATGCATGTAATTTGAATCCGTCTATTTATCACTTATCTCAACAATGACTGATCTAAACTAAAATCAATTAGCAACTAGTCCAAGTGACCAATTCAGCCTCATTACCTTCTTACGGTCCATCTTACGTCGTATTCTATATGAAAAAAAATACATTTACCACTCTCGTCCCATTTTTATACATATGTCTCAAATCATTAAAAACTCATTTGATAGATCACAATAAATTGAGAATGCTATAGAAATGCTTGTAATCTATATCTATAGATTACAAGCTATACTAACATAATAAAGAAGTAAAGTTTGTGAGGTTGTAGGAGGTAATCTCTGGGTTCTGGTTCTGGGTAAACGCGGACAGATGGTATTAAGGTATATTAGACAAATTTCACATCAAATCTTTTATAACACGAATTTTCACAACACCAAGATATCAATCAATTATTAGATGAAAAAGTCGCGTTGAACTCAGTGTCCTAAAGATTCGAAGCTTAGCGGCTACAATACTAAATTATTTTTACACCTCGAGCATGATTATATTCAGAAACCTGGTTTGATCTTGAACTAGGCTCAATATCAAACACCCTTGAAACTTATATCAAATTAGTCTAGACATTAGTGTGATTTAAAGTGACGAGTTCTATGTTTTTGAGAGAATCTTAGTGCTATCGCTAAATCTTGAGACTAACTAAGAAGCGTAGTTTGAAATTATGACCAAGACTATAAAAGTTTACAATTATTAATCACCATTTTCTTTTGGTGTTGTTATGTTTTTCGAACTAGGACTTTAGGTCACAAGGCAGACTCAAAAAGGCTAAAACAATAAAAAGATTTTTTAACATGGCAATCCCTTGGAACTAATTGGTAGCCTTATGTAAAATATATTTTTATTAGTCAATGCTAAGACTTATTTAACCGAGCATGCATGCTCCTCATCTCAGTATCATCATCTAAATAAGCAATTTAAAACTTATAGAATGTCCTATCTTTTAGAACTACCCAACATTGTTACATTAAGCTCCCTTCCTGACTTAGCAGTGCAGTATGTATGCAGTAAGTAATATGTGTTTCATATTTAATATTTTCTTTTATTCGAGCCAATCTACAAATTATACATTTGTAGATTGGCTTGAATAAAAGAAAATACAATACAAATGTTACAACGTTGTTGTTGGATAACGCGTTTGTTGAAATCACGAAATCTAAAACTGTTCCGGAAGTGCAAATAATAGAATGTTAATCTTATCTGTAACCATTGTCTAATCTTCATCTTTATCGCCGTTATCTTTCTCCCGAAATGATATGATACTAGTTAACTGTCCTATGCCTATCTAAACGGAATAGTTCTGTTTAAGATGAGCTAATATGAAACTGAAAAAAAAAACTCATTTATATATTAAAAAACTAAATGAAATGAAAGCACCGATGCAAAAAATTACAGATATTTTATGAAATTATGGAAGACACAATAATCTTCCTGTTTACGGATACGGAGTGCTAAATATATACTAAGGAATACCTGAAATTTTTCATGCCGTCGTCAACCTTTATTCATCCCACTGGTGGGATGTGTGCCTCCCCTCATTCAAAGAGGTTTAGAGAGTACTCCACCACGCTGCTCAACTGCGGGTTGGTGGAGGATGCTCGTCGTTGCCGTCGCTTTTGAAACCTGTATTTAAATTGGATTGTTGATAATTATATGAGTTGTTATAAAGAACATCAGTGGGCGACAAAAAATTGATTATTCTTACTACTGTGATAATTACATAGTATTTGGTAGACCTTATGTTATGATCCAGGCAGTTATTACTCTCAAAATATAACGAGCTTGTTAATACACATTGATGAGAAAAGGCTTCTACATAAAGGGCGTGAAGACGTTTATACAGGGTATGTAACGCATATGTGATGCAGTTACCGTAGCCTATGCCTGTGGTTACAGACATAGGCTACGGTAATTGCTTTACATTGCGAGGGCCGTATTTTTGTATGCCACCTTAATGGTAAAAAAAAATGTTGGGTGTTAAATATGGTTTATATGCATGATAAAACTGAGGGCAGAGTGGATTATTCACTGAGAGATAGAGCTGGTTATTCACTACTCCACACAGTTGCGAAAACTAGTAACTATAACTTGGATAAATATGGTAACTAATAGCTATGTATCATATCACTTATATTCCTTGCTACGTAGTAGACCGCATTATCCCGCGTGTCGAAAGATTTTTTTACTTAGCGGGCACCTAGACAAACAGAGACATTGTTGAAGTAAAACAAATTTAGTCCAATCTAATAACAATGTCTACATGACAATGTTGACAATGTTATTATTAATTTCCTTTGTTACAGACTTATTATCTGTTGACCGTTAAATTCATTGCAAAAAGTTAGTTATTGACGGGTAGCATAAAATTCTTCAATATGATCTATCCGTTATGACATCTGAAGACAATACGTGGACAATGACAGAAAACTTGTCCTTGTGTAATGTATGATAAAATTTGCTGAAAGTGCAAAGGACATAGCTGTGGTCGTGGTCAGAGAATCGAAAATGCCGACATAGCATTAGCAAATTGAAGTGGCATTGAGCTTGTTACTTTTGTAAAATAACTAACAGTTGCTATGGCTGGGACTTGAGAACTGGGACTGGGGAAAAGACCCAATGTAGACACGCAGACTGTGGAACCCTCAGAGGTGATGTAAAAACGATTAGAAGAATTTGAAAATCGAGTTCAGTGGTGTATACCTGTAGACATTTGTGTGAAGCAGCAAAGTACCCTTAGGATCAGAGTAATAGGAATGCTGATAAGATAAAATTTATAAAATACCAGGTGCCAGTTATTAAGCCATATAATATGTCTAATTAGGAAAAAATAATCAACTTTAAAAGTTATTACTGCTATCTATAAATCTATTTGTGTAGATTTCATTATGACAACCCCAAAAGATTTAGAGGTTAACCAGATAATAGACGCCGATTTTTAATTTTTATGCGTTTTATCTGTTTTTTCTACCTATCCAAACTGAAACCAGGGGAAGTGTTCGTTGGTAAAAGTAGAAAATTCAAAACTACAGACAGTTACTTCAACAATATAATTTGTTCCTTTTAGAACGTTTTTCTTTCCTTCAGTTGCAAATTATCAGAAATTTTAAATAGAAGAATTCTGACGCTAACCGGACCGCCCGCTCCAACCCGGGGACACACTATAAGACATTTTTATTTACAATCTTCCATTCAATTCTATTTTCGTTTGAAACAAAACATATAACAATAATTCTGACATTCGGTTAGGGTGCAATTCGGTGCCTGTTTGCGTGCTACCTGTGTGTTTAAGTTATGTCAGGAGTCTTCTGGAGGAGCTTTAGAATTTTTGGAACATAAATTTCTGACAATGCGGCCGCCCTTATCATGATTTTTGTAAAATATGCGGATACAGTTCACAGGTCATCGCTCGCAGCGACTCCATGTGGTTAACATTTACGAATTTTGCGAATTCTATAAATCCATTTAATTCTAGTATGTATGACAGAATGAAAGCTATTTATAAATCGTGTTCGCCATCAGAAGCCTTTGCTGAAGTTGAGGCTCTGGCTTATTTGGGACCTATTTCATAAGTATTAATATTCTTCCAAAACTCTTCTTTATTTTTTCACCAACAAAATAATGTCGAAATAGTGCCCCGAGTCCTGATAAAATTACTGACTTTAAATTATGATTACTGTACTTTTAAATTTGTATTGTTCTAATAAAGCACATTCTACCTATCTATCTGAAATTCGCAAGTAACAGTTATCAAGCAACACATGGTGTCTAATCCGTCAGAGTGCACCTTTCGGATGATAGCTCAAAATCGTGTTTTTGCACAATGCGAAAAAAAGTCACACTCACACATACATCTAATATCTAACTCAAACTGATACAAACAATGTATATATAGGATGTAGGAAGGAAACCCTTTTTCGTTTAGATCTTTACGTACTAGTGACAAAATAAATGAACCAGCCCTCTCTCAACTCTTATTGCGATTCAATAACTGATTAGATTGCTTATTCATACAATGAATAAGCGACTCTATTTCAAATTGAATAGAGCGCTTATTCATTGGTATGAATAAGCATTCTATTCAGTTATTGAATCGCAATAAGAGTTGGTAGTAAGGAGGCAGGACTTATTTCACTGCACCCAAAAGGAGTTTCACAGAATGGCAGAGAAAGTAATCTAATTTATTATTATAGTAATTGAATTACATATGAATTTGAAATGTTTGTACATGTATTTATGCAATTTGGTTAAATTTAAAGTAACGTAAAGTAATTAATTATGATTTTACTCTTATCAGGGTTATGAGATATAAATGTAAAACTGCTACCACTGAATAAATAATAGTCTACAATAGTAGACTATTCATAGTAATGAAGTACCGCTGAAACCTGAAAAGCAGGAGAGTACGTCAATAATAAGTTTACACTAAAATTAAGCAATTTACTTTTGGGCTTCAGTAACCAAAGATATTTTATTTTAGGAGCTTAAAACTTATCTTTAAACTTCAGTCATTTAAATTTAATTCCTAGTAATAATGTAGTCATGTCATAAATTCCTTACCATCAACTGAGAAACCGATAGAGATTAAAAACAATGGATACACTGTGTTAACAAACCACGAACATATCCTCATCATCATCGAACATATCATATCCATGTTAATAGAATGGGTATATGATCAAATTATTTTTACAGTGATTATCCAGAGTAATAACCAATTAGATATTTTTGTTACTAACTCCATTACTTAAATGTGTAAACTCAAATACCTACTACGACTTCATTGATGACAACTTTAGTATTAGTGGTATTTGCGTGCTATACAAATTATATCACGGGGAATGTTCGCATGAGGGACTTGATTTATACCTGCAGCAGAGTTTTCATCCATATCATCTCGATTGATCATGTATCACAGTACGCTTTTCTACCACGAACGGATTAATTACGGAATCAACTTCCCTCATCGGTCTGTCCTAATAGATGACATGAGAGCATTCAAGATCTGAGTCTATATTTCTCTAAAAAGCCTAGCAACCGTTTCTCATCATCATCATCAATGAATGAATACCTAGTTATTCATTGTTGAACATCATAAACAGGTGCAGATATGCCCGACGCCAGCCCGCCTGTTATTAAAACAAGGCAATTTTTTGCAGTAAAATTAAGTGCATACACAGAAATGAAAGTCATGGAGATAACGAATACATAATGAAATAAACAATCTATCACAATATACATCAGGGCGACAGTTATGACCTTTGGCATCATCAAAAACCAAACGCGAGGAGGAAACGACCGCTTTCGGTTATTGTTTGATTTGTTAGGCAAGATAAGATAGGTATACGTAATTATCCAAGAATGCACAAAACGTAAAGTACGTAGGTAATAAATAAATAAATAATAAATAAATATTGTCAGACAAATTACACAGCGCCATCTAGCCCCAAAGTAAGCGAAGCTTGTGTTATGGGTACTAGACAACTGATAAACATACGTAAATATTTTTTTTTTTTGTAAATACATACTTATGATATATAGAAAACACCCAGACTAAGACAAACAGACATGTTCATGCACACTAATGTTTGTCCTATGTGGGAATCGAACCCACGAGCGTTGGTGTCGAAGCCGCGTCATTGACCGCTACGCCACCGAGCCCGTGAAGTATGTTTGTTTTCTTTATGTTTTTTTAACGGGGAAAAGACACATATGATAACAGGCAGTAGACAGAGCATACAAAATAATAGTAGCGACAAATTCAATCATAAATAAAATATAAGGATAGTTGCCTGACAACTGTCTTCATAAGGCCTAAATCACTGGATAGTTCTAAAATTTAGCATAATTACATATAGATTTTATGACTTTGACATTGTGTTACGAAAGGATTTTTTCAAATTCTCACCGAGATGCTTGGAGATACGGAGTCATAAGCGAAAGCTACTATAAAACTAATTTTGTTCCTAAAATTCCAATGAAATTATCTTACGATATTAGATACACGATGACAAACAACACAAAGTACAATGGAATGAAACACCCTTAACATCGAGCTGAAAGACGTACAAACAAAAAATAAAACACATACAGGCAAAAACAAATGAAAGTCAAACCCAATATCATAGACGCCATCAAATACGCTCAACGTCTGAAATGGAAATGGACAAGCCAAATAAAAGATGGACATTCAAGACATTGGCCGATCAACTATATAAAAAGAGAGGTTAGAAATAAAGACTTTGGGCAGACGAATAAGTAACAGAGAATCACAAGAAAAGGGCTGGATGAACAAAGCCAAAAGCAGACTAGATGACGTTGGAGGAGGCCTATATGTACCCTTAAAGATCTTAGAAGATTATTAATTTACGGGTAAAATAATAATAGGGAGATAAAACAACATTCCTATCGACAATATAATGTAACCTATTGTATCTGTTTACGAAATAAAATTATATATATTCAATGTGACAACTAACAACAATTCAATGTCGAGAATAAGGTTTCATTGTTATTAATGGACTGTTATTTGCTAGTCTGAATTAAATATTATTTTTATTTAAAATTAATAATAAGAAATAAACAAAACCTACAGTACTACTTTCCTACAAATTTCGTAAATGTGAAAGTTTGTGAAGATGTTTGATTGTGATGACCGAGAATATGATCTGAATTAACATATAGGTACTATACTTACTCTTATCCCAGTAGTGTATTCACGCGGACGAAGCCGCGGCCCGAAACTAGTAAGTAAAGGTTTCAACCATATACGTAAAAGTACTTACACAAGTACAAAGGTATAACAGTAGTGTTTAATAGTCAATAAAATAATATGTAGTTTCATTAAAAATCGACTGTCAGTACAAGATTATCGTCTGCATATTATGGGTCTTCATAATAACGTCAGTCTATATGTTTGTGGTATGTGGCAAATATCATTCTGTTTTCACCAATAGATAAACTGACTCATGATATAATTTGTATAATACCCGTGACGTATGTAAAGCTGTCAAGGGAAGTAGGACCACTCGCTTTGAGCATTTAATTGAAGCTGCTCCAGGGTATAGAATAAATAGTTCAAGGTAGTTCATGGGAGGCTCAGAATTACTTCGACTCCCAAATTCACATTTCGTAGTGTTGCCAAAAATTTTCGTCATTCTTCAAATTATGATTCAATCTATAATTTTTAAGACAGGTTGAAAAATATCTGTTAAAATATATGTGAGATTTGAAATGAAAGCAAATTGATTTCAAACATTTTCATTTAGTCCAATTTGACCAGCTTGTTCGCCAGGGCAAACATGCGAATTGAGTTTTGGTACCCGTTTCGGCGATTCGGAAGCAAAGCATCGACTAAAAACTCCAGAGGCACGTGCCAAAGCCATATTTCCTCTTGCCAAACCGCACTAAATTATAGCTATTGTATCAGCTAAACGTAACTCATGGTTGAACACAGTTCTTCAGTCCTAGATACATATTATAATTTACTAACGAATGCTTCTTCCTACATTGATGAAGCAAAGTATCATTCATCAAGAGTAGTATTCAATCATGAACAACAAAAAAAAAATGCGCGATTCCAATATCAGACCCGAACGCAGAGTACACAAAACGCGACGCAAATCGATGCAGCCGCTGTCTGTTGCGTCTATCTGAACTGGCTATCCCAATTAGTTACATGAAGTAATTACTATAACTTTAATGTAAGTAATTACTGGGAAGATAGTACTTAATAACAATATCACACTATTCATATTTTTTGTTATAATAGAATATATGACAATTCTCTAAAATAGTATAAATATTTAACAATATCGTAAAATATATAAAACTAGAACCATTTGCGACGTTTCATTTTAAGATCTGACGTTCGATTTGTTTTACGGTTTATCAAAGTTTTGGTTTGAAAGTCCATTCTAATCGTATGAAATTATACAAAAATATATACATATATTATTACCAATGGAGAAATAACAAAAAATACTATAACTTTTGTTACGTCACTAATAACATAAACGTAATATTTAACAGGTTTGTACAAATTTCTGATTTTATGCATAGAAAATATAAAAGCGGGACGTCATAATTTCATAACCTTTATGTAGGTACGTATGGAGCGTTGTCGGTAAGGCAACCAGAAAGTCCAATATTGTCATTTTCATATTAAAATATCTTGAGATGTTTTTATGTTATCGAAGTAATTTTTTCACCTGTAATCATATTACGGTTGCTCCTTAAATAACAAACCCACAAAAAATGGTCATATAGTCTACTAAATATGACGAGACGAAGATCCGAGGTAGCGGGTTCGATCCTCTCACAAGACAAATAAATATTTGTATGCATGAACATGTCTGTTTGTCTTGGTTGGTGTTGTCTATGTATTATTATATGTATGTATGTATTTAAAAAATGTATTTATGTATATTTATCAGGTATCTAGTACATACTCTTGACGATATGTAATTTGTCCTGGAATATTCATTTATTTAGTTATTATCAATTAGAAAATTCTAAACCCAGTACAAACCTGAGCAAAATAATGTTATTATGAGCCCTCTAAGATAAAAAGAAACACGTCTTGTTGCCATATTCGTACGATATTTGAGTTGCCATTGCATAAAATGTTTAACGGTTGTTTTGTATTATCGATACTACAGAAAGAGTGGTCGGAACTCATGATTACAAACATGAATAATTGGAGTGTAAGTGGTTCATCAAAATCTTTGAACCAAAGCCAACTTCACCTGCACGCGGTGCACCCTGCTGACTGACAAACGAAGCACTGGCGAAAAGAGAGGTGGGAAGCATAATTGTAAGCTACCCGACTGGGGAATGTATCTCCATCTCACAGAATACCGCAGCCAAATAGCAATTCTCTTGAGGGTTATTGTGTTCCTGCGAGTGAGTGAGGTCACTAGAAAGGAATGCTGGGTTGGCAGCGGGGGTGGCGGCGCACGAGCGATATTTTATGTTGCGAACGTTAATATGGCTACGGTAACCGCTTCACATCAGGCGGGCCGTATGCTTGTCTGCCACCCGACGTAGTATAAAAAAAAATTGTTACTGTCCTATCCTACTATACGAGTATAGGGTGGTAAATTGAAACGGAGCTTAAACCTAACCAATATAATATGTATTTACAAGAAAACAGTTTAAGACACTCACAGATTTAGAAAAATATATACAGTCAGCTAAAACAGATTGTTCTTTTTTAAGAAAAATAATTTTGTATATGTTACAATTGTTACTTAGATATAACAGAATATAACCAAATGTCAATTGAGGTAGGAGTATCTATTAAAAAAGTCTGCAATAACGTAATTCTTTAAGTTTTTAAAGTCTTTTGTAGGAAATTAATTAAGACAATAATGATAAATTAATCGGCCAACTTGCCGAAATTTACAGAAATATTTTTAAAATGGAAAAATCCACATCTCCCTCCGCCCAGTTGGCACTAGCTGGAAAAGACCACTCGGCCAGTTATGGGAGGTCATGAGTTTAATCAAACCTAGGCGGGAAAAGGGATTTATTCCATTTAAAATACATTTATATAAACTGTTTACTGTTTCTAAAATCCGTGAATGAGTTTACACAAAATTTTTATTTGGTTAGTGGTCTCCAAGATACATTTCTTACTAAGAAAGATTTCATTAATTCTTAGTAAGAAATTAATGAAACTCTGCTGTTATAACTTCAAGAAAGTGAGATATCAAGAAAAGCTTTATTTCTCTCATTTCTAGTAGATACTTGAGATAATCCTTATAACAAAAAGTAATGTAACAACTTAAAAAAAAAAAGTAATGTAAAAACTTGGGGTCTGTACAATTTTTTTCATAATCTGTGAAAGCCAATATAATTATTTAAACAAACCAATATGGTCTCCAAAAATTTCCTGTGACAGTTGATAACTGTCTTTACTGTCACGTTTTAATTTACCAGTATACTACTATTTACTTGTATATTATTATAAGTGAAAGATGTTTGACATTTGGGACTCAGGTGAATAGATTTGCACGAAATTTGATGCACGTATAGATGTGGATTATCATATGCTACTTTATGTCCTGGTAGTGCGGTCAAGCGGGCGAAGCCGGGCGGATAGAAGCTAGTATAATATAATTTCTTACCACCGTACTACTGCACCGTAAGTTTATTTATATATATTTTTCTAATACTATTTATTTTTTGATCCGCAGGTGGGGACGATGAGGGAACAGGAAGGCGACGGCCCGGAGAGCCGTTAGCCGGACTCCATGGATGAATATGGCGGGCCGGCGGCGCCGCCCCGGCCGCCCAAGCCGGCGGCGCGCGTCCACAGGCCGACGGGCGCGCGCCAGCCCACCGTTTCGTTGTTGCGGCCGCGACCTGAAGCCGAACGCGAGCGAAACGCATACGTGGAGGCTCCGCGGCGGACGCACGCCGCGCCCGTGCCCCACGCGGCCCATATGGCCGCTCATCAGCCGCTCAAACCGGTGACGACGCAGCCGGCCGCCGCGGCCGACAAGCGGCGCGCCGGCGCGCTTTCGGCCGCGGCCGACTCGATCGTGTGCGAGGCGTGCGGCCGCTGCCGCTGCGAGGAGTGCGCGCGCCCTCGGCCGCTGCCCTCGCGTTGGCTGTGCGGTTCGTGCCTGTGTAGTGCCGAAGCGTGCGTGGACTACGCGTCGTGCATGTGCTGCGTAAAAGCGCTATTCTACCACTGCGGGAGCGGCGAAGAGGAGGCGGGCGAGCCGTGCGCGGTGGGGCCGCGGTTAGCGTGCGTGGGCGCGCTAGCGCTGGCGCTGCCGTGTCTGTGGCTCTACTGGCCGCTTCGTGGCTGCGCGGCGGCGGGCGCGGCGGCCTACGCGCGCTGCCGCCGCTCCGGCTGCCGCTGCCCGGAGCCGCCGCCGCGGCTCTCCAGTATTATCTAGTCCCGCCGCGTGCCGCCCGCGCCCGCCGAAGCGCCGAGTCGAGCGGCGCGAGTTGCGACCGCGTTGTACAAATATTTATTGGCGAGCGGAGAGCTTCGGACCGCGCGCGGGTGGACTCAGTGATCGCTGTGCCTGCTGGCCGAGTGCTGTGTGGTGACGCGGGGCCGGCGTCGGACGAGCGCCCCGCGGCACTGAGTGAATCGTCTACGAGTACCTTGTAAATATAGTTGTATAGTGTGAATGTACGTGAACGTGTCGCTTCAGAGAACGTGATTAGTCTCAAATTTTATTGAGACCGTAACGTGTCATAAGAAAACGATAACGTTGTTAGTATTTTGGATTCCACATAATCCAGAGAAGATTAAGAAATGAGATATAAAACATACTTATTAAGATGTAGATAATTTACCATTTATTTATTAACTGAATTTGTATTTATTTGTAAATAAAACGACATTATATTATAAAAATACGAATGTTTACTACGTCCTGCTTGTTTTTCTACTCCTCTTCCATTGTCTAATTACATTGAACGAAGACATGCAGTCAGCTGAAATATAATTGCAAAACTAGAGGTGCATCACCAGATATTTAATGAAATGATAGCAACTGTAATTAATATGATCATACAAAGTATCTAACACACATCCAATGTAGAACATGCACTAATTAGCCACATTGAAGTGATGCACAGCAAACTCAATTACATCAAATTAAGTTCATTGTTACACGACAAGCATATGCATCAAAAATAGCAATTTCTTTAAAACTTTAAAAATGTGCAACTAAATAGCTATATCTTCAAGTCACAAATAGCAAGAAGGCTTATAGCAACTACAAATTACCTCATTTATGTGGTAGGTAACTGAATATTTATTTTATTATAGCATCCAATTCAATCTTATGCAGTTGTCAAATTAGTATTATTATGATTATGACATAGGCAGGTATCCATCAAAGCATAATAATAATATGTTATAGGCATGGAAGTAATTACGTAGTACTTATTACTTCCATGGTTATAGGTAATATTTAATAAGGACTCACCTGGATTTAGAGAAAATGTATTGGAATATATATTATTATGTATCTAAGAAAAACATTTCTTAGCATCAGAGTACCTATTTTATTTGAGATCATATTTAGCTAGATATGATTAAACCTTTGATAATAGAATCCATCTATTGATCGAACAAATAATCTAAACTAATTAGTTTCAATTTGTTTTTATGACAACAAATGCCAAAAATCTCGCTAAATATTTTAAATTTTCTGCTTGGTAGGTATAGGCTTACAGTGAGATGAATTACCTTTAGAAAGAAATAGAACCCGAAACTAAACAATGATGAATCTTACCAGTTTCCACAACGTAGTACACTTGCCGGCAGTTGCATATTATTTTTTACGCAGTAGCACTGTAATATCACTAAAAAATTAAATTATTCCGTGTGCGTTAATTTTGAGTAGAGTCATGTCCTGTATTATTGAAAAACTACCGACTTTATTTTTCTTATGAACACTATTGCCTTCTCTTCACTGCATTCTATGAAATTTCGAGGAATTTTCGTTTCGTTTATTAAGTTTGATTTGAAACTTGGTTGAAGTTGGTTGTTCTTTTGTTTTGTTTGATTGATTTTGATTCGTGATTTCATTCTTTGTTTTGTTTGGCAATCACACTTCAGTCTAGGATTATTTTGCTATTATCAAGTAAATTTTTACAATTTCACTTTATTGTGTCCTCGGCCCCTTAAAGCCTTCAGGAATATGCCAAAAGTCAGGAATCCTCTACTTCCTCAATAACTCAACACTTCAACAGCAAAGCCGATAGTGCAATTTCACTCCTGTTTTGTATGATTTTTTGGAAATACTCGACAAAGGCGATTTATATATTTATAATGCGTATTAAAAATATATATATCGCCGTTGTCGAGTATTTCCAATCAAAGATTATTATTATTACATAATAATTTATATTAGGAGTCAATCTAAACATTAAATTATGTACTTATGGAAAACTTTCCTCCAAATCGTGATGCAGGATTTTTGTTGATTTGACCGTTTTGACATTGACTTCTATAAAATCATTATTTAAAGTGTTCTTCTTTAATTGTGGCAGGCAATAGTTCTTAGTTTTGGCGGAATTCGGCAGTGTATCTAATACAAAAGTCGGTCTCTAAAAGACTCTTATTCAGAGCAATAAGTTAATTAATTAAAAGAAAGATGAATATTGGCGGGAACGGCGATAAGACCGTAATAATTAGGCTGATTTTATTTATTTCTATGTCTTGATATTTCAGGGTAGATCAGGTTAGATTCGTAATATCATATAATAGCATATTTATTACAAATTTGCAGTAATGGGAACCAAATTTGATTTGGGTTGTTTCTGAAATTCATTTGCTACGAAAAGTTTTTCGCTACTATCTTTAAGGGCATCTATCTCGACTGTTGCTGGAACCTTAAAAGAGATCCGAATACCTACAAACGCTGGATATCGATTAACGACTAAAATATCTAAACTCAGTACATAGATATAAGTATATTTTTTATAAGTATAATAGTAGGTACTTACTAGGTAAATTTTGGCATTTGGAACCAGATTGGTTCTGCAACGACTGCAACTGTTTGCCAAAATCAATCTAAGACTAAAGAGGGGCTAGCACAACCGGAATCCGTCACAGAATACAGAAACTGAATTAAGAGTTTTAATTAAGTAGGTACGCACATAATTCCATACAAATCACCTATTTACCAGTCACACGCAGATTTTTTAGATTCTGATTTTTAAGAAAAATTAATAATATGATGTCAAAAACGACATTAAAAATTTTATAATCGAATTTGAATTAGAATGCGTGTTCATACATTTCTACGGATTGAACTCACTCACACCGAAATACAGATTCTGATACTGGGTGTGCAAGGCCGGCTTAGACGACAGGTCAACTCACCTTCAGAACCTCCCTACTTATTTCATTTTCCTCCGTGATAGACTGAGCAGCGATTTAGCAGACAGAAGATAATCATTGCAAAACTGAGTAAAACTGCAAAACTGTAGGCAGGTATGTAGTAGCAAAAAAATATATATATTGCCATTACCATGGCAAATAAGGCATTAAAAGCATATCTTATGTAATAAATTTTATTATAGTATGTAAGTACTTTAACCTAATACAGGTTATAGGTAGTACCTACATACTATACAATACATTACATACTATACAATACATTACCTACTTATGATAGGCTTAGGTATGCCTTATTTGCCAATTTCTGTATGTCACATTGCCAAGAGGGAAAGTCAAATTTCAAAAGCTTCCTACTCATACTAAACTAGTTTCTTCTGATTAAATCCGTTGTGAGTTCCAAGGCGGTCATTGTTTTTCTCCCGGAACTGCAGTGGACTTCATTGTTCATTGCCTTTTTGGTGGTCGCCGCTTTTAATACTGGCTACAAAGGAGATACAGTAGTGAAAATGTTTGGTGAGCTCCCGTCCCGTTAAATATTTATGATACGTAGATGCCAATGTAGATACGTACCTGAAGATGCATTTAAGGCCCGGCAAAAACGACGCGTCAACGATACGGGACGCGAAGCTGAAGCGTTTATCCAACTTTGCGATTCCGGTATGCAACGCACCATTCATTTATACCGACAGTGCAAGCGTCCACCACGTC
Source organism: Hypsopygia costalis (assembly GCA_937001555.2). Taxonomy (NCBI): domain Eukaryota; kingdom Metazoa; phylum Arthropoda; class Insecta; order Lepidoptera; family Pyralidae; genus Hypsopygia; species Hypsopygia costalis. The sequence goes on from OW443329.2 coordinate 23,568,522, forward strand.
ACGTCCCGCGTCGCCGACGCGCTGATGTGGCCAGGCTTTACTCTGTTAACGGACTTTTAGTTTCGGACGTGAATGCGTCACGTTACCAGTTCGCTGAATGGCGTTGCGCTTCAGTCTGTGCTTCAGCTACTGAGTACAGTCGAACGCGCATCAACAAAAACATGCTGAACTTTATAGGTAACTGTCCATATACCATCGTAATGGTAGTAGTTTTTACAGTGTCTGTTAAATAACATTTTTGAACATTATGCATTATTGTATATTTGGCCAGTAACAAGTATGTACCTTGTTCAATAAACCATTAAAAAAATAGAAGTAAAATAGCTCTATCAGTTGTGCTAATGCACATGCTGAGAGTGTTGTTGAAACGAAATTAATTTGGTGTTTCTACAATTTTTACGATACAAGGAATGGACTTAAAATCGAACTGCAACGAATATTTTACCATAAATTTAGTTCGGTAGTGTAACATTAATTTTAGATAAGTAATCTTCGATCTAATGCCGCGCCGCTACCGCGTTGTCAACTGATACCTCGGGCACAAGCATCTGTCCATGTACATTATTGTACATTGAACTATGAAGCAAGTAAGTACAACAATCAACCTATTTAAATCTTGAGCCATCTCAATCTTATTTTCGTATAATAGGTAATTAAATTCAAATATGGGTCAAAATTGCATATATCCCTGATCCGGATTGAGTCAGTTTATTTATGTTATAGCCATCCTTAGTGCACGTTAGATTATAAAACCTTATTAGTACAGAAGTTAGTAAAGTGGGCCTAGATTTAATTTATTCAATTCAAGTACACACCCAAATAACATGCGTCAATGTCAGCAGCAATCACAGTATTTAACCATGTCCGTTAAAACTTCTTATGAATCAGGAGGAAATTTTATAATGCTATCCAATTCCTCTTTTTTACAATTCGATAAAAAATACTGATACTAGTTGCGAGACATCTGGTAGAATTTGTATCACACCAATAATTTTGGATTTGATCATTTTGGAAAATTAACTCCTGTTATTTTCAAAAGTCATTATGAAACTTTACATGGACATTGTAAATTACACATAGATACAAAACATGTAACTAATATCTACTTTCTCTATCTATGGATCACTATTGTATCTATTGTAAAAGGCACAGCTGATGAGCGTCATTGCGAGCTCTGTGCATTTATGTCTGCCATCGTAGCATAGCATCTCGTTCCTATTCGTATTCAGTGTATTGTCACTTCTCAAATATATTCGTCTTACCTCCTACACAATATAAATTAAATGTTTGCTATGCATGATCTTCAAATACTGTCTCTAATCAACTTTGATCACGCTTCATCCATCCATGGTGACCTATGATCAACTGTTATAATAATATAAGTTTAATTTTTATATAGTGATTAATAAAGGCGCATTTACACTGAGAGTACTGCAAAACGCTGAATAAATCTTCACATGATTTTGTGTTTGTGATAATTGAGCTAACACTTTGGCAGGTTACACATCAAAAATGAGCTCTATGAGCCAAAGAAGGAGAATTGTAGCCTAAAAATCACGATACAATCTAAGAAGAAAATGCATTGAAGGATAACGTAACAGACAAAAATAAACACCGGGCAAGTGCAAGTCGGACTCACCATCGAGAGTGCCGGCTTTTCATTAACTATGAGTAACAACCTGAAAAAAATCAGGTAGGTAATTAATAAATACATTACATTTATATACAATTTTGAAAACGATTAAGCGAACGGTCCAATACCTAAGAAGTTCAAAATGGTGGCTACACCTAAATAACACAAAACACATAAGGCCGTCTCTGCAGCAAAAGTATGGCCACTCTAATAAAAAATATATTATTCGATTAACACATCATAACACTATTATGAGGTACCAAATCATAGCGTTTCAATTACATAGTTCTGAGATATTATGAAGAAAAACTATAGGCTAAAATATAAAACCATAAAGCGATGTAAGTAGGTATGTTCGCTCCCCTTGTGCTGTTCATAGATTACTGATGTAATGCGTACTCTGACAGTGTTAGGTCGTTTTAAATTGGGACAACAGATGTTGACAGCCTGCCGACAGCGCTGTTTGATGGCCGGATGGGCCTGGCGATGTGATAAAAGGATATTATTGGTTATTGGACCCAACAGAAGTGTTAAGTGGCTTCGTTTAGGAAGCGAAGGGGAATTATTATTACAGGAGTGTAGTATAGCAGTAGTAACTTGGTTTGGAATTATAATGTTATTGGCGTGCAGCCCCCTTATCACCAACTCTGCGATTCAATAACTGAAAAGAATGCTTATTCATATCAATGAATAAGCGACTCTATTTCAAATCGCTTATTCATTGGTATGAATAAGCATTCTATTCAGTTATTGAATCGTAATAAGAGTTGGTGGTAATGGGGCTGGTTGCAATGAAGAATGTTACTAGGCATGCCAAATCGCTTGAATTGTCTCAGTGAAGCCTGTATGTATACAAACACACTAGTCTTTGTTGTAGTCAAAAATACCTAGTAGTTTTGATTTTATAGGCATTCAAAGTTTCGAAAAATATCGAGTCCCGCTAACAGTCTTGTGACGTCATTTCACAACGCATCGCACGGGCCACGGCCACGGCTCGCTTATTATTAGGGATGTGACATTCTAATAATAGTATTTAATTAATTATTATAGTAATTAAAATTTAAAATAAATTATTAATAAAATTTATAATAAATTTAATTAATTATTATTATTATAGTATTTAATTAATTATTTAATTGTAATTATAGTATTTAGGTATAATTTCAACGGCACGGGCGCGCGACCGCGGACTGAGTGAGCCAAACTAAGTGTGTTGTACGATGACGTCACACAGCCCGCGTCGTACGGTTACAACTTGTTTTACTTCTAAATCGGAAACTAATTGACATATCGATGTTATTCTTTCACTAGTATTTTTTATTTTTGACAGAGAATATGGTGTGCTAATAATCAAAATTAGATAACATTCTCCATTGCCGAATGAAAAACTCACCGCATCCATTGACCGTAAATTGAATGTAATTGAAAAAAAATCGAAGAATAGACCCCTTAATTACTTATTAAACTTTATAGACCACAAAATAAGAGTACAAAATCGGACGGATTATGGGTTCAAAATAAACAGTGGGTATCTCTTAAATAAAAGCAAATAATACACCAAACCTTCAATGAGACCTTGAAGGAAAGGGTCTAGCAAAAATAAAAACATAATCTGATCCTCTTTTACAAAAGTATCTACATAATACCTATTTAACAAGTCTAGCTTCAGCGACACCGTTTGCATAGAGTTCAAGAAAGTACTGTAACCTTCTATTGGATTAAAGCTACCTTCATCATACCAAGTTTCAACAGTATCTGTTCAGTTCAAACAGACATACTCGTTGTAATGTTACATTAAAAAAAGGTATCTACGTGGTGCGTATTATGGTATTATTGCGTATATCGAGGAAGTAGTTAGAAAGCTAGTGTAGCACGTATAATTTCTTACATCTTCTCGTCTGCTCGAATTTGCTCCGATACCTATATATAGCGGTATAACTGAGTGGGGCTATTTATTCACCGCGTACACTAACCGCACGACGACATCGAGAATTTCAATGTTTGCATCTCAGGACCCTCCTGTTTCCGACGTCAATAGAATCGGAATCGGAGTAAACACGTTCACCGATTTAGTTAACAAAAATATGTCAGCCTTGACGTATATCAATACTTTGCTGTCTGATTCAGGTGATCTCATGTTTTATAAAATAAAAAGTATTCATATATTACTTGTTGGCCCGCTCAGTGGGCCTTTTGACCTGTGCTACGGGGAAGATGGATCATTGTGCTATTGTGAGGTTGATTTGTGAGCTGGGCTGCCATTTGTTGAACATGCCACGCGGTGCATATTCGTATACCGACGTCGCTATTTCACTGTCGAATATCGCTATTTATCGGACGCATGCCATGACCTATGCCCGAAGATGCATCATGCGGTGGCACTTCATTTTCTTCCACACGTGAATGCCAGTTATGTAAAGGCGTATATGCATTTAGAACACTTTTCTTGTCAACTGCCTTGTTTTCAATTTGTTATAAAATTGCAAATAAGTAATTATTAACAACAATTAGTACAATTTATTTTACTGATATATTGTCTAATAGGTATATAAAAATTATGATCATGGTAAAATTACCATTTATCCATTATTTTTGTTTAAGAAAAATCTTAAACAAAATTTATTTGATATTAATATTTGCCAAAGTTAAATATAAATATATTATTTTACAAGGGCGCACTTAAAAAAAGGGCGCATAGCCAAATACTAAGGTAAATAGTATGAGAATTTGGGTGTAAATTCGATCAGATTGAAACTGCAATGGAGACTTATGTTCAGTAGTGGACGAATACGAGCTGAGATCATGATGATGATGATGTTTATTTATACTCACTTCAATAGTTTTATGTGGTGGTAGAAGAAGAAATGGACTTATACATATACACATCTAACTAGGAACTTTTTGAAAGCATATGAACTATTTTTTGTCCACAAATTAGAAAAAACAGCGCCATGGTATTAAACGGACGGATCCGAGTTACGGAACAAACTGACGTAGTAAAGCAATGAGCGAAGCATTTCCATGACGTCTTCCGTTGAATCCTCAGTATAGATCTGTTATATGAACGGGCTTGAGGAGTAACCAGTTAGTGAACCATCGAAGAATTCACCAAAGCAGTCAAGCGTCTCAAGAACGCAAAGACTCCTGGGGCCTTACCACAAGCTCTAAACGCATGAATGGAACTATGATGGTTGCGAATTTATCAATGAATTTCATTCATAAATTCGCAACCATGATGGTTCCATTCCTGCGTTTAGAGCTTGTGGTAAGGCCCCTGGTATGGACCAACTGCCTGCCGAAGTGTACATTTACAGTGAAAACAACATTGTGAATCGACTCTATCATCTTGTCAAAAGGGTATGGTGGGAAGAAGAAGACGAGATGCTATTATCATTAAAATGTGAAAAAGGAAAAGACATGTCTCCGATTGCAGCTGATATCGTTCCTCATTACTGCTAGTAAGATACTCACTAACACCCGCCTTAAAATTTCTACTCGAGACTATATGCGGCTTCTGTCCTGGCAGAGGTACAGAGGTATTGTGTATTAAATCCAACAAACCAAAAGTCATAAGAATCGGTCCAGCCGTTCATGAGTTATAAATGGTGTAACTAACCCGACGTTGTTTTATATTTTAACAAATAAATTATATTCTACTCTATTTTTTTTATATTCTATTCTGTATAAGTATAAAGATATTTTGTTACGAAAAAATATGAATTGAATACATGTGTGGGCGCGTGTCCACTCGTACGCAATTCATTTTCTTAAGCACGTGATTATTAGGTACCTACCTACGTAAAACACGTGTCTGACGTGACGTGTCACATTTTTTCTGTAGATGATTAGGTACGTCCGTAAAAATATACGAACCCAGCGAATGTATGAACGTCTTAACTGATCTACAATAGGTAGGTAGCACCTACGTGCGATGTTCTTTCGTTTGCGTGGATAGTGGAAAAAAATCCTAGTAAACTAATGCCCGACGAACACGTGTGTAGAACACATTTCAAATGTCTATCTATGATGCCTATATCTGAGGATGTAAGTACTTAGCAGCAAACAATGTTTTGAGAGTTTGTTCAAAATATAATTTAAGGAGATTACATAATCTTATTTTATATAAGTATTTATTTATTTTATACCTTTGACTTTTAGAGACTTGGACGCTAACCGTCGGGCTGGTTCACAGACTAAAAGTCACACAACAAGCGATGGACAGAGCAATGGTTGGTGTTTCTCTAAGGGATCGAAAACGGACCGAAGAAATTCGACGGAGAACCAAAGTGCTCTCAGAGTCAGCAAATTAAGTAACTTAAAAAAGCGAAGTGACAATGCATAGGACGCCCCTCTAGATGGACCGACTACCTCAAAAAAGTGGCTGGTAGCGGTTGGATGCGGAAAGTGGAGGATAGCATGAGGGAGGTATTATACTCGTGTTGGAGGCCGCGCGTGGGACGACGAAGCCCTCGTTCTAGATGACCCGATGTCACCAAGAAAGCTGCTGGATGCAGAAGGCGGGCCATATTTGGTAGTGGTAGAAAGCATTCAGGAAGGCCTATTACACCTACAGAAGTTTTACTCGATCGACGAGAATTATTTATTTATTTTATTTATTTATATATGGATACCACAGCACTTAGCATGAACTTGCTAGATACACACTGCTACTATATTTTGTGCTGCTACAGCTACACCAATAACTTAAGTATGTTGTATATGAAAGTACGTACATATGTTTCCGAAAGTAAATTTTACATGGATAGAACCATATAGAACACTTAACATTCTTATTTCATTTAAATCGGATTTGAACTCAATCTTTGACCAACCGGATTTGAAATTTAATCATAAAAAATCTAGATTTAAACATATGTAGATGCAAGTGGTGCTTTAATCAACGACCGTTTCCAACATATTCATAGTGTGATGTGAACATTAATGTGAACCCTCGAAAGAAGTACATAAACATGGGTACACACAATGGTCTTGGCTTGACAGCTTTCGATCGGTGGCCGCACATTCCAATCCAATGACACACCCTATTGTGTTTCTAACAGGTTAAAATATTCTTTGTAATCGATAGGTTTTAAAATTAACAATTGAAATGTTTGGACTACTTGGCTGCAACTTATTGTGTGAAGATTATTTGCAGTACTATAGTATTATTGTAGTTCAGTAAGTAATAATAAATAACTATTCCTGGAAAATTACACACTGCCATCTAGTCCCAAACTAAGCAAAGCTTGTACTATAGGTACTATTATACTTAAACAATTCTTTTGTAAATACATACATATAAGTAATACATAGAAAACACCCAGACGAAGACAAACAGACATGTTCATGCATACAAATATTTGTCTTATGCGGGAATCGAACCCGCGACCTCGGATTCAAAGTGGCCATTGCTAACCGTTTGACCGCCGAGCTCGTTAATAATAATTAAAGGAAAATAATAATTAAAAGAAAACTTACAGCTGTTAAGTAATTAAGTAGTATTACCAATTACTTGTACTGTGTGTTTTTGATGTGAAATAGGTAGAAGGTAGTCTAATAGGAAATCAGTGGATCTCTTTTTTTATACCTCATCGAGTGCTCAACAAGCATAGGATACGCAAACTAGCATATGGATCACCTAAAGGAGAGTAACTACCACCGCCCATAGACATCAGTGGTGCACTGGTCACTCTTGATAGCCTTTTAAGGTAAATATTGACTTTGTTTAGGAGTTGTACAATAGTGGAATTCAGTAGCTGGTATTGAATCAATCAGCTTTAAATCTTACATCCTATCCTATATATATTTCTCTTTCGCCAAAGCCTCGTTCCACTACTTGCACATTGACGATTGGCTAAATAAAGGAACCAAGACTAAAAAGCGTAAGTATGGTCGGCAACGAAAATAGCTTCAATGTGTTGAAGCTATTTCTCAAATTTTCAGAACACTGTTCAACTGTTTTAAAAATAATGAAACGCCCTTTGTGACACTAAAGCCTGGCGTACACGGGTAGAGTAAAATCGGGCGAATAGGAGTACAGCTACCATTATGGTAAGAATAGTTAAAATGAAACCAGTATTCAATGTAATAATAATAGTCTACCGATTTTACTCTACCCGTGTCCAAGAGGCTTAAGTACTTTAAACATTTTAGTTTGATGACGTCGCTGTGATGTGATTTCAGTTTCTATGCTGTCGTAAGTTGGCAATCATTAATCCAAGTCAGTGCAAAACACTGGCCTCCGGCAACCCGCAGTTAGGTTGATACTTACGATGTGCCGCAATTGAGCAACATGGTGGAGAAGATTCTAAACCTCTACAATGGCAGGGAGACTAAATGCCATGAGGAGTATAGTAACGTGTCACGTGACTTTAATAATTAATCTTGTCTTTAGTTTCGATTATTTACCTTAATTTGTTAAATTTATACTTGACTGGACTAAACTAGTAGATAGAGCTGCTAGATTTTGCGATAAAGCGCGTCTAATCTCTCTATTCAATTCACAAATCTCAGGCATTTTTTTTAATTAAAATAATTTAAGCTACCTTGTTAACGGTAGGAAGTTATATAAAATAATATGATACACAAATACAAGGCATGAATTCATCAATATCATAATTATCAAAAGAGGCCAATGTGTTCAGAGACCGGTAATTGTTCGAGCGCATCGTGTTGCATTGCAGCGGCGGCGCAGGCGCAGCCGATAACGGGCGGGTCATCGCGCAGGAAGCGGCGGCGCTTCAAACAAATTCTGCCCAACCAACGCCAGATAAGAACCATTGGGTAATCGGTTGTGACCACCACCGGTTGTTGCTACCACAATAATCTTTTTATGAAGTGATCATGGTCAAAGGTTGGACAGTCGCCGAATCAGTTGGGTTTGGTTGGAGTCATCAATCATCATTCGTTAAGCCGATTTTTTACACATGACCCCTAAAAACCACCTCTGCGATACCTAGACAAATGTCTGAGGCTGGTCTCGGTGGCTTTTTACTTTCGTAATCTTATGTAAAATAAAAATAAATATTCATGATATTCCTGATCAAATTACGAATTACTTATCGCTACCTACAAGCTATTGCTTAGTTTGTGAGCATATACTATATTTTTTCTTAATACGGAACACCTATAAAATATAAAAAATATCCACATCAAAACAAACAGACATTTTTATAGACTCAAATCAATCAATCAATCAATGTCTTTTTGCAAGAATCGTACCCGCAACCCTGTCTGGCAATGTAGACATAGATGGCCCTTCGACCACTGTCTTATTAGGGCTGACATAAACTATAATAACTATCTTTTGACGCGATGCATCGATAGGTACTCTTATGTCAATACTTACGTTTTATTCTACATTATTTACGTTTTATTCTACTTAATGCAACAAAAAGCTTGTCTTCTTAACCTCAGGGCTTAGTTGTAGTGAGAAATCATCTAATTTTCTAAAGTAGGCACCTACTTGTACCTATTGGGCAACCTGTCCCTTGTTAAGGATTCAAGAGACATATACTCTTTTCCTATTAAATATTCCTGACGTCAAGCATACACATAAACAGTGTCCGCTCAACGAAACCATAAATCGATTCATTCATATACGACGTTTCGCTTCATCAATCAATCGTCTATAAATAAAAGATGGAGACGCTCGGAGGAAGCGGCTTCCACTTCGAATTCTGACGTCAGTTACAATGGTAGAGCTTTTTTATTCATGTTAATAGAAAATATTTGTACAAAATTGATAATTTATATTCAAGGTCAGAACTCTCATCATAGACTCTTCTATCAACTTTACTACTTTCTCATTGCTCTGCGTTTATTTTACCCCAGACGAGCACTCGATATAAGTTCTAAGTAGGTGTATCCACAGAGTGTATCATACATACGAGTATAATCTTAGTCTTAAAATAGGACGTCTCATACTTTATCCACCAGAACAAGTCTATGTAGTTTGCATGTTAGCATAATATACTAGACTGCAGTGCAAGGTGCAATTGATAGAAAGGCAATAAGTATTATATTCTGGTATGCTACGGTTTGATAGACGCTCTAAGAATATTGACAACAATTATCGCCTTTAGATAGAACCATTATAATCACAGAAGGTCACATTCCACCACGTTATATGCATTGGTAAAACAAACATGTAATATTGAAGAAAGTTATTTATGCATAGATACACTACCCTCAACAATCCGTCTCAAAATATTTATCTGAAAATCTTTTAAAAACAAACCATGACATCATCTTCAGCGATCACGCGACGCGCGAATCTCTGCTTTAATAGTGCGATAATACGATTTTTTCGTGTCAAATTGAGTCTAGCGAGTGGGCAGTTAGTTTATCTCAAGAGTCGGAGCGATATCTCGTACAAATTGGCGACGTTGCAAACGACGGTCAGGAGGTCATGCGTCGACGGCGATAAAAACGCGCCCCGTGCTAGTGGCGCCAAGATGTACTACTAGTACACCGCACTCGTCTGTAGTGTCCTCGTGTCCTTTTTTCGTATCCATTGACACATCAACTTCTTTCGATGGCTGTCTCTCCCTCTTTCTTAGTTGCATGCATAGTATCTCGACCATGATCTTGACCTGAAGAACTTTAAAATGTTATAAAATGTAGGTATAAACCTCTCTGATTCTAAATCGATTTGTGAAAAGGAAGACTATCTATATTATACTACTACCATCGATACTAAGTAATATTTGATATAATGTACTTATATCACTCGGATGGCACACAAAAGTGATGCTAGATACTGTTCCCACATGCACCCTCTGTTATACACCCTGTGTGAGTTTCATATGCTCTCTAAGGTTAGTGGAATCAAAAGCGTCCTTCTACATATTTTATTCCCATATGACATTATATTACGTACCACACGATATTTACCTAGCCAGCGGCTCAATGACCAGTCAATTGCAAGCCCCGTTTTTGTTACTTGCGTCTTTTTCATGTGAGACGCAAACATTCTGGAAAGGCGTACACTTGATAGAATGGACAATCTCTACCTCAGGTCAACAGTCAGGTATACAACACGTCAGGGAATTATTATTGGCTGCGGTCTTCTGTAATGTGTGAGTAGATACTTCCAGTTGAACAGTACCTTCGTCGCAGCGCCTTACCTCTATTTCGTAAATTCTCCTTTCCTAATCTACTACGGAGTGTACCAAGCACAGGTAACCTTGGCTGCAAATAGAGTCAGCATTTCATTCCACAAGCTGAGAGCTCGCAGTAAAAAACTTCACTATGGAACGCAAACGATTTTTGTTCCTACGTGTTAGGATGAATTCTCTGCCTATTGCGAGTGGTGCAACTATAGAAAGATGCCGTGGGTATAATATCATTATATAATAAATATGTATAATAATAAATATTCGTAGATAAAGTCCCAAACTAAAGGAAATTGTACTATTTGTACAACTAGCCAGTACATATAGACTAGTACTAGTAAACTGATAAACTTTTTTCTTTAAATAGATTAGAGAATAGAAATTTATTATATTGTACATAGGAAATACCCAGACCAAGACATATTCATGCCAAAAACCTTAAACGTAAGAACGTTTAAGGTTTTTGGCAATGTACCAAGTACATAAGTAATTGTACCAAGAGGTACATGTATATAAATGTTAGTCTCGTTCAGGGATCGGAAATCATCGCAACTCTTGGTGTCAATGAAGCTATTGGCAGTACAATTCCTCAGAACACAACTCATTGTACAGTCGTAGAACACACAACGAAAGGCAAGCTGTCCTCAGACTATTAAGACTGCTTTGAGCTATTAAGTTCAATATCGTTCCTGAGTACGGAATCGTCATCAAATCCACACAGGTCTTCTCTGACTCGTCTCTTCACACACGGTGCTGTGTGAAGAGACGACAACAAGACTGCATGTGAGTTAAAGCAGAAATCTATGTGGCATCGCAAGCTGATGTACTGCATCTCTGTTTCAGTATACCTAAACTGACCATTTATTTTTGAACTCAAAACGTGACATAAGTTTTTATACCCCAGTTGCAGGTTAACAATGAAAATAAACACAACTTCTTAATTTTCTTTATTTAGAAAAGTGTAACTTAATGCAATTAGTATTCACTATTATTACATCTATATTACGTAATTCTAATTATTTTTTTGTAATGAGTTCTGAAAAGTAAAAATCAATCACCAGAAAAGTTCCAGTAATAATTAAATTTTGTGAAACAAATTTTTCGTGCGGTTTCTTAAAACGGGACGTTTTGTTCCGTCCCGGCGCTTTGTTTGGGGATAACGGGACAGGTGACAGAGAAAATGGACAGTCCGGATCAAAACGGGACGAATGGACGTTTTTTCGACGCTAATTAGACCTTCTGCTCCAGATGACTTCGAAATTGTACATCGCTGGATATCTGAACGCCAAGAATCCCATGATACTTGGCAAAGAGTTCTGGAATTGTGGAGGCACAGCAAATCAGGGTTTCTTAGTGGTGATCAAGCAGTTAGTTGGGTTAAATTGGACAAAATTCAATCCCCAATACCCCAAATCCATACGCTAGCTATCTGCCACAGTGCTCGAGATTTTTCACAATAAGTCTAAACGTTTGTTTCGCCTTCGCTGGATCTAAGCTTCTAGTCAATGCGTCACCATCGCATGACCTGATACATGTTTGTTTGTTAGGTTAGGTTAGGTTAGTTGTTCCACGGGTAAATAGAAAATGGTTTTGATTCTGGATTAATTTACTTTGTTTTATCTTCTATACTTAGTTAGTGAATAATAGAGATACCTACGCATAAGCAAATGTACATTACCACTTATAACAGCGGATATTTGTCAGCGGCCGTGGGTGGCTTGTATTCGTTACTTCTTTAGACGTGTCCTGCCAGCCAAACCCACGACATTGATAGTAATAATCTATTAAAGGCAGTTAAATTATGTGTCTACGTTTATGTATTATATTTTATGGTAAAAGTACAGATTCTTAATTGTGTAGATACACTAATATCATAAAAGGGTAGAGTCTGTAAGTTTTATGAAGTAATAATCTCTGAAACTCGTCTTATTTTAGATAGTAATTAATACTAGTGGTCGCCTAGTGATCGAAATTCGACCATAATTAATTTAAATTGTGATTTTAACAATAAACAAAGGAGTATATATGCGTGTGTGTCCAATATGGTAGTGTCTGTGTAATGTTTTTTTATTGATTTAATGTATTTTATGCATAAGTAAAAAAAAATATTAGCATTCTGCACTCTTTCTCTACATAAACTATAAGTGTGCGAAATTTCATTCTCCTCCGTCCGCGCAATTTTCGTAAAAGGGGTACAAAGTTTTTGCTTCACGTATTAATGTATAGATTTAGAATAAACCATCACGGTAAACCAGTGGGTGGAAATATATTATTCACTGAGCAGCGGGCATAGCCAGTATTTAATAAGCTAGATTTATAATATCGAGTACAACACAGTGTACAACTTTCACAGTGGCCCATTTGATCCGCGACCACCTCCCGCCGCAACAGCTGAAGCTTGCTTCCTGTACAACATACAACGGTGTTGTAACAGATCCGTTAGACCCCGGTCTCACTGCTACCATACCAGAAATGTAGCGAGTACAGTCGTGATCTATAAACACTAGTCTTCGTTTGTTTGTTAGGTACTGTTCCACGGGTAAATAGAAAATGGTTTTGATTCTGGATTTTTTTTTTATATACTTTGTTTTATCTTCTATACTTAGTTAGTGAATAATAGAGGTACCTATAATTTTAAACACTTTTTTCGTGAATTATCAACCAGTTAGGTAGTGAGTTCGCAGTAGTGGCACGCGGTTCCACCGGAGTTGAGTTTTTCAACCTATATAACCAAAGCAAAATACGAGTATATACTTATTCTGTGACAAAGTTCTTTATTTACATTAAATCTTTTTTATTGACTACGCCGCTGCACCGGGTGCGAAATAAAGCCATAGACATTTACAATACATATACATAGTTTGCTTGCACCCCTGCTGGTAACGCATCTCCTTACCTTTAGTAACAGAAACACAACAATCCTCAAGGGCATTGATATTATGCAGTGTTCTAATTTTTCTAATCAGTATCGACATGCCCTACCTCTCCTTCCCCTTTAATGTGTTAAATCTATTTGTTTCGTAATAATAACTCTACCATCTCTCTAAAACTACTCATTCGTAATACAGATTTTATTCTGGTTGCCCTTTGACTAATGAGTAAACCCTGAATCTCTTGGATCAGGATACGATGGGAATTTTTTTAATCCTATTTTAGGGACTTGTATTTATTTCAGATATGCCAATATCTGAAATAAATACAAGTCCCTAAAATAGGATTCAAAAAATTGAGCCGTTGCGGGATGCCTGGCAGATGTGAAACATCGATACTAATTCGTATAAAAATATGTTTGACAAGTTGGATGTTTTATTACAAGAAAGTACAAGAAAGACTGAGCGGTATTTGAGACACTGTATGCAATGTAGAGCCACGTGCCATAAAACCTAAATAGGTTTTATGGCATGTGGCTGTGTGTACCTACTGGCAGTAGTGGTAGCACACACTGTAGGACTACCCTGATAATATTATAAAAGTGAAAGTTTGTAAGCGTGGATGTAAGGACTCGTTCACTGCTGAACTAACAGATATAGATTCAATTTGTCAAATAATATATAATAAATTACTATAATAAAATCTGTACAGAAACATTTACCTCATTACCACCCTCTGTATGGTCTTACAAACCTAAATTTGTCTTCCTTGCGGAAAAGGGGACTGGTGACTTGTAATACAGGTGGGTACACATCGACCTAGCTCAGGCACCAGTTCTCTCCATTATTTTAATTGTACCTACCTGTTGACTCAGTGTAATAATTCATTTTGGAGAGAAAAATAAATTATTTTGTATTGTATTGTATTGTTGTATTATCTATAATATTAAAATATCCGGGTAATGTATATACGGGCGAAACTGCTTGCAGAAGTTAAGTACTCATACATACTATGCCGTAAACTTATCTCTGTATAGGAAACTAGATTTTTTTTTTTTCAAAATTACAACTTTATTGATGCCATGTGAAAAACCTATTTAAACTTAATATTTACAAATACAATATTTACACAGAGATAGAAAACAAAAAAAGAAACAAAACAAATTATAAATAAAGAAAATAGTAAAAAAAAATGTACCAAGAATGCTGGCAGCATTATTTTGCTGAATAGCAATGCTAATCCTCTGAGCAAGTTCTTCCTGCCAAGTTCCAAAAACTAGTGCATCCTTGCTTATATGAAATTTTATCCTAGATTAACACTCATTGACGACGTTATCAGCTTTTGTAGTCGACTATCTGGCGCAGTGATGGCTAACGTTATCCCAGAGGGAAATGACTCAAGTTCACAATTTACTCCATACAATGTTTTTATCTCTACGTACTGTTTAGTCATTTCCTTTAAGGATAACGCTTACTGTTCGCCCTGTAGGGTTTCAATGGAGTCCTATAATATAAACATACAGCATAATGATGCGGTGACGCCAGTCACAGAATAAACAATAATCCGATAACATAGTTCTGCTGCTAGTATCTCGACGAGCTCGGTGGCGTAGCGGTAATGACGCGGCTTCGACACCAACGCTCGTGGGTTCGATTCCCACATAGAACAAACATTTGTGTGCATGAACATGTCTGTTTGTCTTGGTATGGGTGTTTTCTATATATCATAAGTATGTATTTACAAAAAAAAATGTATTTACGTATGTTTATCAGTTATCTAGTACCCGTAACACAAGCTTCGCTTACTTTGGGGCTAGATTTGGCGCTGTCTAATTTGTCTGACAATATTTATTTATTATTTATTTATATTATTTATCTGTACTATTATTGGTCCATCCCATTGTTAGCATACTGGTCTCCCCTCAGCTGAATGCACTGGTCTATAGTATACTCGGTAGCCAGCTTTCTGTGCCAGTGAAAACACTGCACAGAAACTGCTCTTCGGCGCATGAAGACATATAATGTTGTTTAACTAGTCGTACAACATACAGGCGTACTTTGGACATGGGTTAACTTGATATAATTCTATTCATTAAGAGACCGGATATAGTAAGCATTGCTTAACTTGCGTGTTTGTATAGACTGATTGTAATGCGCCTAGATGTCATCAAACTCTCCTTGTTACTTCCTATTTCAAAATCATTCTGTTCAAATTACGTGTATTAGATATTTTTGTACTCCAACTCATGCGCGTAAACTCGAGTACAATGCTGTGTAAATTCCAGCGTAATAGGATGTGGCCGTACGACCGGACCCGCGTCCGGTCGGCGCGGCGTCCGGCCGGACACCAGATAATATGAACAGCGTTCCCGCATCCGGCATCCCGTGGACAATATCAGCCTTGTTTGCGGAGCGAGGGTGTGATAAATAAACATAATGGATCAGTCGATGGTGATGCCGCTGGTTGCTCTGTGCGCAGTCTCTGTGCACAGACATGGCATTCTAGTTAGGTATGTACCCGTATTTAGAAAAGTGTGATTATAATTATCTTTAGTACATACAGACTCATATAGACCAGTTAATTAATTCTAGGAAAAGTTTTGTATTCAACCCTTATTAGTCCCATTGTTGGGATCCGGGTCTTCCCTCAATCGAAGGCGTTTAGAGCATACTCCACCACGCTGCTCATGCTCCAACCCGCAGTTTGCAGAGGCCAGTGTTTTTAAGGCCTCTCTTTCGCCAGAGCCTCTTTCGCTAGTCGGCAGAATGCACCACGAGTAGGCGAGGTTGGCTTTGGCTCTAAAAATCGTGGTGAACCACTTACACTCCAATTATTTTAAGTGTCATTCGACTCGGTACGGAATAAGAGAATGAGACTGCAACTAATTCTTAATAAAGTAATAAAACACGCGCCCTACTGAAGTCTAGATTGGTTTATTGATGATAATCTCATTGAAGTGAAAACTAAACTACGCAGGCCACGCGACGTTCGGTGTTCATTCATGCTCAGCTCAGCCCACGCAACCCCCGCCTGCCTCGCAGGCGCCAGCCGCGCCGCCACCCACCCCCACCATTAGCCTCCATAGTAGGTGGCTATAAAAAGAAATTCAAATGAATACATACAATTTACAAAAATATTTTTGGCTGTTTTAACCCACGTCGCCATAGACTTTGAGTTGATTAGATATCACAGGACAATCAAGGCGTGTGTAGAATTATGCACAAAATACCGCTTTGCTACATTAGTTTATGTTTTTACCTTCGGTCGATGATGGCACAGTATAAGCATATGACATCAGCAAAATAGGGAAAATCTCTTTATTCTCATAATATTTAAGAGCGTATATGCCGTTGCGTTGCTTTTAAAAAAAGCCGCTGTTAAAAATGGAATTAGTAAATTTAGCTCTATTATAGTCCCCCATTAATACAATGAAATATGTTCTATAACTCGTGAACCCTTCAAATGCTATTATTTAATTATACAGGCGATGTTTGTATTTAATAGCTTTAACATTACGTAATATACCAAACAACGATATTCTAACTAAAGCACCTAAAAATATTTTATCATCCTCTTGAAGCAGACGACAATGTAAAGCATAATTTAATGCCATATCTCGGTTAAAAAATACGATCTTATTTCAATGAGGCGTTGTTCTGCTAAAATCTTCTCAATAGTCATAATGAAAGAAACTATCTTCTATCTAGACTACTATAAGTCTGTGGTCTACGTAGTTATTTCATTGAAGGCGTACTTGCTCGAAACGTTCTTTCCACGTTTCAAAAAACTCTACCAATATTTTAAGCAAAATTTCTTGGAATAAGACAAAATCCATCACTTACAGTAAAAACACAATACCTAAGCTAGGTATTCCCATATAAGCCACTTGTATTCCGATTTTAACTCCTAATTTGTGAAGACAAAGGTCTAAATTAACCTTGATACACGATACCCTTGATTGCTCTTGGGTATTTTCGAGTTTCTGCCCTTTCCAAAGAGAAAAGATAGCTTTTTTACAGTAAAGTCACCCTTTTTACTCTAAAATGGAGGTTTTGATTGGTTGTAATAAAATTATGCCAGTGTATGCATGTACCCATGTATGTATGCATATGCATGCATGTATACATACATACATTTAGTAATATATTATTATGCGTGCCCCTAGTGTTGCACGCATCCTTAGGCTGAGGCTTTCCATCAGGTGAACCGTACGCTTGTTTGTCACCTTAGTGGTATAAAAAATGTACGTTTCTAATTCGCCGTACCTTTTAAACTAGTTGACGGGAACAATTTTTTGCCTTTTAATAAAACTGCCATATGAAAACAGAATGATTTTTATTTTCAAAATGCGAGGATGATTGCACTGCCGCGATGATGTGCGGTGCAATTGTAGTATGATAATCAGTGACATTCTGTCAAGCAGCTCGTCAGTCCAACCAGGAATGAGTAAAACACACAATAAAAATATCAACACTGCTAAAGGAAGCACAATCTCTCCTTAATCTCCGGAATCAAACTACGTAAAGCGATTATTTTGCCGGAATCCAACGCCGGAACAAGTGTAATTTCCACAGTAGTTTCAAAACCGATTTGGTTCAGACGGCACAGACGATACTGTATATGCACAAAAGTGTCAAAAAAGGCTCCAACTTTTATTTTTGTATCTATATTTTTTGATGTGAGGTCGGAATTGACGCTGTTAGCACAAAGATTTGTCCCAAGTTAATGAACAGCTCTATCACGCACACCGAGTTTCTTCAACTTTGGAACTAAAAGTCACTGTTCTCCAATGACGTAGAATTCTAGGGACAGTATACGTCATATCACTTTTCGATGGAGAACTAGGCACCCCTCTCTCAGTGCCAATACAAGTAGAGACGTGCTGAAATTATGGAGGCACAGAATGGGATTTTTTTTACGGTTAATGCACAAACTTGACTCTTGTGTGGGGTTCTCCTATACTATATTCTCTACTATTTTAAAGGCACAATTCTTATATTATATATTTTTATTTATAATACATTACAAGACATTTATAATATAGAATTTACGAAGTCGATCTAAATAAAACACAATTTCGGAAAATTTCAGTTCTCTTAAATATCACCGAGATTTGTTCGGTCATCCACTATATTATTACATAATTTAAATAATATTAACTATAAGCGATTTAGACCTATAGATACCTACTTAATTTATTTTATAGTAAAAAGCTTACGCTAATCTTCATCCAAAACTAAATTTGGGACCGCATCTACGTAAATAATGGAATAAGTTTGGAATAAGTTGGGAAACCTTGGATTGACCCGAATAACTATGATTTCATTAAGAGAACCGCAGTCATTCGTTAAGGTATTTTGAACTCTGCTTCTGTGGAAACTTTTGAATATGATTATGCAAATCGTTTGGTTAGCAACATAATCACCCTCCCAGCAGGGATTCGTCAATGGCGGGGCGGTAGGGAGACTGGAGCGACCGACGAGTGGCGACCCACCTGACCCACCCCGCCGCGACCGTGCCACGACTCGAACATAAAGGCATAGAAACTGAACACGATTTCATAATAGAAGCCTAGCTAGATGACGTCGTTACCTACCCACCATCACAATTGTTTACCCGATTCAGAGGTGGAGGAACTTAATATATTTAAATGAACGAAAAAGTTATGTTTTTCTTGTTCGTTTGTTCCTATCCATATTTTAATATTAAGTACATGTTTAGAAGCTTTTATGCATAATTAATTTTCTGTAGTTACATTTATCCTTTGTTTTCATGATTTGTTGTCGAATAAGTGCGCTGAGATAACATAGATATACGAAATTCGTGGAATGTCAGCTGACATATGGTAAACTTTTATCTCCGTTCACGAAAGGCGAAGCCACGTAAATAAACTCGTAGCTACCATTCTTCATTAGCTGACTGAGGTTTGGCGCAACCTGTCAAATGACTGGCAGTTCAGTCAAACGAACTGACAGGTTTGGCGCAACCTGTCAAATGACTGACTGTTCAGTCAAATGATATGAAGTTACATTAGAAAAGTTAATATGGTCGTTCAGTTTTCTTATATTTTCAAATTTTCCGGGCAACTTTCTTATTTTTTTCTTTCAAAAGAATCTTCTACTGACAATAACAAATACAGCATAAAAAGAAATAGCGAAATTGGTCCAGCCGATCACGCGTGAGATGTATGCCAATTTTCATCCAAAAGTTTAAAAGTGTTATTATAGCAAACATCCATAGACCTGCAGGATAATGTTGTTTACTTTTTTTTATCATCGTCTATGAGAACATAAGTAAACACAACTATGAATATATAAGAATAATAAATTCATTCTCACGATCCACTTACACCTCAAAATTATTGTTCCAATCTACGACATGGTAAACTTAATTTTTTGCTGTTTATTATGTCATTTTGACAATACTAAGCCATGCCATGTAAAAAGCCCGTAGAGGTCGATCTAATACAATGAAATATTTATCCGCGATTTCCCTATATTATGACTATAATATCGGGAAATCGCAGATAAATATTTCCCTGCCAAAGTTTTCCCATGAGACTTCCTGGGAAAACCATGGCAGGGAGTTCATTCCACTGAGTGAAAGTTCGAGATAAAACACTCTACTGGAACCGTACACTACGTGTCCAATTAGGTTCCAATGTGTGAGGATGAATTCCCTGTCTGTGGCGACCGATGCAAATATAGAAAGAGGAACATGCCGTGGACATCATATCAAACAAGTCCTCTGAACCCATTGTACAGTCGGTAGAATACGCAAAGAGAGGCAAGGTCTCACCTCATACTTTACAAATTAAGTAAATGTAAGTGTCTATCTGTTTTTTTTTGTATACTACGACGGGTGGCAGACAAGCATACGGCCCGCCTGATGTGAAGCGGTTACTGTAGTCATACTAACGCTCCCAACATAAAATATCGCTCGCGCGCCGCCACCTCGCTACCAACGCAGCATCTCCTTCCCCTCTCACTCACTCGCAGGAACACAACAACCCTCAAGGGAATTGTTATTTGGCTGCGGTATTCTATGAGCTAGAGGCACATTCCCCAGTCGGGCAGCTTACAATTACGCTCCCTACCTCTCTTTTCGCCAGAGCTTCGTTTGTCAGTCGGCAGGGTGCACCGCGTGCAGGTGAAGTTGGCTTTGGTTCAACGATGTTGATGAACCACTTACATCCCATCTACCCCATTTGCGCGTATCATATATCATAAATGATTGCCATGATTTGGTTGGCATTATAATAAAATGTAACTCACTCAAATAGTATTATAGTATGTGTAACTGCGTCGATTTCAGATGTTTGTTTCTATCGAGATGGTGTACTGTCCCCTTACAATGAATAAGCAATCTATTCAATTATTGAATCATTACGATTCAATAATTGAATAGATTATTGAATAAGAGATGGTGGTAAGGGGCAGTTCAGATTATTTCTACCGTTTAATTCTATAATCTCAAGTTCTTAAGGTCTGCTTCATTGTACACATATCCGTTCCAACTCAGTAACCATTTAAGCTATCTAATGTTATAATAGATACTTAAGATAGATAGTTAAGTCCGCCTTTGTGCTATATACATACTATTACATAGTATCAAAAACGAAAAGAAGACAATTTAAGTAAATTACCTTGTTTTCGTTTCTAATTATGTTTTGAATAGTACATATTTAAATTTATAACAAGGACCGTCCCTACTCCTGATTGTTATATATTTGATGATGTTTGCTTTAGAGAGGTAGGGCATAGCGTATTTTTTAAGCCGCCCGATTATGAAAGTACCTCCACCTCATAGAATACCGCAGCCAAATAACAATTCCCTTGAGGGTTGTGTTCCTGCGTGCGAGTGAGGTCACCAGAAAGAAAGAAAGAAAGGAGTATAGGCTGGCAACGAAACGACGACCTCTTGGTGTTGCTGATCTCCATGAGCGTTGGTGATTGCTTTCCATCAGGTGACCCAAATGTCCGTTTGCCCCCCTCGCAAATAAAAAAAAATGTAACTCAATTGCTGATAAACGGTTGATCGGTTTTCGGTAAACACACAGATACGATTAGAATATTGTCGGCATTAACATATATATAATTTTTATCCTGGTATTATGTACACGCAGTTGAATCCGAGGGCAGAAGCTGTTTTGTAAATAAAACGCACAAAACAAGGCGACTATATACAATTGAGCAAACTACTCAAATAAATCAAACTAGTTGCGCTAGTTATAAGGAGCTTAAACATTATAATAACGTTATACAATTTAATTAATTCTGCGTTAGAGTCTAGCAACAACTTGTGTTGTCGCAATTGAATCGGCTTGTCGCCCGCTTGTGCGCCTACATAACAGAGAAACACGAAGGCAAACACTAAAAAAAGATAGAGGGTCAATAGATTGCGCATGTCGACTACAGTGCTACAGCTTGGGGTTCCCAAAAAAAAATTGGTTTTCTGTAAAGTCGGTTTACGAACGATAATTTTACGTGATAACGTCATAAGAAATATTGGCCGATTGTACCTCTCTATAGCTTGTTCAGCGCTCTCGCATGCACGCTCGGCTCAGGCGGAACGTGACAATGAGTTATGTTTTTTCGTGCGTCCAGCCGGTGTTCATCGATTCATAAGACGTTGTCACGTCTATAGGACGTGAAGCGATTATTACAGGGTTAGCAACGTGAGTGACTCGTTCAAGTTATCATAATATAAATTCATACGAAAAAGACTTGTAGAATTAATCTAACTCTACCTACATTTCCTACATAACTTTTAGGTAACGACTTAAAATTTTCGCGATCTACTCTATATTTTTAAAAGCGTTGTGTCTTTTAAACAGCCTAACTAATATATTCGGAATGAAGACCAACCAACACTACTTTCCCAAACTGGACTGTGGCATGTTAGGCACCCTTACTTAGATTTTTTGAGTGCCGACTTGACTCTACATTTCCGGAACCGTAGATTTTAAAGTCATTTTCACATTATAACTTTACCTTAAATATTTGTACACGACTGTTATATTACTAAATATGAGGTACGAGTACGACATTTTAGTAAAGGTCGTCCAATTATTCAGACTTTGAACTCGTGGAGAAAGTCGTAGGTAAGAGAGGTTCTTTACAATAACTTAACGTCAGGTCTGTCACAATATATCATCTATCGGGCACATGATACGAGCCTACGTTACTACTACGTCGAGAGACCAAGGGAAGGATGACGCAGGGGGGCGAGGGCGGGCGTGGGCGATGCGTAGGCGGCTGGCGTAGGCGTTTCGGCAGCTATACTTATAATAATTATGTTTTCGCATTTGGGCAATTAATGTGCGTGTAGCGATAAACTGGTGACGTCACTTTTCCAGGCTCTGCCTTATATATTTCATTTGTATAGAAAAATAAGACATAGGTTTATTAATTGCCTTACATTACCGACTATGTAGCTTACCTACTCCTGGATATAAAAATCCAATACGGCAATAAAATAGAGACATATTTAAAAGAAAGTACCTATCTGGTGAGAGTTATACGGTGGCATCTATAAAGTGTAGGTTTTCCAGAGAGATATATTTATGAGATTCTAATTTATTGTGGAAATCGGGAACGTTCGTTCGAGATCGGAAAATATCGAGCATGATCGGGAGCGGTCGGGCGCGCTCGGCTGCGCGTGCGTCGCTCTCGGCCCTGCAGGAAACAGGAAGTGGACTAACCGCGGGCTTCCGCTCCCATTCGCGCCGCTCGGTGCTCGCCGGACGCGCACTGTCTCATTCACAACTTTATTTTCTGCCGTTCAAGTAATATTAAACTCGCTTCACTGGAGCAATAACGCACTCTAGCACGGAGTCTAGAGAGCATGTAAGATAGAGTATAAAAAGTGTTCACCAAAAAAGTCCCAATTTCTACTACATTTTATTTAGCTTGAGCTTTGTATATAAATTCTAACTAGACGAAAAATTAAGCAAAAATTGGTGAATAAAAATCCGGAAGTATTGTTTCAAAATATTAGGCTATATTGTAACTAGACGATTGGACCGGTCAGAACAGTAACTTGCAATAGAAACAAGTACATAAAAAAGATATTTCTTTTGACACAAGCCTTTACTAATTATTAAAAAAAAAGTAATTAATTTGCATAATGTGTTTCGCTCATCAAGACACGCATACTATAGAGGTTAAAATGAAAATTGTAAATCGCCATTATGTGGCAGTCGCCATAATGGATTATAAAACAAGTAAATGTACAAGAAATATAACATAATAAATTAATTACAAATAAATATAAGTTATTAAGCATATAGCGCAATCTTGTATATATGAAAGTATTTTCATTAATTTTACCTATGTTTATAAATACCACAAGACGGCCCTATTCCTAAAAGCAATCTTCTCAAGGAAAGCTTAGTGCCACGATTTGATTTGTGTTAGGGAGTGGAGTGGGCAGGGTTCGCAAGATACGGAGCATAGAGTGTCATGGACTAAAAATCCATTCACAGTTTGACATGCCCACGGATTTGAACCTCTTATTACATTTTTGTCATAACAATCCACCGATCCAGAGGGACCTCATAAATTTTATTTAGTGCGGCAAATTGTCCGTGACGTCACAAAGCCGTGGGTGGGAGGGTGATTAACAAGATAAGGGAGGGGTTCGTGGAGACTGCCACATGACAACTCAATGAAAGTCGGGATGCTGGTTACGTCACAGTGCACAAATAACTTTGCAGCCCGCTGTAGTTGGCCTAGTTCTTATCACTAGAAGATAGGGTTCAAGTTACAAACAAAACATGTTTGTGAACGTACTCATAAATGATTTGATGAGTAGTTGTGAAGATCCGCCGAGACAGTGTGACCTCAAACAAAGAAGCTAGTTAATATGCTTTATAAGATAACAAAATATCTCGATAATATCGGAATAATAGAAGGGTTTTTATACTACGTCAGGCGACTAACAAACGTACGATCTGCCTGATACGAAACAGTTATCTTCTGTAGCTCTTTTTTGGGGTGTAAGTGGTTCATAAATATCTTCGAACTTAACCTGCACGTGATACGTCCTGCTGACTGACAAACGCGACCCTGGCGAGAGGTAGAGCATTTTTTTTAAGCTGCCTGACTGGGAAATTACCGCCACCTCACAGAATACTGCAGCCAAATAACAATCCCCTTAATTGGGAGTTGTCGTGTTCCTGCGAGGGACAGAGGTGGTGACCTCTGTCCCTACAAAAGAAATGTTCCCAGAAAGATAGGAAAGAGTTGCTGCGTTGGCAGCGGGGGTGGCGGCGCGCAAGCGATATTTAATGTTGCGAGTTGTCATATCAGGTGAGCCGTATACGGCATATATGCTTGTCTGCCACCCGACGTAGTATAAAAAAAAAACTTATACACGCTTGTAATAAACGAAGCGAAGTACCTATTGCACGTGAATTGCCACCCCCGCTTCTAACACACGTAGGAATATGACAACCACCTACGCTTTTGTTATTAGGCAAGCAATCTTTTATAAGAGCAAATACCTACTTCCCCAGACAGGTTACTCCTTCGTTGTGCACTGCATATTTGACTGGAGCCTCGTTTAGTGCAACATCATGGTACACATCACGTGCAAACAAGGATAGATTATGGATAAATTTATTTGGCTTGCCAACAATTGTTTACACTATTACACAGTATAAGTAATAGTACTACCGTACTATTACTTAAGTTGGTACAAGTTTTTTTTTTACAATAAGTGTAACAATTACTTACATGATAGCACCACTTGCACTTGCAATGAATACATAAAAATGATAGTAAGCCACTATTCCTACCCTTGAAGTACGAGTAAATTATGTTATCACTAACGATCAGCCCCGGTTTCCCACGGACCCAATAAAATAAATAATAAATAAATAAATAATTCTTGACATATTACTTTTTGTAAATACATACATACTAATAATACACAGAGAACACGAGACAAACAGACATGTTCATGCACACAAATAATTGTCTTGTGCGGGGATCGAACCCGCAACCTCGGAGTCAAAGTAGCCATTGCTAACCATTCCGGTGGTCGAATTTTTTTTTTTTATACTACTTGGGTGGCAGACAAGCATACGGCCCGCCTGATGTGAAGCGGTTACCGTAGCCATATTAACGCTTGCAACATAAAATATTGTTCGCGCGCCGCCACCCCTGCTGCCAACGCATGTTGCGTTGACTCCTTCCTTTCTTTCTGGTGACCTCACTCACTCGCAGGAACACAACAACCCTCAAGGGAATTGTTATTTGGCTGCGGTATTCTGTGAGGTGGAGGTACATTCCCCAGTCGGGTAGCTTACAATTACGCTCCCTACCTCTCTTTAAGATTTTAAATAAGGAATGGTTAGCAATGGCTACATTGACTCCGAGCTCGTCTATTATAGCCTATGCTACTTGATGATCTTTCTAAAGGTGAAAAAAATCGGTTAGGATTTTTTTTCGTTTATCCAACAACCAATTTATCAAACAAAAATGCAAATGTTCTCTCTTTATAATATTAGTGTTAGGCTATTATAGGATTTTATTAATATTTTCAAATTAATCATACAAGGTTACATCAAGCATTATTTAAGTATTTTTTTCATCCCTCCCTTGTCATTGTCTGCATAAATGTAAACTAGGCTGGATTCTAGCACACAGGACTGAAATCGAGACCGATGCAGCGAGTGTATGTTTTCGATGGCAAATTTTTCATTCCTCAAGGACATGTTCGATCTCATTTTTTTTTCGAGACAAGCCTCAACCTTGTCGAGGTCTTTAATTCAAAATCGGTTCATTCAAAAACCTATTCATTACCAAAAGTGACTTTTCACGCGGAAAAGTCACTTTTGGTAATGAATAGGTTTGTAAATGTAAGCGTTCTGCACGCTCCACTCAGAAATGGCCAATTTTTTATATAGCTTTGTTTCCGTGTTACATTTGCTAAATGATTATTAATTCTAGATAATATGTAGTTTTATTTTTATTTTTAATTTAGTTTT
This sequence comes from Hypsopygia costalis, assembly GCA_937001555.2. Lineage (NCBI taxonomy): Eukaryota > Metazoa > Arthropoda > Insecta > Lepidoptera > Pyralidae > Hypsopygia > Hypsopygia costalis. Next base: position 23,595,136 of record OW443329.2, read on the forward strand.
TAATTTAATTTCTTAGAAATAATTGTATTTATGAAATTGTTTAGTAATATACTGTATGATGAAATGGTAATGAATGAAATACATACTCAATAATATTGGCAGAGTTCCACTTTGCTAAATAATATGTGACATAAAAATCTACTCGGTAGTTTTTCTGACAAATAAGATGTTTGATAACTTAGTTTATTATTGAAATTTGAAGTGAATAAACTATGAATTTTTATTCAGTGACAACTTTAGCTGAGAGCTAAGTCTACTGTTATATTACGTTTTGTGGCGGAACTGTTACAGTTTCAGAAACAATTTAACGGTAAAAATAAAGTAGTATAATATTAAATTCTAAGCAAGTCACGAAATATGTACTTCAGCTTACCCGACCCGGCGTTGCGTACTGTTGGCCATTGATGTCGGCGGAAACATCAATGAATGAACCCCGACTTCATTCTTATTTCACTTCCGCTGCCCGTCCCAGTCTCTCTTTAGTAACTAGGTAAAGCGTGAAAGAGGAACAATGATATTCGCCACACCAGACCACCGTACGAAACAATTGATTGTGAAAGTGGTCAACGGACTGGATACCCTTAGAAAACTAACTTCGGGACTATTTTGTATACGTGACTTTTGATTATTTACCGTAATTTTATTTTATCTATTGTACGACATTCACACGGCATTCGTTTTATATTCCAAAAATTTTCGGCTGATATTTCCACCAGTTTTGCGAACTATGTCACTGATCCTACTGTCACTGCAGTTTGATGATTCTCAAAGAAATTCATACAGCTATGTCAGTAACTTGACTTCTACTTCGAATATACTTATTCCTAACGCTGAATTTTACACTTTTAGATACTCCAAGCATAGCTCTCTCCATCGTACGCTGCGCAACCTTGAACTTTCGAATGACGCCCATAGTAATGATCCCTTACATGGCGGACTGTGTCCGTCATGTAAGGATCCGGGTGACCATAAAAATCCGCGTAGGATTATTTCCCACTAGATGGACCGGCGAAAATATAATTTTAACAAAAAAAGCCGACTCCAAAATCTACTCTACATTATGAAAAAAATACTAAAGACCGCATCCATGAAGACTAAAGTCTTCATGGATGCGGAAGGCGGAGGATCGTATCTGGTGGAAGGCATTGGGTAAGGCTTATATCAGAACAGTGGGTAGATACGCCTGTATCTGTATCTAGCTTATATCAGAACAGTGGGTATACCCACTGTTCTGATATAAGCCTCATCACCATCAGCCTTGATAGTGATGATGATGATGATGAAAAAAATATGGGACCAAACTGGAAGTATCCTCTTTCAATTTTTTTTTTTTTTTTAAATCGGTTGATAAATGACGAAGTAATAAATAAATCTTTATTTGCGTAAAACATGGTATAGTTACGGTGCTTAAGTAGGGCGCTCATGTCTTGCCAATAATTATTCTAGCATGCAAATATTAATTTTAATTTACAACTTAGTTTATAACTAATGAAGTGAACATTAAAAAAAATACAGTCGAATTGAGAACCTTCTCCTTTTTTGGAGTCTGTTAAAAAATCACAGGCAACCGATGGATGCAAACGGTACAAAAACGATCATTGTAAATGTCAAAGGCATATGTTCAGCAGTGAACATTCGTGGGCTGATAATAGGCATCTGAACCATTTTTTTTTTCGGTTTGTTATTTATAGACGTCACAATAATATAACTATAGGGGAAAGAATTACTTCGATAAGTTCTATAGCATAAAAACTTCTCGAGATATGATAACTTTAAGATCACAATGTTAGACGATCACGATACGCTATTTTATATGCATTAAATCAGAAATTTGTACGACAGCTATGTTAAATATTGCGTTTATGTAGCTAGTGCCGTAATAAAAGTTATAGTATTTTTTTTATTGTTTCTACAATGGTAATACATATTTATTTTTTATAATTTCATACTTTTAAAATGGACTTTCCCACCAAACTTTGAACGACCATAAATCACATCGGAAAGTTATTAAAATTTTGAGACCGCATCGTTCTAGTTTTATGTATTTTACATTCTGATAGAGAGTTCAGATGCCTATTGTGATGATAATGACGAATATAGGATAAATCTCTACAAGATTCACGAATAGGATAGTTTCAGGTAAAACATCCAGGAATGCGTGCCTAAAATTAGGGCTCTTCCCAGTGTCTGATTGTGTTGAAATTTGATATAGTTTTTTAGTTCTCATGACAATATACGATAATCTAAATGCTGACATTTTAGTCCAATATGGTGGTCGCCACAAAATATTTACCAATGATGAATGATTTAAACATTAATTCCTATGACATAAGTATCAAATGAAAGGGCTCGATGAGCAAAACACAATTGGCATTACCCATTAACTCTGGCAGGAGTTAATAACTCCGGCAGGAGTTAATGGGTAATGCCAATGTTAAATGTTAATGGGTAGCTGGCAAGCTAACATCCATCCTTCTGTTAGTTGATTCATGCGTTTATATAAACCTTGCAACTTCATACCATTTTCAAATGTGAATCAAGTTTAAAAAAGGTAGAGTAGCGTCATTTTGATGAATAATAGCTTCTAATTTTTTAGTTTCTTTTTTATTTACTACCAATAAAAGCTTTTATAAAAATATATTTTTGGTTACTCCTGTTTTAAAGTATATTAAGTATAAATTATTTCATTTAGTTGAGAATGATAGACATACATAATGCAATCACGATTGCCTCTCGAGGCGTGATTTATTCCGACACCTACGTCCACGTTAACTTACGTCAGAAAAAATATTTCCACACACGCGTCAGACACATAGTTGAGCATATAACTATAAGATTTTTGATTATTTCTTTCAAGTGAATTCATTGGTTGATACATTACTACGTTAAAAGCACAACAAATTCACATAATCAAGTTTTCTTCTTATTAAGAAATTAGTCGTTTACAGGAAACATTAAGTGGGGAATAAATTGATGCCAACAGGGAACATGCGTATCCGGCGCATTGGCCGGAAACGACGCCATTGCACACCATATTCCGGAAGTGACGCGCCCCTTTCTTCCCTCCTCGAACGATGCGCAAGCGCAGGCAAAGTCGCGCCATTCATACAACCGTGGGAGAATTCTCAACGGAACTACCCGTAACAAACTTATGAATGAACATAAACCGACAAATTATATAGACACGCAACGTTGAAATAAAAATAATTTCATGTAATGATTCTCTACTCGGTCGGTTAACCTCGGCCGTGAATGTTAAAATATCAATGAAATTGAGGGGAGGGATTTTTTCGTTACGGTAGAGTCATTGTCACGCTATTTTTAATTGTGACCAAAAATAGTTGTTTATACTACGGCAGTTATTTTTCATTCACAGAAAGCTAATACCTTCCTACTTTCTTAATGACCCGGATGTACAGAACTTTATTTCTAATGGCTATAGAAAAATGTAAATGATTCTGAACACTGTTGATGCAATACAGCGTGTAGGCGATACGTGTTTTATAATTGATTTATAACTTTTTGAGTTAGGATTTGGAAATTATCAGAGCTATAACAAGTGGCTAGATTACCAAGTTATGGCAAGCCTATATGAAGCTGTTTTTAAAATATAATCATCTATATTTCCATAATTGCTTAAAACTACATGTCAGTGTAGTGAAAATTTATTTATTATTGTATCATTTGCAAAAAAGTCATGCATAAAAGTCGTACAGCGAGCTATGGAGAGAGCTATGCTCGGAATCTCTCTCAGGGATGGATATTAGGGATAATCTTTCAGTGGGCCGGCTACATTTGCCGAGTCAGCGATGGCAGACAGGAAAGTCCTGGACTGGAGGCCCCGTGTGTCACAATGAAGCATTGCCAATGCTTGAAATACAATCATGCAGGTTCGAGCGCAAACTCTATCCCTTGCTGAAGCTGGGTACATGCCCTTCTCCTTATCATTAGGTAAATACTTCTATACACCTGTGGTATCCTAAGGACCTGATCGGGACAGTGTGTAAAGCACTCTCGCTGGACATACTGACCGATACAAGTGGTACAGCATCATCATCATTATCAGACTGTATTTACCATCTGCTGGATATAGATATATATATATATATGCCTTTCTCAATGCTTTCCACCATTTGCGATCCTCCGCTTTCCACATCCAACCGCTACCAGCGCGTTTTTTACACACTCATAGTAACATACAAGCTTTGCTTAATTTGGGACTAGACGGCAGAGTGTAATTCGTCCAGGAATATTAAATTTAACTTATGACTTTTTAATATTAGCGAACATTAGCTATAAAGTATAAAACTGTCTGCAACTGGCAGTTGCTTCATTCAGATGCAAGCGTAACTGCACAACCGCCATATTATTATGTTTTATCAGACTTTTTTTACACAGAAACTTGAACTTTAAGTCAATGGAAATATGTATGTTTTACCAGTGTCGTTGGTATCGATATAAGTGCGCTCGAGTTGTTGGAAAGTTCACCAATAATTATGTAAGTTCCGTTAAAGTGTAACGAGTATTCCCACCTCCTCGGAGCACCTTCATTAACGTGGAGCTGATGGCGGATCAAATGAATTGGTTTATAATGGTAGCATACACACACACATATGTATATATGTAGTAGCATACATTGGAGCCAAATGATCGCGAACTGTGCGGTTCTAGAGAGGTTTTCTACCGCGAACTCGTAGCTTGTGGAATGAATTGTCTGCAAAGGTTTCCCAAGAGACTACTGCATCGGGCACTTCAAGAAGAGCGTGAAAGGGTTTTTACAGTGTCGGCAGCACTTGAGTGATACTTCTGGTGTTGCGAGCGTATATATAGGCTTCGATGACTGCTTACCAGCAGGCAGTGAAGCTACGCGAACACTTTGTGTTCAGTTTGTAAATAGTACCATACATACATACCGTACATTTGAGGAGCTCGATAGCGTCGTTGCGCGTGGCAGTCTAATAGAACACGCAAGTTAAGCAAACTCGATCGTAGCCTTTAAAAAGCACTGCCTAGATTGGCTAACAACAAAATGTTCAATGTAGGATTACTGAACAATTTATATTTGGCATAGCAAAGAATCAAAAATAATTTGTATTTTTATTTTTGACAGCTGACAGCGCTAACCCTGCATCTCGTCTGCAGTCTGATAACCTCATTCACTCGCAGGAACACAACAATTCCCAAGGTCATTGTTATTTGGCTGCGGTCTTCTTGTACGGTGGAGGTACTTCCCCAGTCGGACTATACATGCCCTACCTCTCCTTTTCTGAGGCTCGCTAATCGGCAGATCGAACCACGTACAAATGAGGTTGGCTAGCAGCACGCGAGACTACTTCTTGTATTGCAAGTGTCTGCATGGCTACGGTGACAGCATTATATCAGGCGGGCCGTATACTTATTTGTCACCTAGCGTTGTATACAAAATACATAGCATATATAAAGTATGTACTTACATACTTAAGACATACATGTGTATGTAATACATAGCTAACTATACAAGACCAAGATATAACGAACGAATGATATCCCAAATGATTGATGAAATCACGAACATTAATCATGCCCACCACGACCACGGAATAAATGAATAGCAAACTAGAACACAGTACATAGTTGTGCCATGCGGAAAATTAGGTCCATCGCCTTAATAAATGAATGGCGCCATTCATACTAACCATATGCCGCACGACATCGCACGACATAACATTTACAACCGACCTTATAAATAGGTACTGGATGAAATTGAAGGCACTATTGAGTGCGTATATTTATACTATGGAACGTGTATGTAAGATATGTCTTAAAAGGAAGAATGATCAAAGCATTAAGGATGAAGTCCTTTTATATATATTTGCATGCGATTGGTCTATGGACTATCTATAAAATTATTCTGTGCAAAGTAACGAATTCCCAAATAGTGAATAAATTGAATATCTGAAGCCGATTACGATCGGATTTTTTGATTGCGAAAATCTAAGTTCACCTTAAATTGATGCTTAGTTGGTAGGTACAGAGACGCTCTCCAAGATTAAACCGAAGATGTTTGTCACAAATTTAAACAGCAGTCCGATTTTCGGAATGCAAAATTCAAATCGGCTTTAGCTTAGGTGGTAGGCCTCCTGCCCCCCTAGCCAAGTGTAATTCGTAGCGTAACGAACGTTAGATAGATCACGTGGCATTTGTCAAAATCGAAGATAGTATGTGAATTGGCAAATGTCACGTGATCTATCTAACGTTCTACGCTACGAATTACACTTGGCTAGGGGGGCTGATCAGATTGACAGTTCCTCCGTGAAATATGGAGCTATATAAGCTTTTCCTTCATTTCATACGTGCGTCCCATGGAAATTCCTAAACATGAGATATTATGCCTTCACTATCATATGCCGTAAAAGGAAAGTCAGTATTTTTCTAGGCTTTGATGAGCCAGATAATGAATCGGAACATTTCTTTTTATATAAATCAAAATAGCTCCAAAAGTGCTACGAAAAATCTTAATATACATGTATATACAAATTAAAGTTATGACTGACTGATTTAAAAACGCGCAGCATATCAGATAATCAGATATCAGACTTACTAACAGGTGAATATAAAAACTAGAAATTTGTTAGAAATGTAACTCTTCTGTGCATAGAGGTGAAATAGGAAAGGAATTTTTGAATAGTAGAAGCTACGACGTGCAAACGATTTGTTTTATAAAAGACAACCGTTATTGACTGATTTATCAATGTACAGGATAAAACCGCTGGCCGGATCGTGTTGTTATTTGGCATACCAGGGGCCTACGAGCCTATTGAAAAATGCCGAAATGAAAATCCGAAATTCGCTTATTTTCTATAACGCTTTATTGGCTTTACATGAAAGTAAATATCCATATTTGATTTTTATTGCGTTATTTAGATTATAAATTTGGCCGTGCAACAGAAATCTAAAATTTAGTTTTCTGTGCGCCGCGGCGCCGTGCAGATTAAGAATTTTGCGTTCATTGAAAATTTAATGAAATTGGGATCTAAAAAATTCCGAATTTCCGACCCAAACTTCGAATTTTCTCTTCAGAGCAGGCCTTCAAGCTTCGATCATTAATATAGTATTAATGACCGAAGCATACACGTAACTATTATGATATAGGCATCAGCTAAGAAATTATTTTTGAAAATTCCCATAGGATACCGGGATACGCTCGTACTAAGCGCAAGCTGGTCTATAATAAAAAACGAGTTAAACTTGCCATACCTCTCGTTCTCGGTAAGTAATAGAAATCTTCCATTACAGTGTAGAGCTGGTAGGTAGAGTAGTACACATTATCTCCTAATGTGTATTTATTTACACAGATATTTTATTAATACTAATAATAACTGATAGATCGGTCCATGAGACGGACATGTCAATAAGTATGTAATTTGTTTTCGAGCACGACTGCCATACATCATCGGAGTTATCGCTCAAGTAGGTAAGTCATGTGCTGAGTTATCAACGAAATTATGAATGGAGGAGACTGATATTACAGACTCGATGATACCTACTCGTACTGTGTTCATTAGGCGCTGCGCAAACGTACACACTTTTGTATTGGCTATGTCCAAATAATATTACTTTAGTTTACTTACGTGTAATATTATATTACAACTTATTCTGTATTTTGTAATAAATAAATATTCCTGGACAAATTACACGACACCATCAATGACACCATCTACTACCACACTACTACTATTACTACTATTACTAATATTGTACTATACTAGATTATTAATATTTTTTAAATATATACATATAATACATAGAAAACATCCAGACAAAGACAAACATACATCCATCCAGATATACCTTTACCCCAAGCGTTTATAGATATTACATACAGAAGAATTCTTGCCCAGTTTTTCACTTACTCACCCTTTAGTAACTTATCCTGTGACGCTGTTTTATTTTGTACTCTAGGAGCTATAGAACATAAATAGCTAATGCCATAGAGAAATTTGCTAATTCTTATTTTTGTTGATTCAACTCCCTTAGTTAAATTAGTTTCGTGATTTGAACTGATTAATTATTTATCATTCACCATCTGTACACGGAAGCTAGGACTCGATATTTTTCTTTTACACTTATTATTTAAATGTGAAGATTTGTAATTGGCTTTGTAGTTACTATGCTTAAAATTATTTTATTTATACTTTGTAATTCTATAGCTGTAAATCTTCAGAGCTGAAATAAATAAATAAACTCCTATCCAGAGAACATACACAAATATATCATATACCTGTGCGTACATACCTATCTCTTACTAACTCTCCATCTCTATTGTATAGATAGAGCAACTAGAATAAAAATATCGAATGCCGTACAATTCATAGCCATTGATTAAACGCACACTATATAAAACTAGTATGTTAATTATTGTCAACTGACCGAACATTTCCAGTCTTGGAATGCAGTCCTTGCAGAACATGTGCAAGTGAAGTTTTTAATAAAGCGCTTTAGTTTCCCTATACGATATAAATCGTTAAACATATGTTGTGAATAAAAAAGTTGAATGGAAGCGGAGTGCGTCCGCAATTGATAAAATTCAGGGCTGAATGAATGGGGAGCATCTGGCGGGCCAGGTGTGTTGCCATCTTGCGGACGACTCTTGAGAACGGCGACCGGGCGGCGTGCCCGGACAAAGGGAACTTCGGCAAAACTAGACTTGTGTAGTTCCTGAGTGAGTAGTTCAATTGTACTAGTTCACCATACAAGCCGGTTCTTGTCACTCATTCTTTCTTGTCCCATGTAGTTCACTGCGTCATTTAGTTCAATGAGTGACAAAGAGTAAAAAGAACGGAAATACATAAAGCGTACGAACTAGAATGAGAGAGATACGTTGTAAATTGTAATGCCAAAATTGCTGATAGAGAGCGAAAAGGACGGAAGATTCTGAAATTGTTCGTGATAAAACGAGACAGATAGTTTCGTGCGTGGTTGACTGACCGAATTAGAATTCTAAGGCTAAGCACATAAGAACCATAAGCTGTTAGCGAAAATATGCTATAGTATTAATACAAGGCTCAATTTTTATATTAATTATTATTTTAACCACTAAATAATTTCTTTTTACTCAAGCTTGACAGTCCTAAGCCTGTGAAAAGTTTGAAGGAAAATCAATATTTGGAAGGAAATTTATAAAATATTTAATTAGTTATACTTATTTAATACAAAAATACAATGTCATCAAAATGATGCAATAGAACATAGAAGAATGTAGAAGGAATCAGTCAACAGAACTACTGAGTCGATTGAATCAAAGATACATTGAACTAAACGAACTAAATGAGTCAAAAGAACTAAAGAAGCAATTGAACTAAATGAACTAAATGAACTAGATGAGTGATATAGTTCATTTGCGTCAAAAGAACTGCATCTTTCTTTTCAGTTCAGTGAACTGTTTTGCGCAAGTCTAGGCAAAACGTGCCATTATCATAGATCCTCTCTCTCCCTCTCTCTCTTTCTAGTATATGTCACCCAAATTCACCGAATCTAACAAACATTAACTTTTTAAAATTTGTTCAATATAATTATTAATCTAAAGCGTGAAACACATCAAAAACTATTTGTCGCATTTGACATCCAATTTTCGTTTGAGTTTTGACATTTTTGACATTTTTGTTTATAAAATACAGTAAATACTACATTCAATTGACATAAAATACTTTTTAACATTAATTACGACTAGGTATTTGTATCTATACGTAACAGTCGTACTCGACCCACCCCTCTCTGTTTTTAGAGAACACTTTATGCTTTTAGTAAGGACCATTACGGTGAAAACTTGCAAAGTGGTCATCATAGAGCTTTGAAAAGAGAGAATCCAAAATTCTCTGTGTGATAATTTTAGATTTTCATTTCACCACCATTATTTTGTCTCTCACCAGCGTCCCACTAGTTATAAATTACCTAACTCTATGCGTGAAAAGTCAAGTGTATACTTGACTTAGCAAGCGCATCATTTCAATTTATTTTCAATATTTCGGATGTGTGTTTCACCCGCAACATGTTTCCGCTCTCCCGCTACCACATCAGAAATTGAGCATGGACCTTTATTTTTACTTACAGCAAACTTTAATTAATTAGTGGCCGTCATTTAATCTGTGGAGCAGCTCGTAGGTGGGTGCGCGCGTTCCCACGCTGCGCCCGCGCCGCCGGAAACCGTCCCCCCCTGCCGCCCGGCCCTCGCCGCCTTCGCCCGTTCGCTGCTAAGCTCTGCGCCGAACCTGCGCTCACGCACCGCGCCCATAGAACCCAACCGATCTAAAAACTGTCCGATTTCATTCATCTGCAAAACAAACTTGAAGGCACGTTTGGCGAATATCCATTCACAGATCCGCCGCCTTTGTTATTACAACTCAATTGCACTTCCTTCCGCTCCTTGGCCGCCTGCAGGTCGGTTTCCGTCCCGATTGTCGTTACAAACAAATGGCGCTGACAAAACGTATTTTTGTCGGAACATTAGTCCGGAAGGAAACAGCCAGCAACGGTAATATTGTTATATTAGCACTATACAAAAATGGTCAAGTTCGATTCGGGTCTTGCACATTGACTGTTCCGTATCAGTTGCGAGAGGTGAGTTTGTACATTATTATAGATGTTTGGTATGGTAACAGTAATTCAAACTTACTGTCCAATTGTATTCCTAATATTATTATGAATGCGAGGGTTTGCCGATGTTTGGATGTTTTTATGACTGAAACCGATGAATAGTTGAAGTCGAAGGGTGAGTGAGTGGATTGATCCAGACAAGGCGGCCGAAAACCGAGTCGACCGAAGGCACACGCTTGTGTAATGACATTGCGGCAGTGGGCGGAAAATAATGGATGAGAGAGACTGGGAGGAGAACTCAGTGGAAGCAACATTAGGGAAGGCATATGATCAATATTGGACGGCAAGATGATGACTGACCATAACGACGATGATGATGTTTGAAATGGTTGGGATGAAATTTTGCATACAGTTTTTAGCCGTCGAGTCTTCACACACTTGAAGCTTTGGAAAGAATTTAGTATAAATTAAACTTAAAAACTTCGATTTGTTTACACGTCCTCAAGTATATGAAGATGCAGTTGAAATTAAGTACCTAGTTTAAGTAAAAACCAAAATCTTCTTCTTCAATGTCTGCATCATAAATTCACGATACATTGAGAATTTTGTTATAACATCTAAAACGAAATACTGTGTTGTGATTGTGATTAAATAGAAAAGTCTCTACCTTTGTTAATTTAAATATTCAAAGGTCTCTACGTAGTTTGTGTGTGGGAGCTTATGGTAGAACACAGTTGGATAGATTAGGTTGGATTAGACACCGAGACACAGAGTTAGAAAGTAACGAAGCAAGGCTACAGAATAATAAATAATAACAATACTAATGTCATAAATAAATATTAAATACATATATATTTCTGGACAATTTACACAGCGCCATCTAGTCCCAAATTAAGCGCAAAGCTTGTACACTACTGATAAATGTATTTTTTTCATTTTTTTTTAAATACATTACATAGAAAACACCCATGCCAAGACAAACAAACATGTTCATCCATACAATTTTTATCTTGTGCGGGGATCTAATCCGCAAAATCATAAACTAATTGTTTCGTTTTTCGAATTTTGTTACGTAACTCTAAAAAATTGGAGCAGGTAATAATACTCCTTCCGAGTATATTATTCTGTGCTTCCGGTCCTCTTTATTCAAATTTTACAAGCAGGCGTGATTGCAACAATAGACATTTTAAAGGAAGAGTACAAAGCTTATTCGTAAGGCAAACAATTATTTTACAATTATTAGCACAAAAAATACAAAATAGTACAATTTCATGAATGGTCGGTCGTATAACCTCACACATACACATTTTGTCTTGTGCATGTGTGCGCACTGCGTACTACTATTACTTATACTGTGGTACTACCATAGCCACAGAATAATATACTCTACCATAGCTATATAGCTAGCTAGCATTAGGTCGCCTGCTTGTTAATTAGAACTAGCTATGCACGAGTGCCATTTTAAGGAACTTGGTTACAAAATATTGTTTTTTTCTACTTATATCAAACTTTATTTCATATTATTTGGAATCAGAATCATCCGTAAAGAAATATCTACTTGACAATGAAAACTGCAACATAATCAATCACGTGATTTAGGAGTTAGCGGATAAACCGACAGACCGACGCAGAAAGCGATTTTGTTTTATACTACCTACGTAGAGATAATGACTTAGATTACTTTTAATAGAGGTATTTAAACACTATAAACTCGTCGATCTACTATAACAAATAGTTATCATTCGATGATATCGATGATTGTACTGTATCTTTGTCGTCAACCTTATTCATCTACAATCTACATCATCTCTAGATACGGGTCTCCCCTCAAACGAAGGGGTACAGAACATACTCCACCACGCTGCTCAGCTGCGGGTTGGCGGAGAGGGGAGGAGGGATTATACTGTATGAAGCTAAAATTTTTATTGTCTGATCATAATGTAATACTTATATATTACGAAATAAACGCTGATTCATTATGTACCATATACATTGAAATAAGATAGTACTCGTATAGAGTTACCTATTAGTTCATTATGAAACTTCCGGATATGAAACCTGACTTTTGAATATATGTACTTGATATTTCAAAGGTATTAGTATTATTATTATGCAGAGACAGCAAAATTCTAAAAAGCTACTTTTTAAAATATGCATATAGCATAATGTAATGGTATATTATTCTATTAATTTTTATACTTAATTTATGTTTCGATGTTTCTTGACAATTGTAAATTTTCTCCATGCCGCTGGACACAATGTCAAAAATTAAGTTCGAATATGACAGGAAAATTCCTGCCTTCGTAACCGTTCCCGTAGATCTGAGAATATATTTTATAAGTATACATTTGTAATTCAATCAACCCGCAGTTGAGCAGTGTGTTGGAGTATACTCTAAACCCTTTTGATTGAAGGGAGATCTGTATTCCCGAAGTGGGATGAATCCATATTCATCCCACTGCGGGAATACTGGTCTCCCTTCATGTCGATCGATCATCATGTGTCTATATCCTGTTCAAAAAACCATTACAATGAGCCCAGAAACGATAACTCTGCTGAATTTAAAAAGTTAAAAAGTGGTTAGAAGTCGACCACCCCGTTGCGCAATTTTTAACTGGACGTGGCAACTTTAAGGCTAAACTCTTTTCGTTTAAATTAGTGCCGTCGCCCTTATGCGAATGTTCTACTGCTAATTCTGAATTCGATCAAACAGCACACCATGTTCTCTGGGAGTGTGATCTTTGGCGGCGGGAGCGTGATGACATGTGGAATTCATTGCAAGTTGCATCCGGGGTAGTATACTATTCAGATTTGGTAGCAACAAGGGAGAATTACCAAGCGTTCAGACGATTTTGCAATTCATATTATTGGAATCGATGTGTTAGGTAACAACTCAATGTTTTAGGTCCCCAATAGTGTTAGAAACTTAAAATCCGTGGTACACGGCAGTTGAGCTTCACTTGACTAGCCATCTCTTTAGGCTTTTAATGCCTTATTTGCCATATTGCTGTCTCTCACATTGCTAAGAGGGGAAGTCAAATTCCAAAAGCTTCCTACTCCTACTAATTTCTTCTGATTAAATTCGTTGTGAGTTCCAAGGCAGCCGTAGTTTTTACCCCTGGGACTGCAATGGACTTCATTGTTCATTGCCTTTTTGGCGGTCGCCGCTGTTAATCCTGGCTACACAGGAGATACAGTGGTGGGAATGTGTGGCGGGCAAAAAAAAACTCTGCTGAAGTCAGCTGTAAGTTGTTGAGGAGTTGAATGATCAGTGGATGTTGCACATATCCCTTCATAAACTAAAAAAAGATGATCTTCCAACTGCTGAACAGATTTTCTTGAGTCATAGCTAAGAACACTCTTGACACGATCAAGTTGCCTTTTAAACAAAACAAATTCAAAATCGGTTCATCCGTGTGGCAAGTTAAAGAGAGGTAGGGCATAACGTATATTTTAAGCTGCCTAACTGAGGAAGTACCTCCACATCACATAATAGCGCAGTCAAATAACAATTCCCTCGAGGGTTGTTGTGTCCCTGCGAGTGAGTGATGTCACCAGAAAGAAAGGAAGGAGTATAGGCCGGCAACGGATCGATGACCCCTTAGTGCTGCTGATCTCCATGGGCGGTGGTGATTGCTTTCCATCAGGTGACCCACATGCTCGTTTGCGGGGGGCAATTCCGGGTCTTGCCACGGACATCCTACTGATACACAAATACAGTAGTTTTCGACGGAAGTTAAAAAATAATTGAAAATATAAAACATTTAAGTTTTTCACCACGAAAAACGAAGAAACTGTTACCTATGTCATAGCAATTTAGAGCTACGGAGTTTGATTTCTGTACAGGAGTGTTGCAGGCTGCGGGTCGTAAGGCTGCATGTGTAAATAATGGAGGCCGTCGGGTCGACCTTTAAGGTTGCAGCGCGGCCGTCGAACCTCGTAACTCGTTATATAACGTGAAACGCAAACGAACACGCTGTTTAAAGCCATAGTTGCTGAAACTGTATCATCCATCCGTCAATTTTACTTATATTGCCCGCCCCTACGTAAACCAACGAAATCATTTTAGGTACTATTACAACGAAGTATATTCTTTAACCGACTCCAAAAAAAGAAGGAGGTTCTCGATTCTGTCCTATTTTTTTTAATATTTGTTACTTCGTTACTCCGTCATTTATATACAGATTTGAAAAAAATCTTTTTTTTTTGTTTGAAAGAGTTATACTTCCAGATTAGTCCCTTTTTTTCATATCATAAAATTCAGTTCTGATAGTGGCTTTTAACCTTTTAGTGGTGCGATTGTAGAGTAATTTTTGGAGTCGTTTTTTTTTTGTTATTTAAATACGGAAAGTACATTAACCCTGCTAAATATAATAACAATAATAATTTAAGCAGTTTGTTACACATTTACATGGAATTTACAGTTTATGTTTGGAAGATTTACGTGGGGACAGCCAATATTTTCCTTATCGTCGTGAGGTAATCGTGACGTGACATTCAATCAGTTGTAGTTTCTGAGATACGCACTACTATAACGTGTACGTGACTCACAAGTGGCGATGAATGGAACTCTACAAAAGTGTAAGGCAATCGCGAGTATGATTCATTTTCATAGAAAACAAGCGGAAATTATAACTTAATCAGAGACTAGGCACCGAGCGGAAATCCGCCGATAGTACGTCTCAAGTACCGGTAGGGTTGCCAACTATGCTGTTAAAACAGTATTATACTGTTTTAACAGCATAGTTGGCAACCGTACAGTATTATACTGTTTTTCACTACATTATACATAATACTGTTTTCAGCATCAAAATGCTTAACACTAATGTGAGTCTTAAACGCTCACACAGTTTATTTATTTAGTCATTAATATATTTATTATATAATTATTATTTTAATAAAAAAATAGCTTCTCATTTATTTTAATTTTAATTATAATTGTGGGGAGGCGTATGAAGTTTTTAAAAGACTTTAAATTATTAAGTTGTGCGAGAAGGTCTAAAAAATGTGTATTTAAAAACATTAAATAAATAAAGTAGGTACTGTTATTTTTTCTAAAATACTGTTTAAAATTCTTCTCAGACTTAAATATACTTTATTTTTTGTAAAAAAAAAAGTTGGCAACCCTAAGTACCGGCGGCAATGTAAACTATTATTACGTCCGTATAACTACTTTTACCCAGTTCCTCTTTCGTTATAAATTAATGCACTTAATATCTGGACCGTGTTATTGTATAGTACTTTACTTCGAGCTGTATCATAATGCTGAAGGTAGAGAAATGTATACTGCATATTATTTTTATGTAGTACTAGCTTCCCCCCGATTTAAGAGAGTATAAGTTATACCAGATGGGAAGAATCCTATGCGTTAATCCAGATCATATTATATACTAGACTCCACCGGCGACTTTACTTATTTTTTTAATAAAAAGTATCCTATGTCCTGCCTAATACCTTTGAGAATATATGGACTAAGTTTCATGATGATCGGTTGAGTAGTTTCGGCGTGAAAGCGTAACAAACAAACTCATTTATTATAATATTAAGTAAATAGGTATTTTCCAAATTCGTGTATAACTAAATATATATAGTCCTATAACTATATATAGTCCTCAATGATTTACACATTGCCAACTGAGCAAAGCTTGTATTAAGGGTACAAGATGATTGATATTATACTTTTTTTTTTTTATAAATACATACAATACATAGAAAACACCCTACCAAGGCAAACAAACATGTTCATGCACGCAAATATTTGTCTTGTGCGGGGATCGAACCCGCAACCCCGGAGTCAAAGTTGTCATTGCTAGCCATTAGACCACCGGACCCGTCAAACACATTCATACATCCATTCTCACATTTATAATGTTAGTAACATTATGTTCTCCGTTAATCTTATACAAAATTAAAACGAAATTGCAATCTACTCCTGCTGAGATGCGTATCATCGCATCTGCCATCAGCATCATGTTAATCTGGCATTATTTAAACACTATAATGTCACTAACTTCGTCATATATGAGAATCTTATCATTCGCAGGAAGACGACAAAGAAAAAAAGATATGAAGATTTAACAACGTCGAGTGCGACGATCACTAAAATTACAATGGACAGTGAAGTCGTTGCCGTCGCAAGGGTAAAACTATAGCTGTTCGTAATCATTTTGGACGCATTGGGATTTAACTTCTTCCCTTCTCTTGGCAATGTAAGATACAGTAATGTGACAAATAAGATGTTAAAAGAGACGTCTACTAAAGTAAAGTAAATAAATAATATAAATAAATATGACTGGACAAATTACACATCTAGTCCCAAGCTAAGTAAAGCTTGTACTATGGGTACTAGATAACTAATATTATACTTAAATACATTTTTTTTAATACATACATAGAAAACACCCAGATCAAGACAAACAGAACAGACATGTTCATGCAAACATTTCAGAGGGGCAATTCTCGTAATTAAAATATAGTAAAAATTCAGATTCGATCCAGTCTCGATCTCACAAATGTCACATTTGGTATTCTCGTAACACAATATGTAACTTCAAAATTAAATTTAAGCGGGATTATATCGAAATATGAGTGGAAATTAAACAAACTAAGAATGTTACTTTGCCAACAACAAGAATTGATAATAATTAATTGATGAAATCAAGTATATAATTTTAGTCAATTCACAATTCAATCTCGATTCGGCCAACTTTTAATCTGCGTTCGTAGAAAAATTACGAGAATTGGCCTTCTGATCACAAATATAATATTTGTCTTGAGCGGGGATCGGAGCCCC